>CM060947.1:162898236-163005736 GCA_030765055.1 Mantis religiosa | reverse complement strand
GGAGGGGAGGGAGGTAGGCAGGGAGGGATGGAAGGAGGGAAGGAGGGAAGGAGGGAAGGGAGGGAAGGTAGGGAAGGGAGGGAAGGAGGGAAGGAGGGAAGGAGGGAAGGAGGGAAGGGAGGGAAGGGAGGGAAAGGAGGGAAGGGAGGAAGGGAGGTAGGGAGGAAGGGAGGAAGGAAGGAAGGAAGGAAGGAAATAAATCACACACTTTTGCAGAAGTTGATAGTAAAGACTTTCAAACAACAGGCAGCTTTCACCACTGAAATGAACAGTTTAAGGTAAACATCTGTTCTGTAATAGATCTAACCAGCAGAAGATTGCAACTGATTGTCGCTAATGCTCTTCTAATTCGAGTTTTTTCTCCATTTTTCTATGGGTTTTCCAATAATATTTACAAAGTTGAACTGGAACACTGACATTAACTTTTGAGATTGTGATGCAGTGGAGTATGTGGTCTCTGTTTATTACTGTTTGTGGGTTGTTGCATAGTATACATCTTAGGGAATTGAAGATATTGATCTTGAATAATAACTTTTCTGGACAATGCTGTGGAGGGGATTGGACACGGAGGTCCAGACTTGGTCTGTTGTACCTAAGCCCCAAGTACTGCACACCTGAGAGGAAGGATGGGTGAGAGGAGACAGGACACCGTCCCAAGCAGCCACGATAGTGCAGAAGGTAGGGTATCCGCAGTTAACAAGTTCAAAATTCCACGGCAGGCCAGAATAACCACAGTGGTCCAGAAACGGCCCACTAGGCCAGCCTGGAGACTGTCCCATTGGAGGAATGAATGTTTACCAGGAGTACGTCATCCTGCCATGCAGCGCCGAGACACCCGCTGACACTTCTACCCTGAAAGAGACAACCAGAGGAGAGATGATATGAAATGACAATAGAGATGAAATAGAGGGGCAGTAAATTCAGAGGATGTAATTAACCTACTCAGCACTTGTGTAGTGAAAACCCCCATGAAAACCTGTGCGTCAAGTAGGTCAACCATGTGAATTGAACCCGGACCTCCCAAATGTGGCCTCAGACGAGACCGCCTGAGCCACCTCACTTGGTAAACAAGAACTGGTTGTTTATGATTTAATTTACATTAAAACTTAAAAAAATTATGTTTGAATTTTTAAAGTTTGATGCGATGTTGCTGTTTATGCTTTTTTTTCTTTAAATTTTTCATTAGTGTGAGACTAGTGTCTGAATTTAATCTCAGATATGCCTCTAGAATATTTCCAAAATGTGTAGAGTGGGAATCAGAATCTCATGTAACCTACATTCATTCCTATCTAATTGAATACTGATGCTAGAATTTCTTTGGTCTTTTTATTGGGCTTTCTTTAACAGTTTAATGTCCACTCTCCAACAAATCATTTACCTCAGAAAAGCTTACCTATCATAGCAGTTGCATTTTATATCTAAGTTTTCCAAAATGGGAACTCTTAAGGATCTATGTGCTACTGAAACTGCCAGTAAGTATATTTATCCTACTACTTCAACTATTTAAGTAATATACAATTATCTGCTTTGAATTTGCAAACTATTGAACTTCTAATGTTGAAATTTTGTATGCATTTTCACACTTTTCAATTTTGATTAAATTTGACACAAAACTAGGATATAGAGAACCTTCTTCTTTGATGTTCTTGAATAAAAAAAGCTTACTTTTGTGGATCTTCCCGTAATTATATGTAATACATTACTTAATTTGTCATTCAGTATCCTTTTGTGTGTGTGTGTGTGTGTGTGTGTGTGTGTGTGTGTGTGTGTGTGTGTGTGTGTGTGTGTGTGTGTGTGTGTGTGTGTGTGTGTGTGTGTGTGTGTGTTTGTGTGATTGATAGCAATGTCACAAATGATTCACAGAGTTAAGGATACCATGTTTTTTGAACGGCCCTGCACACGACGACACCTATATTTACATCACGCACAAGGCCGGCCGTCATTCAAGCTGTTTAACGTGAAGGATTAAGAGCCGATATTCAGCAGCACATTATCCTTTACAAAGTACACAGTATGAGTGGTTTTACGTATGCTGAATTGGAAGATATTCATTTAATTTACGGCGCTGCTGGGCAATCTGCTAATGCTGCGAGGGACTTGTATCAGCAAAGATTTCCAAATCGTCGTCTTCAATCGTCGGCAGTTGTTGTAGCCGTAAAGAAATTAAAAACATATAACGTACACAGTGACATTTTCATTTATTTTATTTAACCGTAAAGGATATTGTACATTTGCTTTTGTGTAGTTTTTAATGGTTTTTTTCTGTAAAGTTTTCGTGCTATGGCTTAAATTTACTTTTTCACCTTTATAAGAGCAAGGTAAGGTTGTTTGTACTTTAAGAAACCGGAGAAAAAGTTTATCTCTATTATTATTATTATTATTATTATTATTATTATTATTATTATTATTATTATTATTATTATTATTATTATTATTATTATTATTATTATTATTATTATTATTATTATTATTATTATTATTATTATTATTATTATTATTATTATTATTATTATTATTATTATTATTATTATTATTATTATTATTATTATTATTATTATTATTATTATTATTATTATTATTATTATTATTATTATTATTATTATTATTATTATTATTATTATTATTATTATTATTAGATATTATTGTAATTTACGTCTTCCAACGTTGTCATATCGAATGGGTGAAATGATGCTCAAATGAGCCCAGGTTCCATAGAGCTTAGAGTTACGCGACATTCGTCTTTTCAGGATAAGGGAAAATCCCGGATAAAACTTTATCCGGGTAGGTAACTCACTCTGACCGAGATTCGAACTCATGACCTCTTCAACGTGAGGCAGACCCGCTGCAATCTACGCTATCCAGACGGGCAATCTATTGATGTTAATGGTGTTGTGTTTAATGCAAATAAAATGAATTTAAGTAAACCACGGTCGGCCATTTCAACGGCAGAGTGAGGCCAGCAGTGAGACCTCTAAATGCAAGATAATACTGTCCAACATATCAATTAATCCGTCTTTTCCCCAGCACATCTTTTCTACCTCCTTCATTGCTTTGTGTCTATATTAGCTGGATAGCATTCGTATCACAATGACGCGGAGGTAAGGTATGTCTATTTAATTCAGCTATGGAGTCGATTGTATGCAGTTTGAACTTATGTTTATTTCTGTTACTTATCTCATACAACACCGGTTTTAATGTCATACTTCCATTATTACCATATTTCACTGCCACTGACTGTTAATAATGTCACCAGGGCTTTGGAACACCCTATGGAAGCAGCTGAGAGCGGAAGACAGGGGAGGTCTGTGTTAGCCACGCCTCCCCCTCGTCCGTCTTATAGTGGTGACAGGGATGGCTGGGGAAAAAAAAAACATGATTGTGCGGTCTGTTTCTCTTCCACCTGTTCTGGAAATTACGGGATCTTTCAAACTTCTGGAATCTTCGCCTGGGAACAAGAAAAGCCGAGAAGACGGCGAGATGCCTATAAAAAGGGCTGCAGTTAGTCAGTTAGTCAGTGTGTGAGTGAGAGACAGTTCTTGGTATAAGAAGGCAGTGTTAGTGACGTGTTAATGAACGAAAAGATTGTGCAACGGAAGACTGTACGTACTGTGTATGAGTATCGGAGTTGATGTAATCGCGAGTACAAGTGAAATTGTAACGGACGAACTGGTGAATTGTAATTGTGTGCAGTACGCAATTCTGCGTAATTGGCAAGTGTTTAACTGTAAGTCGGAAATAAAGAACAGTTTTGAGCGGTGAAATTGGACTTTTCATTTCACGAACCCACAAAGTCACAATAAGCAAGCCCTGCACTGGTTGCACCACCTGTCGCTGTCTGACGGAGACTAGGCAGTCGCGGATAGCAGTGCCAATGTGTTACAAAACTTTTTACTCCTCCCTTATCACACGGAGGGGTAGTGCTAAGTAGGTCATGTTTCAAGTTAAACCAGACGAACCTTACGTAATCAAGACACTTATACGAGGGAATACTAGCCATCCTAAAAACTTCACAAACATTTGCCCTACGATTGGACATTAGAGGTTTATCACATCGCTCTAAAACGCCGATACAAATATTTGCACTTATTCACCTCCCACCATATGTGTATATATAATGTTTGCATTTTATAATATGTTAAATAATTTTACTATTTTACTGAACAATAATACTTTGGGTTGCTGTTAAAAATGTTTGCAATTACAACTTTTATAAGTCAGTATACCCTAGTTCTATAATGAATTCAGTAATTAATTTCTGATAATTGTTCTAAGTTGCTCTGCTCAACAGTCTCAACACGGTAATCCTTATTTTTTAAAAAAATAATAAAATAGGAGTCAGAGCTACATTAAGTCTGATTTAAGGGGTATATCCATTATTTTTCCAATAGTCGTCAGGATGATTCTTTATTTGCTGTATCACATTACTGTAATTCTGATAGTATAAATTCTCAGCTCATTTGTTGTTTATGTGTGATTAGTGATATACCTGTGTCTACATAAGCCTTTATATTTAATCACTGTTTTGAGAGCGATGTTTTTCCATCCTTTCAGAAACCTGCCACAATCAGACCAATTTATAAGAAAGGTGAAAACAGCAATATAAACAACTATAGACCTATTTCATTACTAAGTACAATATCTAAGATATTTGAACGTCTTTTGCACAATAAAATGTTGGGAATTTTTATTAAAATGTAATGTAATTACTTCATATAAACATCATTTTATTCCTGGCAAATCTATGGAAAATGCCTTGTATGAACTAATGTAAACATCGTGATAATGGAAAACATTGCTGTAGTATTCTTTCATTTGTCTAATGCCTTTGATAGTTTGGATATTAATTATATCTATGCTTAAAACGTGAAGCTTTAAGTTTTAGAGGTATGTTTTTATTAGTTTTAAAATCATACTTATCCAATTGTATGATATGTATCAAAGTCAACGATACATTTTCTACTAACTTTGGTCTGTATATCAGAGACCTACAAGACTATACTCGGTCCAGTAACATTATATATTAATGGCCTGGCTGAACATATAGTTGTGGGCAAAGTGCTGCTTTATGCCAATGTTACTTTTATCACTGTTTGCTCAGATACATACGATGGTTTATTACACAAAGTTAAATTAGCTATCTCTAAGTTTAAAGCATGGGGTGATAATAACATATTAATTGATATTCTTGATAAGATTGTATGCTTAAAATTTATAACTAAGCGAACTGATATAAATTTAAAGATGGAATTTAAGTAAAAAGAAAAAAAGATCAAGAAAATATTAAATTTCTTTCATTGCCAAAAAATTAAATTCTGCAAGCTTTGCCATATTATAAATAAAATATGCCTGATACAAAATTACTCATTTCAGTTTATTATTCACTTGTTTATTCATACCTTATTTATGATGCTTTTATGGGGAGATTCTGCCAACAGAAATAGAATATTGTAAAAGGAATTTTATGAAGTATTTTTAAATTCAAAAGCATGGATTCACATTAATTTTATTTTATGCCAAGATTTTATTTTATGCCAAGATCATTTATATCATTTAAAAGTGTACTGTTTTTTTTTTAATTAATTGAAAAGAAATTTCATAAATATTCAGACTTTCATAAATATAATACTCGAAAAACATATTCAGTTTCTATTGAAAGTCACAGGCTACCAAAGTACAAAAAGTCAGCAGCCTACTCTGACATTTAGTTATTCAATAACTTATTGTTTTCAGATACAGTGAGTGAGTGAGTGTGTGGTGTTTAAGGGCCCGTCGACAACAAGGTCATTTGGGCCCCTTGTTTTCAGATACAATCATTGCCCTACAATAAGTTAAAGGTGAAAGTGAAGCAAGTTTTAATTGATCAATGTTTTTACTCAATCAGAGACCTCTTAAATCACACTATTATAAACTTTAAAACTATTAATGTTTTAATATATGAGGGCTGTTCAATAAAGAATGATCACAATTTTTTTTGAGAACGTACCTCACCATTTTGATGGTCTTTCTCAAAATAGTCTCCCCTGAATGCGATGCACTTGTCCCAGCGTTTCTGCCAGTCTTCAAAGACATGCTGGAAACCATTTTTGAGAGATCCTTCAAAATCACCTCCGCAGCCTTCACCACTGCTTCTGATGATGAATGCCTCCCACGAAGGCGTTTCTTCAATTTAGGGAGTAGAAAAAGTCACATGGGGTTAAATCCGGACTATAGGGATCACTTCACGTTGATTTTTGCAAGATATTGAGCAACAACATTGGCAATATGCGGCCGCGCATTATCGTGGTACAGCATCCAGCCTGCTTCATGAAAATGTGGTCGTTTGCGCCTGATATGGACATTCAATGCTTTCAGGACATCCCTGTAGTATTGTCCAGTTACTGATGCGTGTGCAGGTACAACATGCTGATAAACCATTCCATGAATATCAAAGAATGAGATGACAATAACTTACCCAGCAGAAGCAACCACTTTTGCTTTTTGGGGGATTGGTGCTGAAGGAGATTTCGACACGGAGCGTTGCTGTTTGCTCTCAGGATCAAAATGATGTAGCCAAGTTTCATCTGCAGTGATTACGTTTGAAAGAAACTCTGGATCTTCCTCTAACATCAACTTTAACTGCATTCAGAACTGCATGCGAATGTCCTTTTGTTCGGGAATCAACAGTCTTGGAACTAATCGCGCCCAATCACGTCTCATGCGTAATGTTTCTGTCACCGACGTGTCGGTGGCACCCCGAGTAATGTTCAGTATTTCAGAAAGTGATCTTAAGGTAATTCGTCGATCCTATCTCACAATGGTAGCAGCAATGTTGATGTTTTCTTCCGTAAGAGCAGTAACTGGAGCACCGGGTCCACCTTCCTTTGAAATTAATTGTCTCCCCTCTTTAAACATTTTAAACCACCTTCGAGCTGTACTGCAGGGAAGAACAGACTCTCCACAGGTCTCCTGTAACATTGTATGGTCCTCAACTGAAGATTTGTTGAGACGAAAGCAGAATTTCAAAGCCGCATATTGTTCCTCGCGTGTTACCTCCATTGAAGCGGTAGACGGTACTGAACATGTCTGAACTTGCCTGGTTCTCACAGGCGGAATCAGGAGTACCAACAATGGAACTACTACGGCGTGTTTGTTTCACATTAAGCTAACAGAAGATAATAAGATTGAATTTTAGTGCGAAAAATTATGACTGTAAAAAAATTATGATCATTCTTTATTGAACAGCCCTCGATATTGTCTCATAAGTAATGTCACTTTAAGAAAAATAATTATTTATTATTTGAAATGTATTCTGACAAGCAGTTAACTAATTTTCAAAGTACAGACCATTAGATTCTATGGTCTTAAGCCATCGTTTATTATCCCACGATGGTACCAGTCTGTGGTTTCTGATACGAAGAATTCGGTGACACCCACTTGCACTATCTTCAAAGTTGTCAAAAGTTCTTCCATGTAGAAAATGGACCAAAGATAGACACAGATGGCGATCTGATATAGAACTCTATTTCAGTTAACTAATGCCGGGTATCTGCGTCTCAAAATTTCATGAACTTGTTCCAGCTGTTGAGAATATAGATCTGTGTAAATTGGCAGCTCGTTTGGAACAAACTTACAGTCAATCAAACCTTTAAATTCCACCAGACACACATTACTTTGGAACTGAACGGATTTTTTTTAACGATGACTTTGGCAGGTTGCCAGGGTTCAAGCCAGTGTTTTGAGACATCAGGGTTTCAGTAATATACCTATTTTTCATCACAAGTGATCTGACAAATCTATCATTCATGGGATTACAGATAAGGTGATGACAGATATCCACTCTATGTTCAGCCTGTTGAAATGTCAGTTCACTTTTTTTTCTTTGTAATCTACGTCCTCCAACTTTAAGTCATATCGGACGATGAATGGAACGGGTGAAATGATGCTCAAATGAGCCCAGGGTCCATAGAGCTTATAGTTACCCGACATTCGTCTTTCAGGATAAGGGAAAACCCCGGAAAAACCTTATCCAGATAACTCACCCTGACCAAGATTAGAACTCGGGACCTCTTGAACGTGAGGCAGACATACTACCACCATGCTACCGAGGCGGGCATGTTAGTTCATGAGGTACAGATCTACAGCTTCTGTATGATTTTCCGGCCGCGCCGTGGCTCAGTGGTTAGACCGCTTGACTCTCACCAAGGCGGCCCGGGTTCGATCCCAGGCGACCGCACAGTGAGATTTGTGGTGGACAACACGGCGCTGGGGCGGCTTTTCTCCGGGATCTCCGGTTTCCCTCACCATATCATTCCACCAGTGCTCCATCTTCATCTCATGCATCATCAGTGTCATCACCTGCGGTGCCGTATGTGGTAAACACTACACATTTCATTTCTGTATGATTTTCCAAATGTCTTAATGTGGCGATGGATGGTATCATTTGATACACCAAATTCTTCTATGAGTACTATTGTACTATGAGTACCTTTTACAGTTCTTTTTTTTTTTTTTTTTTGCACAACTTGGCATGTATCCTCAATATTCCATACTTAAGGTCTTCTAGAACATGCTAAATCTTTAGTGTTGTTGTGTCCATTGTTGAAATGTTGGAACCATCATTGTGCTGCACGCTCACTAACATCACTAACATCTCCTTCCATTTCAGCTGCTGCAGTAGCAGCAGCTTTATAATCTTGTTTCCAGAAGTGTTTTAGGAGTCTAAGTTCAAACTTATAAATCTCCATTTTGTGATTGCTTAATAACAACTGAAGATTAATACATGCCTGCAATGTACACAATAGCCATGGCATCCTGTAAATAGCATTGCCAAACGAAGGAAACCCAATAAATTTTCCAAAACACACACACACACACACACACACACACACACACACACACACAAAATTACTTATGAGACAACCTAGTATACAGAGCCCTATTATTTTTAGTCACATGTACATCCATAAATATGGCAATGTTGCAAATAAATATCAGTGCATTTCTTGTATTGCATTTGACGATGCCATGAATTTTATGTAATTCTTAGGGCCAATAAAAATCTGAATGTTAATTTTTTCTTCTCTCTTTCTCACTTGCTTAGCCAAGAGTAATAGCTTCATTATGTTTCTATGACCATGTAGCCATATTAATTTAATTTTTCTTTAGATAAGATTGGACTATATTTGGTCATTTGAGAATTTGTTTCAATTAAGTTTTTAAAAGCTAATATTCAAATAAATAAATTATTGGAGGCATTCTGAACTGGAATACGGACCAATGTTACAATGAAGAGAAAACCTGGATGACTTTTAGAACAGTGGAAATAAAATTTTGGAGGGTAGTATTGCTCACTAAGTGAAATTTGTGTTTTTGCTCTTCATTAGGTTTTACTGAACAAGGATGAACATTACAACTATAGACATTTTTCACATGTGCAACTGTTTGCTCCAGTATTCTAATTTGTTCAATCTTCATGTGACCAACCCTTGCATTGTTCACAATGTATCTAATCCTCATAAAACTTTCACTACATAAAATGCAAAAGCGTTTACTGTATTGTTTTAATTTGTTACAACCCATGCTTCACCTTCAGGTATATCACAGGGGATTTATTGAGATGTGTCATATTAAGACATACTGCTTATTTTATTTTATTTTATGGAGCGGAGGACATTCTTGAGGAAGCAAGTCATCTCTTTTATGTTGATGTTGAGCCTCAGAACTAGTGGCAATAGAGTTGACTTGAGTACAGCTGGTCTTTCTCTTGCAAACCTAGAGCTCTTTGTTAGTAGATGCAGGGCCATCTGAACTTTTTCCTCTAGAAAGTTGCATTCGTTTTGTTACTTTTATACAGGTAGGATCTAAATCAGCTGTGACTGGTTAGAAATTGAGAATATGGTTTGGCAAAAGGGATATGGATAGACTACGGTATGTGTTTAGGATAAGTGGTTTAGTGTGGGTAGCAGTTACAGAGTTTATGTATAGTATACTACAGGAAAGAAAGTCTCCGTGGGATGAGATGCAAGGGGGTTGGAAATGGTTCCCACACCTTCCATCAGTAGTTTATGACACCCCCATGCCAATTCAGTTACAGGCCATTCAAAAACATTCTGATGGTGTCTACTTTTATAAATGAATCTTCTCGGTTTTAGTGTACTGAGTGAATAGGCACATGTTTTTTTAACAATTCTACTCCTTGTGTAGCATTCATCCTCTGTCACACACATTCGCTGTCCTTGTCCCACTGTGTAAGGGGATGCATTCCTTTCAGAGACTTACTTTGCATTGCTGGATAGTAGAGTGCATTCCAAAGTTTGATGTAATAGACTTTGAGTAATTGCTTGTCCCTGGACAATGGAATTGTATTACAGTTGGTCGAGGATGTGTAGCTGGCTGCAATCTTGGCTAAAAGGTCTGCTCTCTCATTGCACCTAAATCCTGTTTGGCCTTTGACTCAGTGAAGAGTGACCAATGTCTTTGTAGAGTTTATTATCGCTCTTCTTATTTCCAGGGCCAGTGGTGAGTAGTAGCTTTGCTAACAATTGCATAAAGAGCAGCTTTGGAGTCCACATGAATGGAAGTTCATGTTGAATCCTTTGGTTGGAGTTCGATCCAGTGTGTTGTCATGAGGATTCCATACAGTTCAGCTTGAAATACTGAGCAATCTTGCAGTAATCTTTTGACAATCTCACTGTATCCCTTCTCTGCAATCACTCTGGCTGTCTGTTTTAGACCCATCAGTGAAGAGTAGCACATCCACACATCCCAAAGCTCCAGAGGTATCCACTTTTACATTGTTGTCTTTATGGTGAAACCCTCTTTTCTGCCAGCCTCGATAGTGTGTCTGCCTCATGTTTAATAGGTCCCGAGTTTGAATCTCAGTCAGGGTGAGTTACCTGGATAAGGTTTTTTTCCCAGGATTATCCCTTATCCTGATAGACGAGTGTCAAGTAACTCTAAGCTCCATGGACCCCAGACTCATTTGAGCATCATTTCACCCATTTCATTCAAGTCCGATATGACTTAAGGTTGGAGGATGTAAATTACACACATACACACAAAAAATAACCCTCTTTACCTGGAGGTATTTCTGTGTTTCTTAGTTTCATGATTACAGCTTTTGTGGAGCAACCAGTTTTCAAGCTTTATTTTCATTGCTTCATATGGCTTATCTACTGAGATTCGAGATGTAGATGGTGAATTAAAGCTTAACATTTTTGAACATTTTTTACTTTTCCTTTCCTTTAAGGCAACCTTTGCTTTTTTTTCTTTTCCTCAAGGATCTTCTTGTATGGAGATGCAGTGAGAATTTCACTTCTTTCTGATTTTATTTTCCTGATAGCTAGTCTCCTTTTATGGCAACAGGGATTGGAGAGAGTTTTTTCAAAGCCATTGAAGTTGCTGGAGACCCATTTATCTCTAAGCTTGCTATTGAACAGACATTTTTTAAAATTCATTAGTTATTTAAAGTTGGCTCAACAAAGTCATATTGCGATTAAATATTTATTTATTTTTTTATTTATTTTCAGTTCAGTATAGTGTTAAATATACAAAATAACCACGTCATATGAATTTATACAGTTTAAGAACACAGCTATACAGGTTGTGTGATATAAATAGAATACTAACTTGCTTTAAAAAATCTATACACACTAACAATAATAATTAATAATAATAATAATAATAATAATAATAATAATAATAATAATAATAATAATAATAATAATAATAATAATAATAATAATAATAATAATGATAATGATAATGATAATGATAATGATAATGATAATGATAATGATAATGATAATGATAATGATAATGATAATGATAATGATAATGATAATGATAATGATAATGATAATGATAATGATAATGATAATGATAATGATAATGATAATGATAATGATAATGATAATGATAATGATAATGATAATGATAATGATAATGATAATGATAATGATAATGATAATGATAATGATAATGATAATGATAATGATAATAATAATAATAATAATAATAATAATAATAATAATAATAATAATAATAATAATAATAATAATAATAATAATAATAATAATAATAATAATAATAATAATAATAATAATAATAATAATAATAATAATAATAATAATAATAATATTTATAAAAATAAAGTTCTAACTAGTATTAATAAACTCATCCACACCATAATAGGCTTTGTCAATTAGGAAACATTTCAGCATTGATTTAAAAGTATTATCTTTACAATTCTTGATAGTGACTGGAAGTATGTTATAAAATTTTATGCCCATAAAACTAGGTGTCTTCTCATAAAAGTGCAGTCTATGGGTGCTAAGTCGTCTTTATGTCTAGTGTTGTGATTGTGTCTATCAGAGTTGGTTTCAAGGTGTAGGTTAAATTTCCGAAGGTGTATTATTGTGTGGTATATGTATAAGCCAGGAAGGGTTAGAAGTTTCAATTTTATAAATACTGGATGACAAGATTCGTTATATTTTAGATTCCCAAGGTGTCTGATGGCTTCTTTCTGCAATACGAAGATTTTGTTAAAATTTACCTTAGTTGTGTTACCCCATATTTCGATTCCATATGAGAGGTACGAGTAGATTAAAGAATAATAGATAATTTTAGCTGTGGCCGTAGGTATATATTCTGTTTGATATTTCAAAATGAATAAATTTTTACTGATGGTATTGCCAAGTTTATCAATATGTTCAGAGAAGTTTAAAGTACTGTCTAGTGTAACACCTAATAATTTAGTATTCTTGACCATTTTTCCTGGTTCATTGTCAATGTTTAAATGTATTAGAAGATCTGTTCTTTTAGCTCCAAATGTAATTAATTCACTTTTATAGGGATTCACACACATGTTCAGATTATAAAAATAATGCAATAGTTTATCAGTGGTTTCATTTAAGGTATTCTGTAAAGTAGTAATATTTCTGTGACAAACTGTTACAGTGGAGTCATCTGCATACTGGTATAATTTTGCATTATTGGGTATAAGCTGGTCAATACTGTGCATGTATAGAATAAACAGAAGAGGCCCTAAAATGGAACCTTGCGGAACTCCATGGCTTAAAGTTTGTGTTTTTGACCTAAATTCACCATTTCCTGTTTTCAGGATTACATACTGTTTTCGATTTGTCATATATGATTTCATCATTTTAAGCGCAAGAAATACATTGAAAATACATACAAAATACACAGCTAAGATGTTTCCAGTCAATAAAATACAGGAAGTTTACTTTGAATTTAAACATTAACATTGCATGCCTTGATAAAGCTGATAATTTTTCCTGTGGTACTGTTGATCACCCAAAAGCAAGCTGATGTTTTTCAGGGACTTCAAACCGAAGTCACTGGTCATTGCATCTTTGGCAAACAGCAGATGATGAATGGTAAGAGTAGAATCACACAGAGTACATGTAGGAAGAACTTCATGGGACAGAATGTAGGAATGAGTGAGTGCAGTGTGACCAATCCATAGACGGGTTATTAGTACCTGGTCTCGGAGGGTTAGTACCCCAATAGTTATGGATAGGATAGTTATTGGGACAGACATGCAATTTGCTGTTGGATGTAGTTGTCCAATCTGCCTTCTATAGCTGTAGGGTAGTTCTTTTAAGATGTCGTAAATAGTCCTCATGTGGAAGTTTAAAATCTGGAAAGTTTGAAGCTCCTTAAGCTTGGAGAAACCCACCGCCCACATCATACTCGTCGACTCTGGTGTCCTTAAGGCGAGTTCAGGTGTCTTTTCACATATGTGTAGTAGAAATCTTAGCTGGCTGTCTTTTTATTATATTCATATTCATCTTTATTCATCCTTGATATCTTATACAAGATAATGGACACGTCAAGCATAATATAAAGAATAACATTAACATAGTATCAGGTAAAAAATATACAAAAGAATATGTGATTACAAGAAATAGATAATGTAATAATTTAAAAAGAAAATGTATAGGAACATAATATATCATACAACAGAAGAGAGAGCTAACTAAAAGCTCTTGTACAGAATAAAAACATTCAATTAAGAATTTTGTAAAGTAATAAGATAAGAACTTTATTAGCCGCAAGAATTACAATATATACATGAACAGACCAGAAGACCACCATTTTATGTTAACTTAAGATTTAAAAATTCCTGTATTCAATATGGCATATGGACTAAGAGTAGCTCATTTAATTTAGTTTTAAAATGTTTCTTATCAAGTGATTTTAAAGTATATAGTAATTTGTTATACAAATTAATTCCTCTATGGGCGATGCTGTTAAGGCTTTTATTGATCCTATGTGAGCTTCAATGCAAGTTATTAGCTGCTCTTGTGTTATGCATATGAAAATCTGAATTCTTTTTAAAGGAACCTATATTTTGATGAACAAAGCATGCTGTCTCTAAACTGTGTACAGACATAATGGGCAATATCTTAAATCCAGAAAAGATGGCCTTGCTTGGAGTTTGCAGGGGTACCTTTTTCATTATTCTTATAATTTTCTTTTGAATATCTGAGATACTTTCGGAGATGAACCCCATAGTGGTATGGCATAAGAAATATGGGTTTGTACATAGCCAAAATACACAGAGCGCAAAACATCAGGCGTAACAATATCACTAAGTATTCTAAGTGTGCAGCATAGTTGAGTGAGCTTATGTGTTAATTTTTCAATATGAGTGTTCCAAGAAAGAGTTGAGTCAATCCAAACACCAAGAAGCTTTGTTTCACTTATATTTTGGATTTCTAAGTTATTCATAAAAATGTTCAGTGCATTTTGTGTTACCTGCTGGTTAAAGTGTATATAGACAGTTTTACTAATATTTAATTGAAGTTTGTTCTGTACTAGCCAGTCTTGCAATGCCTTACTGGATTCATTTATTACAGACTGAAGTTCAGCTACACAACTGCTTTTAAAAATCATATGTGTATCATCTGCAAATAACACTGTTTTTGCTTGTGGTAAACTAGAGGATAAATCGTTTATATACAGCAAAAACAATTTTGGACCTAAAATTGAGCACTGAGGAACACCAAGTTCAAGTTTCACATCATCAGTCTCTGTGTCACTATTTAATTTACCAGTTTCTTTTTTAACCACCTCCCAGTTTTTTTTTTTTTTTTCTCTTTATTGGTATCAACTGCATGCCCCATTACATGGTAATATTACATGCATTACAATACATAATTATACATTATAATTTACAGATTTAATTTTGAATGTATAAGCTTAACAGACTTGTTCCTAATTTATTTTTGATATATACACCTTTGAGCTTTTCCTAGCCTATATATTGGTAGTTCCTTTCTCTATTTTACTAGCCTATTCTTGCATTGTATTGTTTTATAGTATTTTTGTAGTCTTACCTCTCTCTAATTCTATTAGTATATTTATAAATATATTGAATTTAAAGTTAACTACTTTTTATAATTTAATTGAATGAATATATTTGCAAAATGGTTTCAAGTATTTTGTGATTAATTCCTGGTTGGTTGTGGGCCATTTCCCTCCTTGTTTTTGTACTTCTGCCACCAATATAGATCTCTGCTGTTGTCTGTCTTTACATTCAAAAATTAAATGGTTAACTGTTTGTCGGAGGTTACTGCATGTACATTTTGGATCATCAATAATGTGGAACCTGTATAGGTAATCTTTAGTTTTTCCATGACCTGAGATTGTAGCAGCAAGTTCTGGTGTAATGGGAAGTTTTCTCTTTAACCTATCTTTGATTGTTGGGAGGAAAGTTTTACAGAGAGTCCCTTTGTTTGTGCTGTTCCACCTATGTTGCCATTGTTCGTGTCCGCTCTTCCTTTATTATTATATCCCTATGGATATGCTTTTTTACCCCTATCCTGTCTTTTTATCCTACAATGAAGCTTGAATATCTTCACTAAATGAAATGCCAAATTCAAAAATTCTTTTCTCGTCAAGGGCATCAGCATATTGTTCAACTGCCTCATTTGTTTAAGGCTCTCTTCCTAATTTTGCTGGTAAGTATACCTTTCTCCCTTTCTTATTTTCGAAATTCTGTACCGCAGAACTCTTTGGTACACCAAACAGCCTTGTCGCTTCCCTGACTTCGTTTTTCCTGTTGATGCAGTAGGCAACGTAAGTTTCATGTTCTCATCTGACCATGCGCCCTTAGTCGCTTTACCTCTATCAGGAGCCAGATAACTTGAACTGATGAGACCTATATATAGCTTCAACTTCATCTTCTGCCGTATATTATCCTTCCTTACAAAACACTCCACTTCCAGCAGAGGGCCTAGCCCTGATCTGGCTTGAGACCGAAGGTCTTCCACCACAGTGTTCAACAGTCTTTAATGTCCAGTGTGGTCCAGTTGCAATAGGCAATGGGAGAGTAGACCTGTGGTTGAGACATCGAGACTGCAAGAGGCAAACAAGAAGGTGCTTCCATCTGCTGCAGTTTTCTATAACTAGGTGCGGGAGGATCGCTAGCCCCACGGAATATAATAATTTTAGTGGTTTGATGTTTGTGGCTAGTCACCAAGCGGACAACACCGGCTCTCACTTAATTTAATTTTCCTACCTTATTTTCACCCACAATGTTTTCACCTAAAATCCCTTTGAAAAGCGTATTTACGATCACTTATACAGCGTATAACTATATGTTCGTATTAATTACTATACCAAAAGAAAGTTGAAAGAAACGTTGTACGAAATAATGCAGTTTTCAAAATGGGGTAGCATTATATTAATAATGGCATTACGCTTACAATTATACATTTCGCAAAAGACAGGTGTTTTGTCGATTTCGCTGTAGGGAAATTATAAGGAAATTATGTAATGTTGGTGTCATGCTTAGACGGTCGGGACAGTCGTCATTTGTATTCTGCTGAAAATAAACAAATTAAGAAGGTAAGGAGTTCTGCATGTGACAGTTTAGGAAAACCCGTAGCTGATTACCTATAAATTTCCATTATTTATTAGCGATTATGAAGCCGACATTATGATGACAGTATAATTTGTTGTGGATGCAGCAAAGTATTTACCTAAGCATAAAGCTGTCTATTTGTAAATCAGAAGTCAAAATCAATTCTATTACTTGTTATTGGTAATCATTTACAGATATTGTGTTATAGTTTTTAAGGGCTTGCATGAAAAACGAGAGTATCCTATTACTTCATAGTTTCATGTATATTTTATTAGACGCACCTTGATTTTTCAACATAATAGGAGTTTAGAAGGCAAAGCATATAACTAATTTTGTTTTATTATTATTTTGAGTATAATAAATTGGAAAATCACATTTCATTAAATAATGATGAATAATTCGGACTGTAATATACATGCTAACATTGATAACGTCATTTGTTTTTTCTGAATCGCCAGAAGCTGAACATTTTTGGACAATTTTAGTACTTTTGATATCTAGATTAATATGTTAACAACTTATAGACGTCCAGTGCCTCTGCCACTGACGTTTAACCATCTCATTGGTGAACTGAACTCTGAACTCCACCAGAATTTCAAAAGTGCTTTGAACACTAAAAAACCTGAAACAAAAGAAATATATGTGAATTGTTTCAAAATGTGAGCTTCAGTTCATAATAGTGCACTTCAAATGTGAAGTTTAACTCAAAAATTTTGCAATGAAGGTTTTCATATTTACCAGTTTTTAAAAGCTCATATGTTTGTTCTTGTGCTCTTTTGCCCAATTGAGTAGTTTTGCAGCAGGTAATCTGGTTTTCTCAAGAGGCTTTTAAATTATTTCAAAAGTTTCTTTGTTCCTTTACTGCACCAATTAAGTACACCTCTAAATTTCCTTCCATCATTGTATCTTCTGGTCCGAATATTTGCAAAAGGGGCTTCTTTATTCCATTTTGTCTACCTTTTTCAAGAAAATAACTCTGCACTAGTAAATGATTAGGTGAATTTTCTTCTTCTGAATCATCTGTTCTGTATCTATATTGTGATCACTGTGAGTAGTGTAATATTTATCTGCATCAAAATCACAATTACCTGCTATATCAACCTTGATAGAAGTTTTTCTAATATTGATAACACCTCATTCATATGCTCTGTATTATGAAGATCACAACATTCCCTTCTTCTGGAACTACAATAAAATAAATAATCATATGTGTGAAAAGATAAAAATTGAAATAAACGAGTCGCAAATAAAAATGTATATATATAACATATGAAAGTTTGATGCACAATAATTAGATTTTTCTAAGGAAGAAGAGCACAACTTATAAAACTTCTATAAACCTTATATTAATGTTATAAATAAAGTAACTTTGATGTCCTTTCATTTTATTTTACCAAAGTTATATAATATATAATTCTTTATAGGCTGCGCCATGGCTCAGTTGTTAGACTGCTTGGCTCTCACCAAGGTGGCCCGGGTTCGATCCCAGGCGACCGCAAAGTGAGATTTGTGGTGGACAACACGGCGCTGGGGCGGGTTTTCTCCGGGACCTCCGGTTTCCCCTGCCATCTCATTCCACCGGTGCTCCATCTTCATCTCATGTATCATCAGTGTCACCGCCTGCAGTGCCGTATGTAGTAAAAGCGGGCGTTAAACACTACACATTTCATTTCATTTAATTCGTTATAAAATTTGTAAGAATTATATGTAATTATAACAAATACAGTAATAAAGAAGTTGTGCAGAAGTTACATACAAGATTGTATGGGCTGGGTACAACAGATCCACAACACATACCAAAGGATACACACAATCAGCCAACCTCTTCTAAGTCTGCATAGCTACCAAACATGTATGGACAGGAAGGTACTAAAAGACACAGTTCAATAGCCATCTCTGAGAAACTAATGGAAATGTTTCCAACTGGGTCTCACATACTCAACCCATTCACTCATTGGTTAACACACCTCGTAGGTGATTCACACACCTCAGTCTTTGAGAAATCAATTGATTTTAAAATAAATGGTTTTAATCAACCTCTGCAACTTTTTGAGATGTAAAAGTATGTAGTTTTCCCATTAGGTTAACACAAAATTATAAATTCCACCTCTGAAAGTGCAAATAAACTGATAAATTTATAGCACTATGTGAACCTGTGTCTTCTCTTCTTTTTAGCGCAAGCAAAACTGAGGTTTGTGAATCAACAACTTTAACTCTTATGAAACAGGAAACAGCAAATATTATTTTTTTTAAATAACATGTTTGGGTGCAGTTCACATGGTAGTCTTGTAGCAAAACACAATGTGGGAAGACTTCATTCAAAGTAAAGTGAAATCATGAATTATAGAAAAACACAAAAATATTCATTTTAAATGCAGTTATGGAAGAAATGCCACAAAATTTGAAAAAGGATTGTGTACCTCAATTGCATTTATTTGCTCTTCTGTTTTTGACATTTAATATGTGTTTAACCAGGATTTGTTTTAATCTTTACATTGGTTGTGTTGTGGTATTTTGAGTAGTTAGTTATTGCTCTTAACTTGATATGATTTATTACGTACTAAAACAAATACTTCTTGGATTACCCCTCACCTGAGCCTTGGCCCCTTTGCTAACGGGCAGCCTTTCAGTACAATTATGTACTTTGAATGTGTTTGTCCCTTTTAAGAGTCATTGCTTTCTATTTACTTTTCTATCCTGCACTATTTTTTCCTATATGCCAAATTTTTGTCTATCCCTGTAGATTATTATCACTTGTTTCAACATCATATTGGAATTGTTTCACTATATCTGTATTCACTTAATCTCACTTTTCAATATTTCTATTTTGCACATCACCCCATTTCTTGCGTTCCCTTTCTCTGTCATGAATTAACTTCACTAACTGATTTTCTCAAGCCTTTCAGTTACATATCACTTCATCACACTTACTCAAATCCTCCCCTCAGCTTCTCACAACCTCTTTGTAATCTCTCTTCTCTTTCTGCAATATGTATAGAGGTATCGCATTTGCTCATATCTTTTTATCTATCTTTCATGGATTCATTTTATTCCTGCCTTTCTGCAATTTACCCAGAATAGTCATATTTTTGCCTTATTGATATGGCCCCACATCTCGATATTCCCTGCCTAATTATGGCCCCTTTTTCTAATCTCTTGAATCCGCACACTTGTTTCACACTGGTTTTCCCTGATCCCTTGTAACCCCACACTTGTTTCACCTGCTTTTTCTTGATCCCTTGTATGCCCATACTTGTTTCACATTGCTTTTTCCTGATTCTTGTATCCTCATTCTTGTTTCACTCTGTACTCGCTCTAATGCAATTCCACTTTTTTTTCTTCTCCTTCACTCCAACAACCGCCCTTTCTGAGACTACCTCCTCTTCTCTTTCATTTGCACTGTTCGTCACTTCCCCTTCTTCAATGAGCATTGCATTTACTCTGCATGTTTTTTGGACATTCACATCAGATATCGAATTCAGCTTGTTTGAGTTTGCTGCATCAACACACGTATGCTTCACATCTTGCAGCTCTTAACTTGATAATAGTGTTATTTATTTTATATAACCTTTAATTTTGTTTACTATGCATTAATTTCTCTAACAATGAGGGGACCTCTGGAAGTTGTGTTGCCCATTTTAACATTGGAATCTAAATAGTTAGCCACAAAATGACAATACCTTAGCCACAAAATTGGTTTATAATTGCTATAGGAGCTTATGTTCAATAGATAAGAATAAGAAGCTTTCTGCTTCAGTGACAGGCATGAATGGTTAGGTTTTCACCAATGTCCTAGAATATTGCATTAAAGCTCAGTTTTAACTCATCTGAATGATTTAATAATTTATGCAGCAATTGGATTAATCAAGAGGTATTTCAAGCTGTATGTGAGAAAGTATTTACAAACTAAGCATGGTGGGAATCAAATGTATATCTCTTTCACAGCTTTCATCCAAAAAAGTGTAAACACTTTTCACTTACTGATGTATATGAACATTTATTTCTTTTCTCCACAGTATTTAATGCTGAGATTGCGTGATGCACAAATTATTTGTGAAATGACTTTAGTTGCACCATGCTCTCATTCATTTGATGAAATGTGACAGCTTATAGCTATTAGGTTTACTGCTAGTAAACAGTTCAATGGTGTTATATTACATATTCTCTTAACATGCAAATGTTTCATTGCTTGACTGGTGTATTTAAATACATCTACAATTAAGTGGGACAGGTTGATGCATGCAAATGCATCAAATGGGAATTGTTTTTGGTTAACTAACTTTAAGAGAAATTTCACATTGTATACTATTGTTCTTTCTAAACTTAATTACACCTATAAGCCAAGAAAAGAGTTTAAATAGGGAAATAAAGCTTTTTAAACCAGTTTCCACAGAATGTGTTTTCATCTAGAGAATGACAGAAATGAACTATACATAATTTTGATATATTTTGTGGTACTTTTCATTAAAATATAATTTTCCATGCATTTATTATTTTTTGTAGGTGCAGCATTTACCATGGTTTCCACTAGAACACTAGCAAAAATTGCAACATATGGAGCAGTCATTGTAGCAAGTACAGGTGTTCTAGCACACTGGAAAACGCAAGACCGATTGAAAAAGTCTGAATTTCATAAGGAAGCAATGAAGATACTAAGGGAACATCAACCATCTGTGTACTTATTAGGTGAACCAATTAAAGCTGGAAATATAGACTTTGGTAAAGATTCAAATACTTGCGATGCTGTAAGTGCACAATTTGAAGTTCCTGTTAAGGGCCCAAAAGCCAAAGGAACTCTGTACTTTTGTGCTGGCAGAGAAAATCCTGAAGCTAAATGGAATGTTTACCAAGTAGAATTGGAACTAAAAGATGATCCAAGTAAAAGATTGTTAATCAGGAAGGACATGAAACGTGACACACTAAGTGAATAATACATTTATGATTCATATTAGTCTTAATGCAGATAAAGAAAACTGAAACATAATATACAAAAATATAAGTGTGCTGAATTTTTCACATCTTGAATGGCTTCCATGGTTTAATGAACACCTTCTTGTCATTATGAATATCATTCGGCAATTAAAATTCCTGCAGATTATATGAACTTGCTTGTGAAATTTATTTTGTTTTGAATATCCAAAATGAATTTAAAAATTGTTGTTATAACAAATAAAATATAAAAGGCATAGCATTTTTTCTTCTTCTCAGGAAGGTATAAAATTACAGAATCAGTACATCCATATATATAGTGTCAATTTGATGCAACCTTATAGTAGTAACTATTTTGTTTAGTTGAATTTTTTATATTATATACATGTACATATATATTTTGTAAAAAAAGGAACAAATTTATAAACATATGTTGAAGTTACCATCATAAAAATTGTAAGTTTTTAAATATACCTTCATTTTAATAATTTTTGTTATCTTTGAACTTTGTAAACACAAATACTTATACACTTAACTTGAATTCCATTATTCCATTATTTAATTCCAGCTCAATGGCAAGGGTGACTTTCAAAGTGAGGAAAGTTCCAAATAATAATTTTCATTAAAATAGAGAATAATGACTCAAAGAATTAAGGCTACCTACTTTTCAGTACTTTTTCTATTATAGTCACACGTAGGCCCTTATTGCATTACAAGACTATTCACACTACAAGCACAGTCCTGCTTCCCTCTCCACACAAACATTCCAATTTTTCTATAGCTGGTCCACACCGTGTGAACCGTTAGCCTGAAATGGAGAAAGTATAAATTCACACATTTTTGCTAATAATTAAAACTTAACAAGAATTTCCAATTTGTCACCACTAAATATCAGTTAATGTAAAATACTATCGCTAATGCATCTGAAATATACTTACAGTTGTATTTAAAGGTGCCCCTTATATAGAATAAACTTTTCTTCACATGCTACGAGACTAAGCAGCTGCTTGAATCTAAGCAGCTGTCAAATTGTCCGCAGCACCGCGAATGTTCGATAATAAATTTTGAAAATGTACCCAGAGCAAATAAAATAGTTTTGTTGTTTTGTTTTGTTGGAAGCTACCCGACATTCGTCTTATAAAATATTGTTTGGGATGAATTTTCTTCTTTTTCTACTTTTTCTCCCTAAATTCTTGGCTAAGTGGCGCTTCCAACGGTTCATTTCACGCTTCGCCATTTAGCCAGCTATAAGTATTAATTATTATTATTAGTAGTGGTGGTGGCGGTGGCGGTGGTGGCGGCGGCGGCGGTGGCGGTGGTTTACGTCCTCCAACGTTAAGTCATATCTGACGATTAATGAAGGGTGAAATGATGCTCAAATGAGTCCGGGATCCATGGAGCTTAGAGTTACCCGACATTCGTATATCGGGATAAGGGAAACCCCGTAAAAACCTTGTCCAGGTAACTCACCCTAACCGAGATTCGAACTCGGGACCTCTTGAACGTGAGGCAGACACCTTACCATCTACGCTACCGAGGCGGGCTTTATTAATTTATAATCCAAGTTACAAATGCTATAGCAAGCATCAAAATTTTAAAAGGAAGAAGAATATTATTTTGTTAGCAAATTCTGCGCATTAGACACATAGACAAATTCCATTAAAATAAAATATATATTTTGTTTAGCAATTTTGAAAAATATCCTCATTTGCAGAAATAAATTTCACAATAAAATAACAGTATACATATGTTTTTTTTTGTACCTTTGAAAGTGTATTTTTTACATTTACGTCGTCCATCGTCTAGTCATATCGGGCGATGAATGAAATGGATGAAATAATCACAAATGAGCCCTCGGTCAGAGCTTAGAGTTACCAGACATTCGTCTTTCAGGATTAGGAAAACCTCCAACGTTGTCATATCGGATAATGATGTTCGAATGAGTCCACTGTCCATAGAGCTTAGTTATCAGACATTCATCGTTCAGGATGAGGGAATACCCGGGAAGAAACCTTATCCAGCTAACTCATCCTGTCCGAGATTCGAACTCGTGACGTGAACGTGAGGCAGATACACTACCACCTACGCTGCAGAATTATGGAATTATGAATGTGTGTGTGTGTGTGTGTGTGTGTGTGTGTGTGTGTGTGTGTGTGTGTGTGTGTGTGTGTGTGTGTGTGTGTGTGTGATCCAATATGCAAAACTCAAAGAAATGTGGAAATGTGTAGTGTTTAACGCCCGCTTTTACTACATACGGCACCGCAGGCGGTGACACTGATGATACTGAGATGAAGATGGAGCACCGGTGGAATGAGATAGCGGGGGAAACCGGAGAAAACCCGCCCCAACGCCGTGTTGCCCACCACAAATCTCACTTTGCGGTCGCCTGGGATCGAACCCGGGCCGCCTTGGTGAGAGCCAAGCGGTCTAACCACTGAGCCAGGGCGTGGCCAAAACTCAAAGAAAAACCACAGTATACGAGTCATTGTCATTGCCAATAAGCAACATGTTCCCAAGGAAACGGCCGCCGATATGACCATTGAAGTTGAAGGTGGTGTAAAAATGGATCAATTAAACACAAGGAGCTTTATAAAGTCATCGTGTGCCGATCAACTTTTAAATCATTTAACTCTCGCCTAAGTTTAATGAGTTCTCTCAATCTTATTGTATTTTTCTTCTTCACAAAAGTAAATAACCAACTTTAGTGCGACCGGCGAGAAAGGTCACCTAATTCTCAGGAGTTCTTGCTTAGATAGTAAGAGAATGAAATTTGTCATGAGCTTCTCTTGCTGTTCAGAGAACATGACAACCATGATCTTACCTCGCAATTTTGAAAAAACAATCTTTCTAAAATTCTAATATAAAAGAAAAATATTACAAATAACTTCAGTATATTCGTACTGTCTTTTGATTAAGTAATGGACCTGGCTCAGGTAGTTTCGTATGTGGCCCGCATTCGGGAGGTCCGGTTTCGATACCCATGGCCGTCCTACTTTACCCATGGATTTTTCGAGGGTTTTCCCTGTTCGCCAGGCGAATGCTGGGTGGATTAATTACATCCACCGAATTTCCTGTCCCTCTATTTCATCTCCATTATCATTTAACATCAACTCTCATCTGGTGGTCTCTTTTAGGATAGAAGTATCGGTGGGTGTCTCGGTGTTACATGGCAGGATGATATGCTCCTGGTAAATACATCCTCCTCCGATCTCCAGTCCGCCCTAGTGGACCGTTTCAGGAGAGCGATAGGAGGGATGCCGGTTGTACTGGCCTCGGGGATTTCCAACTGGTCAATAGTAGGGAAACTGCCCCCTTCACTGTCGTGAATCTGCCGCCCTCTGTCTCCTCTCGCCTCGTGCTTCCTTCCGGGGAGCCCTACTTGTGATATAGGCACAATAGATCATATCTGGTCGATGTACCGAATCCTCCCATAAGTTTCTATCTTATCCTATTGTACTAATGAATAAAAAAATTGAAAAGTCGCAGGAAAAAATGAGGAAACTACATAGCACGCTAAAAATCATAGTTTAAAGAATTGTATTCATTAAGATTCATTATCACTAGTAGAGAAATGAGTCTGCTTTGTGTATTTCGTACTACTTCAATAATATTGTAGATTCAGAAAGCTGTCTTGTTCCTCTTGAGAGCGATCATATTTAGCTTTAATGGTGGCAAGACGTCATACACGTAGGAGGAAGCTGGAATTTCCCTGATAATAATGTAAGTAATTTTCGATATGGTGCACTGACTACACTTTCAATTCTTGGTTCGGAGTATAAACTACACATTTTGAGCTCTCATATTTTTTATTTATCATTCTTATTTTGTACATATTTCATAACGCTAGTTCTAGAATGGAACTATCGTCTTTCCTGTTTGCTTTTTTTAAACCTTATTTTTCTTCTACATGGTTAAGACTATGCACCCGTTCCGGCAGTCATCGGCAGAGTCCATCTTCTGCAAGATCGGCCAACATCTCTTGTTCCTCTAGGGTTATATAGACAGGTTCTCCTAGGTATCCTTTATTCACTCATCCTCATTAGGTGTTCCGTCCATTTTTTGTTGTTTGTTTTAATTTTATCTTCTAATTTGTATATGTTTAATTCTTCTCTTATTTGCTCATTTCGTATTCTGTCTGCTATATCTTTTCACATTCCGCAGAAATAGCATTTCCGCTTCTTGTATTCTACTGATATCCTTTGATTTAATTACCTAACTTTCGCTTCCATACAACAAGAAAGAAACAGTCAATATTTTGTATAATTTCAGTTTAGAATCTTTTCTGGTTTACTGACCTAAAGTTCTTTTAATGGTTTCACATATAGCCTGGAATTTATATATTTTGTTTTCTGTATGTTTATCTTCTTCATAGGTAACATCACATCGTAAATACTTAAAATGTATTACTTGTTCCACTATTTTTATGTTTCAAAACAATTTTAGTTATTATCCAACAGTTACCTGACATTGCTTTTGATTTACTTACTGAAATTTTGCAATCGTATCTATTGGCCATCACTTGGAACTTAGTAGCCAACATTTGTAAATCTCTTTCAGATATTCCATTAATAAGATATCCATTTATTCTACCCTTATTGTCCTTCCTCATTAGAATTTTTGAAACCTTCATGATTATGTTGGCTAATCTCTTTTTGGTCTGTTCGTTTATCGCCAAAATAAAGTGACGGTGTTGTATTGTGGTGGTGCATTATTTCAACTCAATGCCTACACTAGTCATATCAGGGACAGAGTAATGTAACAGCATTCCAGAAAATTTTCTGTTTTTTTTTTTCCATTCAAAATTGACGTCATCAATATAGATTAAATAAAGTAGGTGATAAAGTGCACTTTTGTATACTCCCTGATTTATATTGAAAAACGTTTACTGTTTCTAGTTTGCGACAGTCTATACACACATTTGTCTCATAATGTCACAGCAAAATATAAGCTATTAACAATTTCTGTTGATTGGGGATACCTTTGTTTTCCAAGGTCTCCATAGTGGTTCTCTATGAATCTATGAATCTATCTATGAATAATCTATGAATAATAGACGTATCTCTTTGTTTCTTTCTCTTCTTTTATCTATAATTTGTTTTATAGCAAATACACCATCTGTACAATATCTCCTCTTTCGAAACCCGTACTGCTCTTCTCCTAATGTGTTTTCAGTTTTATTTTATATTCTTCTGGCTATTATTTTAGCACATATTTTATATTCACCATTTAGAAGGGTAATACCTAGATAATTTTATAGATTGGTTTGACTTCTCCTTGTAGCCATGTAGTTGGTATGCTGTGCTTTTCCCAATACATTAAGTAGATATGAGTCTTAATTTAAAAAAAAATCAGTATATTTAACTCGGAGTATATCCCGTCTAGGCCACTATCCCTTCTAGTTTTTGTATATTTTAAGGATTCTTCTAGTTCTTCCATTTGAAGTTTGTCTACGTTTAGATTTTGTTGACTTGGTTCTTCTTTCTTTGAGTTTTCATCCTTAAAATGTTCAATCCGTTGCTCTTCCGTAGTTGAGGTATGTATATATGCTGCTTCTTTCTCAGATTTACTTAAATGTTTTATAATTCTATACGCCGACCGTTAACGATAATGTAAATCGTGTTCTCTAAGTTAGATACATATCTGTCCTAGCTAGTCTTGATGGGCTTCTCTTACTATTTTTTAACATCCTTTTTTCATTATATGATATTCTTCATACTTCTGTTTGTTTTGCAGGTACTGTAGATAGGTCTTCTTCTTCTTCTTCTTCTTCTTCTTCTTCTTCTTCTTCTTCTTCTTCTTCTTCTTCTTCTTCTTCTTCTTCTTCTTCTTCTTCTTCTTCTTCTTCTTCTTCTTCTTCTTCTTCTTCTTCTTCTTCTTCTTCTTCTTCTTCTTCTTCTTCTTCTTCTTCTTCTTCTTCTTCTTCTTCTTCTTCTTCTTCTTCTTCTTCTTCTTCTTCTTCTTCTTCTTCTTCTTCTTCTTCTTCTTCTTCTTCTTCTTCTTCTTCTTCTTCTTCTTCTTCTTCTTCTTCTTCTTCTTCTTCTTCTTCTTCTTCTTCTTCTTCTTCTTCTTCTTCTTCTTCTTCTTCTTCGTCTCCTCCTTCTTCTCTTCTATAGCCGATTCAATTTTATCGTTCCATATTCTCAATCCTTACTTCTTTTTAAACCTTTCGTTTCATTTTACTTGTCATATCAGCACACCATATAATGTACTCAGTTAAATTTTGATGAAAAATGGATCCCTGTTTTTCCTGTGTGGTTACAGTGTTTATTTGGATTAATGGAAGAAGAGAGAACAATATTATTTCTAAGACTAATTTCTTGAATTACTAGAGAAGTCAAGACGGCAAGTCTTTTTTAGGTTTAAACGAGGTCTGAGGTTTTCTAGAGGTATCGCTGCTTTTGAATATTGAATTTTTACTTCCTCTATTAGTACTTATTAGAGAGGGAGTACTATTGTATTCCACCCATATATTCGACATAAAAATTTAATCGAAAATGCATTTTTTGAGACCTCACGAATAAAAAAGTCTCTCTCTCTCTTATGCATCTGCACAGTGTTCAGAAACGAAAGGTCGTTTAAATATCAAATTTAGGATAGGATAGAATCGTACGGAAGGGGATTCGGCGCTGCGACCAGTTTTGATATATAGTCCCAATTGGGAAATCTCCGGGAGGCAAGATCAGGCAAGAAGGGTGGCCTTCATGACAATGTAGGGGGCAGGTTCCCTACCATTTACCAGTTAGAAACTCCCCGGCAGGTCAGGACAACCGGCATCTTATCCACCAGGCCGACCCAGAGACCGTCCTAAAGGAGGAGGAAGTGTTTACTAGCAGCATATCATCCTGCCATGCAGCGCCGAGACTCCTGCCAACACTTCTACTCTGAAAGAGATCGCCAAGTGAGATATGATGTGAAATGATAATGGATATGAAATGGGGGGACAGTAAATTCGGAGGATGTAATTAACCTAACCAGTATTCGCCTGGCGACTCGGGAAAACCCCCCAAAAATCCATGGGTCAGGTAGCCCGGCCACAGGTATCGAATCCGGGTATCCCGAAAGCGGACCGCAGATGAAACTGTCTGAGACATTCCGTTCATTAAATACCAAATTTGGTATTTAAGTTCTGCGTCTTCCAAGAATGCAAATGAGTCTTTTTTTTTTTTAACTCTTGCTTCCAAACTACCATTTAAGTGAACATGTTTTCGAATATTTTTATTTTCTCACAAATGACTAACATTTTGATTAAACTATCCCATTCTAAAGATATTTTCAAGAAAAATGAAATGTGTATCTTTAATTTTCTGAGAATAGCTCCTGATCGCTCGTCATTCTGAATGACTTTTGCATCACTGATTAATAAAATATACAAAAGTCTTGATTTATCAAAGCACACAACTTTGTCGCGTTCTCCCGATTGCCCCTCGTTCCTCTGGTCGTCGAAGCGACGAATATTTATATCGACTGCTAATTGCTATGGAGTTGGTGCTATGATAGAAGAAGGAATTGAGCGTTCTTCGTGAAATAAAGTCGTATAACTCTTTTGTGTCGGCGTTCCTAGTTAAGCGGATGTCTGCATGAATCACTCGCAGAATGCAAGTATATTGCTCGAAGCTTTAAACTATTTAAGTAAATAGGTAAATATCAAAATAACTTAGAATGCACTTCACGCTTCACTGGATGTAAATTACTAGCGCCGTTTGGAGTTGCGACATTCAACCTCCTTTACCAAATTTCTCAATTCCACCTCAACACTCACTTTTCTACAACTATGGGAAACAAGTAAATTTTCATAACCCTACAAGTATTTCTAACTTCTCATTGGTTATTTCATTTCTATCTTTGTTTTATTGATTCCTTTTTTTGAAATTCTAAGGGCATCGAAAACAATTTTTATAGGAGAAGCTTCAATCCCGGAGAAACGGCAAACTCTTTCTCTTGCTATACAAACCGAAGGCCAATAACCTTTATTGCTAATGCTAAGGGTAACAAAAGATTTGAAGAAGTGGTCCAGTTACTCGTACCAAAACCTAGCAGAATTTCCTAAGTAACTACGCCTATATTTATTGGTAACTACTAAGTATCGAAGTTTATTCCATTTTATACATATTTTCAAGGGCTTTCCTGTTATACATTTTTACAAATACTAGTATAAAAGCTGTAGATATATTTGATATTGAGTAATACTTGTTACTAACTACTAAATTAATATCTAATAATTCATTTTTGTAAAAGAATGTGTGGCAGAAATAAAGCTACAACTTATGTCAAATATGTTTTTGGAGTTGTTTCTGGGTATTTCTTGTTGTTGGTCTGGATTTACATATTTTCTCAAATGGAAATTCCATGTTTTTATTTTTATTTTCCTTTTTATTTTACCCTCTTGGTCATGCAAAACGAACAATCATCACTAAAGCTCATATCTTTGCATATTTGCAAGTTTTATTCCTTGATAGATATGCAGGTAAGAAATGAATTTATTCCATGCTGTAAGGTACTCATGGTGATTTTATAATGCATATAAAGGATTGTTGTATATTTAAGTTCAATACAGTACATTGAATCTTTATGCATTATATCAGTTACCTGACCATTACTACATAAAATTTAATTATTTGTCACAATCTCATTTGCCTTTTTGAGAAAATTTATGAAATTTCCACAGAATTCAAGACACTAGTTTGGCAAAAATCTTTTTTGCATCTCCAGTCACTCTTTTTTTTTTCGTTGCCATCTTTACTGCCACTAGGTGTCATATTATTTTTGTATTTGTGACTAAACTCTGAAAATGAAACAAACTTAAAGACAGAATCGAATGGCCGTATTTTAAAATTCATTGCTCGATTTTATTTTTTAAGATTATATATATAATTTCCCAAATCATTAAATTTGTTGGGCCATTTAATTGCTTTAATAATTTAAGTTATGGATTTTTTCATGGTTAAATTACCAAAAATGATCTGACGGTCGATTTATCAATCTGATGATTCTAATATTTTAAAAATGTTTCTCCACTCTGGCTTCTAAATTACGTTTGGTGCTTCCAATGTAAACCTGGTAGCAATATAAACAATTAAATTGATAAATGCAAGATTTTTTACTGCGGAAACTTTATCTTTTTTTTAGAAAACATGCAGCAAATTTTTATATTATATTTATTTCGAAGAACCAAAATTATACCAAATTCTTCAAAGACATTTTTGAAACTGTTTATTAGCCTAAGGATGGTAATTAATTTTTAAAATTATAATTACCTTTTCTATTTTTAAGGGTAGAAACATCATTAACATTTTTTTATATTTACATTTTTAATCTTTTTAATTATAAAATGTTTATTAAACCATTAATTAAAGCAATTCTAATAATTTGTTTATATTCTGTATTATTATTATTATTATTATTATTATTATTATTATTATTATTATTATTATTATTATTATTATTATTATTATTATTATTATTATTATTATTATTATTATTATTATTATTATTATTATTATTATTATTATTATTATTATTATTATTATTATTATTATTATTATTATTATTATTATTATTATTATTATTATTATTATTATTATTATTATTATTATTATTATTATTATTATTATTATTATTATTATTATTATTATTATTATTATTATTATTATTATTATTGTTATTATTATTATTATTGTTATTATTATTATTATTATTATTATTATTATTATTATTATTATTATTATTATTATTATCATCATCATCATCATCATCATCATCATCATCATCATCATCATCATCATCATCATCATCATCATCATCATCATCATCATCATTATTATTATTATTATTATTATTATTATTAGCCATTAAATTAAACTATTACAACAGAAAGTTTACTCGTATGTGAGAAAGGGTTAAAACTTTGATTTTTTTATGTAATTATCAATATGAGTAGATTTCCTGTAAATATCAAAGTTAATTTTTAAAAATTATTATCTTTTCTTTTCTTATGGATAGAAACATAATTTACATTTTTTATATTTAGTTTCTGTTTTTACGTATTATCTTGACCATTAAATTGTGAAATAGTTTTCTTTAAAAATGGAGAAGTTTAATTCTGCTTAAAGCAAATCTGTAAACCTGAATTTTATATTAGAAATATATGGTATATTGCAGTAAAGGCGTAAGCCTTTAAGTATGATGATAATTTGTAGACCCCCTGTTCATTTAAGTACAATTGCCATGTTTAAGTGAAATATCTACCTCAGAATGTTTATTGGTTTGTTATGGAATGCGTACGTCATACACACTTATACCACAGGGTACATAATGTGAACGTTATTGCTACCTCGACAGACCACCACTGACACCCCTGGTTTGCACCTGTCGGCAGGCTGTTCTAAACGCGTCCCCGGAGCAATGACAAACACAAACAATATATAAATGCGTGGTAGCGAGACAAATCTTGACCGTGTCCCAAATTTTCAAGCACAAGCGCATGCGCGCCTTATTTTGCAAACGCAGGGAATGTCAACTGGGCGATCAGTCGGTTTCAGACACATCAGCAGTGAGGTGAAAATATAAAAACAGAAAGGTCAGTATTCGATGATTTCAGTACATTTCGAAAATATTGTAAAAGCTTTCCGGAGGTTGATGAACTTTTATTGTGGCGGGAGGAGAGCTTTAGAGTATGTTAAGGCATTTAACTTTGAGTAAAGGAAGTGGGAATGCTTAGACTTCAAGCTCATTCTGAAATGTTACAATTTGGAGCTTTTTATTTGGCTAACAGTTGCGCTGCAGTCCATTTTAGAGCTGAAACCATACGAGCTAATCGAATACTTTTATAAGACTGGTTGTTAATAGAAGAAAAGTGTCATGAAGATTGTCTCTTGATGGGAAATATGGCTATCCTTGTGATGAGGCTCACGTAATTCAAGGGTTGTGTTTTATTTAGGACCTATTTTATATTAAGATAAAAGCAATGACTTTTCTTAAGTTACTAGACCAATTCCTGTTTTTCTTTGAAGTTTTGTCAGCAAAATAGCTTTGCAGACCTTCACCGCGGTTCACAATTCTAGCATATTTTCTGCAGTAAATGTATTGTAATGATTTCATAGACAGGCTGCTAAACATTTGAAGAACCTCATGAAAATCATCGATAATTGTATCTCCTGTTCTGGCGAGTATTACATTCTTTCAAATCCTCTCAATGAAACAACCTTCAGTTCCCAGATTTTAGTATCCATGAAGCAAACCATATCTTCGATACAGCAATAATTTACATGTTAAATACATATAGAGAGACGCTGTGTAAATCGCACCACGCCTAAATGACACTATTTTCATTTGAAACAGTGCGTCTGTCTGCAAGTGTCAGCTAGCGTTATCTTTTGTAAGTACTATAGGTACCTGCATCTGCTTGTGCAGTAGTTTGTGAGCCTGGTGCTGCTCATTTGGTTTCTGTATATATCTGAAGTTTTTTGCTCATATTTCTGCAGTTATGCAATAATTGTCTAAACTTCCTGATTATTGATAGAATGTTTTTCATATGCATCTTATCAAATCTTCATGAATGGCTGCGTTGCCGAAATCGCTCTATTTCGGTTTGCTCAAATCGCACTAACATTGCGTCATGTTATGGCAATTAATACCAACTATTATAATTCATATGATTACAATTTCTGATGACTGAGAAGAGAGAATATGCAAGTGGAAGGCAGAAAATGTGGACCTGGCAATAAAATTCAGTAGAAGTAAATGCAGATCAAATATTTACAAAATACGAAATCACTAAGAAAATATTTCTTAGGCATTATCGTGGAGAAGTAGTGAGAGGTTCTAAATCCAGCCTCATTCTTCAGTGATTAGCGGAGAAATTGCTCTCTCCGCAGAAGCCGAAAAAGAATTAGAAGAGACTGCACAAATGAGCCTAACTAGAACAGAAGTGCAAAAACTAGCTTACAACATTTTAGATGCCAATCCGCATCGAAAACACGATGACAGATACGAAGTAAAACTATTCCTTTATGAAGTGGCATCCTTATCTGAGCTTTAGACAACCGGAAAATGTTTCTCTTCTTAGAGCTAAAGGATTCTGAAAGCACGATGTTATGCATTTCTTTGATATTCTGTAAGATCGATGACATTCAACTAAATGCTCTGAGGATTTATAACAGTGACCAAATAGAAATTTTAACAGTCCAAAAGAAATCGCCCAATTGGGGAAAAAGGAAAGCTAGAATTTGTCAACTAGATACAGGAGAAGGGGGAATAAATAATATAACAGTTTGCTGTTGTAGTTTAGGCGGTTATTTATACCCTCAATGATAATTTTCACAAGGATGAACTGCATAGCTCTGAAAACCAGAGCTCCTGAGGGCAGTTTAGTTGAAGTATCTGAGACAGGCTACATTAACTCAGATTGTTAATAAAGTGATTACGTATTTTATAAAATTTGTGAGACCTTCTGTTGAAGAGAAAGTGTTGCTTGTGCTCGATGGTCATTGGACACATTAAAAAAAAATAGAGGCTATCAAGCTAACTAAAGATTAAAAATACAATGTTTTATTTTGTAACACTTGCCTTTTGTGATATTTGACATTTTAAGTTTAGTCAATTTTCTATAATTTGTCTCTTTAATTGTATTTCCTGTATATTATTTTGAATGAATGACTTACTAATAAATTTTAAGTCTACTGAATTCAATGCCAATTAGGGAAATGCGATTTTGGCAACTGTTTTCCAAATGGCACTATTTGCAAAGAAAATTGTTCAGATTTAAAAGAAATTCCTATCGTTTTAAAATATGTGACAAAAAATCACAGAATGCTTAAATACTGACAATATTAAAGAGCCATATTTCCAGTTACAACTATGCATGTTTATCAATTTAAGTTAATGTTTTAAAAAAAGGTGCGATTTAGGCCATAACTTAATAAGTAGATAAAGGTAGTTGTTCCAAATTACGTTTCCAATACTTTTATTGCTTTAGATATTTATATTTTTTTTTTCTGTAGCTATTCTCATAAGAGATTCATCAACCATGTTCGATCAATTTTAATGAAAATTTTACACATCAGCTAATTAGCAGCCGATGATGTTTATTGTGTTATTTCTCGCTGAGGCATTTCTTGACATTTCTCGTTAATATGATCATAGACAAACGCCGCCCTACGCAAGCTGAATATGCTGCCATCACACATTATGACTAGAAAGTACCCGGTACTCTTTGCTTTCTTCACAAGAAACGGGTTCACTTCAGCGCTGGTCTGTGGCTCTTTGACAATTTCACTGTTTGTGATTGTAATTTACTGATAAAAGTAATTTGTATTACATAAATATTCACACTTTCTTACAGTAGTAGTGAAATTGAGGATAACTTTCACAAACAATAACCTTATTATCCAAAACAATCGGGTTTTGTAATAAGCAGTACACAAAATAATATGAAAGCTAGGTTTACTCCACATTGTATGTTTGGAACTTGTGGAACTCCAATTCACAAAGGGAAGTTAATCCACTGTCTGTTCAATCTATCTTCTCGTATGCATTATTTTTTGGTAATTTACGTCCGCCCCTTCATTAAGTCATATCGGACGGTGAATGAATTGGGTGAAATGATGCTCAAATGAGCCCAGGGTCCATGGAGCTTAGAGTTACCCGACATTCGTCTTGAAGGATAAGGGAAACCCCGGAAAAACCTTATCTAGGTAACTCACCCTGACCGAGATTCGAACTTGGGAGCTCTTGAACGTGAGGCAGACATGCTACCATCTACGCTACCAAGACGGGCTCGCATGCATTTATTCATAAAAACGAATCAAAGAAATTTGCTTGCAAATTGCACTCCCTCACGTCACTTACCTCACTTTACATGCTTTCCATTTGCATTCACATATACAAAGAACATTGACGACGAATTGAAATCTGGCAGTACATCACAAGTTGATGCCATATAGCATCCTTAAGACAAAGAAATGGCATTTAGAAATTGTGTCTGGTTGTAAAAACACATTGTGAAAGAAAGTATTTAACAAATTTCGAATTACAAATTAAGCGAATAAAAAGTAGCAGCTTTAAGCCCAATTTCATGTTTAGACTCAAATCATTGCTTTTCGGTATTCCTAAAACCAGGAAAATCTTTAGAAGCTGAAATGTTCAGTTATTTACTCTTTCGTGCAATCAGCATGTCAGGCAACTCAAGTTGTTTGAATCCTTTAATTTGTAGCCGTATAGTTTCTTTGGTTGTTGCAAATATTTAACAAGTTTTTGTGCTTATTCATTATTTGTGCTCATTGAAAACTGATTTATTTATTGTAAAAATAGACCAGGCTACATTTCTATTTCTTTGCTGAAGCTTGCTATGAAGCTTATTTTCTATTTTTAATTATGTTCATAAAACACTAATTGGCCCGCCTCGGTAGCGTAGATAGTAGCGTGTCTGCCTCACGTTCAAGAGGTCCCGAGTTCCAATGTCGATGATGGCGAGTTATATGGATAAGGATTTTTCCAGAATTTTCCCTTATCCTGAAAGACGAATGTCTGGTAAGTTCTATGGACCCTGGATTCATTTGAGCATCATTTTGCCCATTTCATTCGTCGTCCAATATGACTTAACGTTGGAGGACGTCAATTAAAACAAATCTAATGGCTATTTTTATATTACCAATATTTGTTTCTGGTAATTATAGGCATCAAGCACTCATAGGACTGTCTTCTTTATCTCTTTACGCCAACATTTCTGCAGCCTTATTTACTTATTTATTTTGAGAATCATCTAGAATTTCGAGTTTTTGGTGTATTTTTACACATTCTGGTCCATATGTGTTGAGTATAATTTGCAAGTCGGGAATGGTACAGAGGCCCTCAGTTCCCAAAATGCATACTCCACGCACGATAAGCAAGTCCTTTTAGAGATTTACCCCTTTGCACTAATCATATAGTGTAATAGGAATATGGCATATGCTCTTAAGCAGGCTTAGCCATTAGAATTTGGGGAGAATCATGATAGTTTACGATGAACCTTCGGGGATGCTTTTGATTTGAGCACATGAGACATTCTTCTGTTCAGGTCTGTTAGAGAACAAATATTTGCCACCAAACGTCTCCTACGCTATTGATAACAGAGTCTAAAGAATTGAAGTAGAATATATTCCAATTTTAAAAAGAGTAAATTACGATCTGATATAGTCTTAGGAGTCTTTATTAAGGTTTCCTTTTTTCCTGCTCTAAGAGGTGCTTTATATTAAATTAATATTTTTACTCTCCATAACACACTGGAGAATTTTGATATATTTGTATTTTCATGTAACTCAATTGTAACGTATTATTTATTTCTATTTGTTTCAATGGAAAAATGATCTTACTTCATGCTTTTGAATTATCTAAAGTTTCGCCTTAAATAAACATTGACATAAACTGTTTAGTGGATTAAAATAACCTGTGGCGTAACAGCCCTAATGGGCCAATCATCCAACCGATCATCCAACCGATACGGGGAGGAGATGTGGTCAGCATCTCGGCACCCCCAACCTGAAAGTTGGCTTTCACAACCAGGGTTCGCTACCTATCGTAGCCCCTTACTTTCCCTACGATGCTCAGTAGGCACCAGTTCTATACCCAGGACTTAAAATCCGCACTCTCCAAGGGGTAGGATCCGTCCCGGACCGCATTCCGTGGCAGAGAACCAAAGCACGTCACCTTAGCCCACTATTGTAAGACTGGTTACCCTCCGTGGTAATCCTAATCCTAAAGGTTACAACAAACTGTATTTAATTATGATTGATCTTTCGTTGTGAGCGCCGAAGTTCTACTGTGTCACGTTGGAGTTACCTGAAGAGGTTAATCACCTTTATTTATCATAACAATAACACTGAATTTTACAGTTATCTTTGGGTTGCCTTTGTAATCAAATTGTTAATGCTCTGGGTTCCTAACAGAGATGCCGGGCAGGAGTATACTTCCGTAATTAGAATCATTCCCTCTCCTCCGCAGAATCTAGATATGTGAAAATGAGTGAGTTTTACTGCTAAACTGAAGAAAATCCAAAGCTAAAGCTACAGTTGAGCGAGCTACATCATCAGTAGTTTTATAACTCAAGGTAACGGGGGCTATAAAAACGATAAAATATAAACATAGGTCCTGGTATCTGTATACAGTTAAAGTGGAAAAAGATTTGGGCATTAAGATTCTGTGTATTTATTCACTGAGCTCACTAAACTCATGGGTGTACACTAAAAACGGTGAGAATGGATTACTCGACTCAATTAATGCCAGTTGCACGCAAAAACGGAGGTATAGTGGCCGCGCTTAAACCATCCCCAACCGGCTCTCTTTGTAGGGAAAGACTATTCTTCCCCCTAACCACAATGTCATAAACATCTTAGGAAACACCAACCGGGGTCAGAGGTGAAGAATGTTAGGCACGTGTTTACAACTGAGAATACCCAGGGTTGCCGTTGTTTATAATAACGTTTAGAAGCAAAAAATAAATAAATAAAGCAGAATTCACTGTAAGAAATCGTCATTTATCTTTTCGAATAAATTTTAAATTATTAATGTTTCCTATCATAATACATAACGTTACAATTCTTTGTAACATAACTGAAAGGAGATATATTACCTATGCTGCTATGGTATTAGTACTTCTATTACGTACAAGAACTAAATGCGTATTATTAGCATAATATCTAAGGAAAGTTTAGTAAAACATCATTATAATTTTAAAGAGGTTAAATTGCATCAGTGTTCATGAATTTGCAAGGGATATTTACTTGCGTTTTAAAGAAGCACTTTGGATATTCTGATAGTTAATAATAATTTATAAGCAAAGATTGCACCTTAGAGCTTTGTTTATTGCAATCGTGAGCCGATTTATCCTAAAACATTTTCCTTTATTCTATGGCAGCTACAGGTGGTGAATTTCTGTTTATTTAACAAAGGAATAAATACTTCAAGAGTAAAAAAAAAAAAAAAAAAAAAAACCGAGGAAATAAAGAAAAACTAGAAAGGAAACTCTATTGCTGTCTGCTAATTTTACAAGTTTGAATAAACTTAAGCAGTGTACTTTTTTTTGGGGGGGGGGGAGCCTTCTTCTAAACACAGTTTAAATAAATAATCACGTACATTCTGCATAATAATTAAATAAGTCATAAACACTTTAGAACTCGAGAAAGGTTAGAAATACTGTTAGATATATATTACAAGTATGAATGGAAATCCATGTTAGCATATCCATGTTAGGTTCGATGCCCACGGTCTCTCCACATCTTAATTAAATTACGCAAGTGCTAAACGCCAATAACTATTAAACACTAATAAATTTATAAAACTACACTAAGTAAAACACTATGTAACCTCTATAAATATAAGCTTAATTAACACACATACGAAGCACGTTTGCACAGTCTAAGCTAATTTCTGAGGACACAAGAAAAATATTGCAACAGCGCTCTAACTTGGTGAACGTATTACGAAGGACCACCCATATGTTTAAGGGTGGAAAACCCTTATAATTGCTTACATGTGAGGAGGCGTGGTCAGAAGGGAAAGCTTTTGACACCGCCTGGGATTCAATGGACGAGGCTACTATATGCTAGATCGCCAGGCGGCCCCACCGAGGTCATTCGGTAGCCTTCACCTTGGTTTTGGCGCACGTAAGTGGCGTATCCACTTCCATCCCTTCTTGTGTCCTTGGACCAGATGAGGGGGCTTGTTAGTAACCCAGGTATTGCCCTATGGAAAGCCCCACGAAGGCCGCCGAGCGCCCTTTTGGACAGCTCGGATACTCCCTGGTTTAAAGAGGCCCGGGTCTTGGTCCTACGGGTCCAGGACTGATGCGAGTAGACCCTCTGGACTCAACTCAACAACTGTGACAAGGGAGGGGTGGAACGTTTTGTAAACACATTGTCACTGTCGTCCGCGACTGCCTAGTCTCGGTTAGACAACGGCACGTGTGGCAACTAGTGCAGGGCTTGCTTATTTACAAACAGTATTTTATATTGACAGTGAAATATGGTAATAATGGAAATATTGTATCAACACCGGTGTTGTATGAGATAATTAAGAGAAACAAAGATGAGTTCAAACTGTATACATCGACTCCATAGCTGAATTAAATAGATATACCTTACCTCCGTGTCATTGTGATACGAATGCTATCGAGCTAATACGGGCACAAATCAATTAAGGAGGTAGAAAAGATGTACTGGGGAAAAGATGGATTAATTGATGTGTTCGACAATTTCATCATAAATTTAGAAGAAAGTGAATCTCCAAAAAATCCCTAATGGACGGTATATCTATACTACCGACATCTACCGTAATCTTTAAAGAGATGCGCTTGAAAGTATTAAAGGGATAGCTACAATATAATCACGCGGAATCAATTGGAATATTGCATGGAAGTAATGCGATGTGATATCCAGCAGTCATGGGTTACCTACGCGGACAATAATCATTCTCTCTCTCTCTCTCTCTCTCTCTCTCTCTCTCTCTCTCTCTCTCTCTCTCTCTCTCTCTCTCTCTCTCTCTCTCTGTAATTCTCTGTAATTCCTATGTTTCAAGATAAGTCAGACAACCTGTACATAGAAGTGATGCGATGTGGGACTAGGCAGTCATTGGTTACCTAAAACAGCGCGGGCAATAGTGCACACACACACACACACACACACACACACACACACACACACACACACACACACACACACACACACACACACACACACACATACACACACACACTCTCTCTCTCATTCCCGTGTTTCAAGATAAACCAGACGAACTGTAAATTTGTATGAAATAGAAATTGCTTAATTGTAGTGAAAGTGGCACTTAAAAATGAAAGCAAATATAGACAAAAATAATTTAGTTGTTCTATAAACTATAGCATTATATATGTGAATTAAAATGTGACGAGAAATGCGGAGACAGTATGTTGCAGTACAAGTGTGGTAAATGTATCATGGGTGAAGAAAAAAGAGTTTGAAGATACAGGTTCATGTCGAATAGTTTCTACTTCCGAGACTTCTCAGTACACTTAAGCTTAAGTATTGCATTTTATTTTTTCGATGATACTGAGTAATGTTAATAGAACTTACATGAAAAAATTAATTACTAACAAACGCAAGGTTACCATGTTAAGAAAGCCACCAAGATTAGGTAAGACTGGTGGCAAAGTGGCCATCAATCGTTCTGGGCCTTAAAGAAATCAATAGCTTATAGCTCTTACTTATGCAACTGCTGCATGAATTCAAGAAGGAAGAAGGTAAGACTCAAGTGGTAAGATTTACTATCAGATATAATTATATTTTGTATCGCAATAACAAATACATGAAAGGTTAAAGGAAATATAGTTCATGCAAACACAAGAAGTAAAATAAGCAGACGCAGGTAGGCCAGTTACCAGCACTGAATGCAGGAAATTGAACTTTCTACCATGACAACATCGACGGTAAGTGGACAAAAACATCATCGTCGAAAAACTTTCAGTTTGCCCTTAAATAAGCGTACACAAAGTAATATATTGAAATTTTTCATTTGTCTTTATTCATACTATCGTCTACTAAGGGAATAAATGATATTTACAGCCCGTTCCAGCTAGTGTAGCAGAGTATTCCATAAAAATAAGGTATGCATTAACTAATCACATAAGAGCATTCTTAATTTTTTAAAATGGCCATAGGAACACCCCCAAATAGAACCACAGAATCATCAATATCAGAAACTGCATAAATTAAATTTTAAAACGTTATGAAACTTTATATTCTCAAGTGGATTAACTGCATGCTGACAATACTCATATTAACATACGTTCAGTATTCCTAGTTACATGGCAGCATGTATATGTTTACATTCAAGTTCTACCAGTTAAGGACCAAGATAGAGAAAGCTTGCAGTTTCTCTAAAGAGTTAATTTTAAGATTTCACGGAAATATTTATGTTTTGAGGTCTCATGAATCCCATCCTTAGAAAAAGCACATATCAGGGAAAAGCTCCATTAGGTGTGTGTGATGGGGAGAGGGTGTATGAGTGAAACCAGCACAACTCAAAAGCAAACGTCTGAAAAATGAAAAATTATATACATAAGTTTTCGACATTCTCAAAAAACGTTTATACCTAAAAAAGACTAATTTGTATTTTCTCAAAGTAACTCAAAGATTTGTATTATATCGTATATGCTGAGATATTTTAATGATTAATAAAATATACCTCAGAAGTTTTCTATCAATAGATTTCGAAGTCACGTTCCCTTCCTAGAATTCTGCATCGGAAATCATAAAATATATAATAAACTGCTATGGCAAAAATATTGTTATCGAAAAATTATAAAATATAAGTTCAATAAAAGTTCTTGACATAGACTATTTTAAAAAAATATATCTATTCTTAATTTACCTTTCCCAGTATTTAAGCAATGCACTTTGTAATAATAGATAATCTACCGTTCTTTTGTTTCTGCAAAAACTTTACAATATGAAATTGTTTTAAACAGTATGCACCTAGTAAATATATCTTATTTGGTTTATTTATGGAGATTAATTAGAAATAGAATGAAACGTCAGCTTATGCATTCGTTTTTAGAATTATTATGGAAATAAAAATAAATGACAACGGTTGGTCGCATGAAACACACATCGGAATTTTGAAAGGTAATAAAAAGATGCAGAATTCTAGGAAGAAAAGAGGAAATGTTATCCCTTCTGCTCTCTATTCTCTTATTCTTCTCCTTGGCAGGCTCACTAACCTGTCTGCGGCCAGGTCAAGAAAACGTTGAGCTACAAAAATAATTCGAGAGCAGGGAAATCCCTGTCTCTACTGTCACATATTTTAGCATTCGAAAAGCAACAAAGAGCATATTCTCTCTCTTTCTGCCCGTTCTGCTATATCCCTAAATCTACCAACTCTCGGGACAGAGTAGGGGCTATAAAGGTGGGACACCACACACCACACGCCCTAGCACATTACTAACTCATGGTGCGAGTTTCTGCACAAATCAACTCTCTCGAAACTTTATGTTGTGCGGAGAGGTATACTGAATGTTCAAGCGATTCGGATCGGAAGGGCAGGCGGTCCTAATGGAATGGAATCATCCATGAATCCTTAAGGCTTCTATTATTTCATTCCATATGAGCAGCCATATAGTCAAGACACACGTTTACAGCTTGGAATTCTTAACGAATTGCCAGAAGACTGGCTGAGGAGGTGCATCTGTGAAAAATTTCAATGATTTTGATATCGATAATAAAGACCGTTAAAAGTGAGCGGTTCGCTTATGTTATATACAATCAAAGAACTTGGAATAGAATACCGAAGCAACAGCTTTGACGACGTTTATAATATGCAAAGAGGCCCGAATTAACTTCTGTCCTCTTTTTAAGACATTATCTTGTTCCACGTATAAAATAAATGGCCCACAATCCTGAATAGCGAGAAATACATTCGTAAACGAGTGCAAAAGTAACAGAATGGCTGTTAAGAAAACCAGCCAGTATTCTCAAATATTTGAAAACATAATTTTTCTGACTGATTCCATAGCTCAGCGGTGAAGTAGCTGTCTTATTAAAAGCAAAGCTGGTTGGCTTGTACATGAAATGCGCAGATTCTCACATTCATACGTATAGTAGCCTCGTCCATTGAATCCCAGGCGGTGTCAAAAGCTTTCCCTTCTGACCACGCCTCCTCACATGTAAGCAATTATAAGGGTTTTCCACCCTTAAACATATGGGTGGTCCTTCGTAATACGTTCACCAAGTTAGAGCGCTGTTGCAATATTTTTCTTGTGTCCTCAGAAATTAGCTTAGACTGTGCAAACGTGCTTCGTATGTGTGTTAATTAAGCTTATATTTATAGAGGTTACATAGTGTTTTACTTAGTGTAGTTTTATAAATTTATTAGTGTTTAATAGTTATTGGCGTTTAGCACTTGCGTAATTTAATTAAGATGTGGAGAGACCGTGGGCATCGAACCTAACATGGATATGCTAACATGGATTTCCATTCATACTTGTAATATATATCTAACAGTATTTCTAACCTTTCTTGAGTTCTAAAGTGTTTATGACTTATTTAATTATTATGCAGAATGTACGTGATTATTTATTTAAACTGTGTTTAGAAGAAGGCTCCCCCCCCCCCCAAAAAAAAAGTACACTGCTTAAGTTTATTCAAACTTGTAAAATTAGCAGACAGCAATAGAGTTTCCTTTCTAGTTTTTCTTTATTTCCTCGGTTTTTTTTTTTTTTTTTTTTTTTTTTTTTTTTTTTTTTTACTCTTGAAGTATTTATTCCTTTGTTAAATAAACAGAAATTCACCACCTGTAGCTGCCATAGAATAAAGGAAAATGTTTTAGGATAAATCGGCTCACGATTGCAATAAACAAAGCTCTAAGGTGCAATCTTTGCTTATAAATTATTATTAACTATCAGAATATCCAAAGTGCTTCTTTAAAACGCAAGTAAATATCCCTTGCAAATTCATGAACACTGATGCAATTTAACCTCTTTAAAATTATAATGATGTTTTACTAAACTTTCCTTAGATATTATGCTAATAATACGCATTTAGTTCTTGTACGTAATAGAAGTACTAATACCATAGCAGCATAGGTAATATATCTCCTTTCAGTTATGTTACAAAGAATTGTAACGTTATGTATTATGATAGGAAACATTAATAATTTAAAATTTATTCGAAAAGATAAATGACGATTTCTTACAGTGAATTCTGCTTTATTTATTTATTTTTTGCTTCTAAACGTTATTATAAACAACGGCAACCCTGGGTATTCTCAGTTGTAAACACGTGCCTAACATTCTTCACCTCTGACCCCGGTTGGTGTTTCCTAAGATGTTTATGACATTGTGGTTAGGGGGAAGAATAGTCTTTCCCTACAAAGAGAGCCGGTTGGGGATGGTTTAAGCGCGGCCACTATACCTTCTACTAGCTCTGCAGGCTAGTACCCGGGAATATTAATGGCTTCCCTCAACCCCGTCCGCAGACGTACCCGATTCCCACGCCCGCCCTTGTCACAGGGAGGGGTATCGCTAAATAGGTGATGTTTCAAGTTCAATCAGACGAACCTTAAACACCGCAAGCCACGAAGTTGCAGCATTGGCTGGACGCCCTACAGTGATACGGTAGCTCCTTTTCGCGCTGTATTAGAGGTTTCATACCTTCACTGTAAATAGCTTTTATTTCTTTATATTAAGTGGTTTAATAATGAGAGTATTATCTAATAATAGCATCTAATAACATTTATTAACTGTTTATATAAAACTTTACGTACGTACCGATTTTAATTTTATTTGCTTTCAGTAAATCCTTGGTTAAGCACCTAAATCTTTCGCGGATCTTAGTCATGTTACATATTTATTTAATGTTCACAGGTAACCAGTTTTCTTTCACTGTTTCATTCAGTGGTGTGTTTTAGTTTACCTAAATATAAAGTATTACGCTGATAATACAGCTAACAAGTAAATAAAAAGTGTAACAGACTGTTTTTCCATGAATTCAATATCTCTATATGCTTTAGACCGTGTTATATACATATATCCGGTATGATCTTTACTTCAGTTGTTTAACTCATCTTGTGAGCTCCATTAATGTCTTAGATTAGTCTTGGAGTTTTCATAACTTTATAAAATTGAAGGTTATCTTCATGGCAAACACTGCCAAAAATTACACTTTTGCTTTCATGGTATAGTCTTATAAACTGGACTATCCTCTTTAACTTAATGTGTTGTATCATGTAGGCACAATATCTGTACATGAAATATAAGTTATTTTAAAAATGATACTGCATCTGCCGTTTTATAATCTGAATTGGTACCAATTCACAGGAAAAATAACTCCTATACTTTATGGAGTACACTTCAGAACAACTTTTTGGAAACGTTTTCTCTACAAAATGAGATCACTGGTAAATATGTGAGCTTCCACATACGTACTCGCACTGTTTGCTTGTTTGTAAACGCATGCTGTTTTTACTTTCTATACATGTATAGGTAAACAGACAGAGACGTTACTGCATTTCTCCCAAAAATTCCATACCAATATTTCACAATAGATACATACTTTGGGGACCTCTGAAAGGAGAATGAAAACATTAAGGAAAAGGTATGTGCGCCATATTGCGTGTTTGTGTTTATAAATAGCTTATCTCAGAAACAAAATTTCGGATAAATACCAAACTAGTATTTAATCAGCTCCTTCCAGAGTTGCGAAATAAAAATTTACAAGGTAACCTGCATCCAACTTTTTCGAAATTTTATATTTTCTCGAAAGGATTTTGATTAAAATATATTTATATGGCAAATAAAAGTAATGTTTTAAATTTTCTGGGAACAGCTCGTGGGGTCCTCTTCAGTTAGGAGAAAACTTCCATAACATTGCAAACTGGTAAATGTTAAGCGATAGACGAGAATGTAGTATTCAAGAAATGTAAATCTTTATAATACACAGTTTATTTCAAATAAAAATGTTTGGCATCATCCCTTTTCGAGACATCATTTACTAATACTTCGAATAATTCAGTACTTTGTCATTCGTTTAAATCCTTTTGATTTTTAGTAGTTTCTCACGATTCTAGAATGGGCATGGAATTGTAAGTTCAGCGTATAGCTTTTTATTTTTAAATCATTTGGTTATCGCTATTCTGTGTGTCTATAAGAAATGTGTAATGTCTGGAAATACGAGATCTTGAATAAAGTAGGAAAAATAAGATTTCTTAAAAATAATGTGCGTACCTTCTAATGAGCGATAGAGGAACTAAAGTGAGTTACCTGTTGATGCATTACCTGTTCAAATAAATATTTATCCTGCTGACGTAGTTCTTCAAAAAACACAAATGAGCTCAATAACAGAATGATTGCTTTCAAATTTTATTTTTGTTGTTTGTCTATCCCGATATAATTTAATGGAGCATAAGTCAAATTATGTTTAAATCCGACCGAATATATAACAGTTCCAGAATGCGGATTTAAGAAATTTCCAAGCATTAACATATCAACTAATTTCACATAGTAACTTTTCATAAACTAATTAAACATGTAATTAAACTGTCGGAATCAGCTGTGAGGTATTAATAATATGAAGGAAATTGACATCACATACGCTTACATAAACAAAGAGCTATATAAAATTGCTTGCATCGGCCGGGAATCGAACCCGGGCCGCCCGCGTGGCAGGCGAGCATTCTACCACTGAACCACCGATGCCTGTATGGTAAGGCAGCTCTACCTACGTTTCTAAATTACACAAATAACACAGTCCTGTGAAATGTAATTTTTGTTCGTCGATTCGCGATCTGAAAGCTTTTCTGAATTAATTTCGGTGTGCTAAATTGAATGACGATGTCGATTTTTTTTTCTATCACGTAAGTTTTTTTTTTCACAAATCACAAAACAATAATTTGAAAATAGTGTTTTTATGTAAAAATCGTGTTTTACAAAAACGATAAAAAAAATTTATTACTATATATGGTGTGAAGTTACATTTTCTTTGGCCGGAAAGTTGGTTGCGCTGATTTACGTTTAAATCCTGAACAAAGAACTTCCCTTATCAAGTACCAGTAGTAGTTCGCTCACTATGTTCCATCGACCCTATTTCCTCTGTCCGTCTCTTTGATTTCGCGATGAAATTATTCAGCTTGTTCATCTCTGAGGGATCCAAAATTACCAGGAAGACAGTTTAGATGAAAGTACACGACGTTTCTCTCTGCTGGCGTTAAACCCTTTCTCTTAGACAGTTCTCTCACTGTCCACTGTTTCTACCGTTCCATTCTTATAAGAAGCATGTGGGAAATTTCCAATATCTTCCTTGTTACCCTATAATAATATATTGATATATTGTATACGTTTAGATATCCACACAAAAGTAATTAATATTTCTTGTAATTAATTCTAAAATTTGTTTCAGATTTTCTTCTGATTCTTTTACGAGGGCCGATCAACAAAGACTGAGACTGATATTTTTCACAGATGTTTATAACTGAAATTCAATATTTACATGATCTTTTTCAAAGTAGTGCCCTCCTATTTCAATACACCTTTTATTGCGTCTCTGCCAGTCCTTGAACACGTGCTGCAGACCATTCTTTGTCAGGCCCTTGAGAATCACCTCACTTTTCTTGAGCACTGCTTCAGAGTTCTCAAATCGAATACCCCTGAGCTTCGATTATCACCGGTGATGGGTAATGGCTGCATCATTATGATCCTGAAGGAAAACAAGTCAGCACAGTGTGGAAATCGCCAAGTTCTCCAACACCAAAAATGACAAAAGTTGTTCCATCTGCTGGGAAAGTGACGGTGATCACATTTTTTGACTGTAATGGAATGATTTAACAGCATGTAGTTCCCCCTCACACTACTGTTACAGCAGCATACTACACGTCAGTATTGGCTACACTGAGGAAGCACATTGCAAAGAAACGACCAGAGCTTTCTCGGACTGGGTAGCGACTTCATCATGACAATGCACAGCCTCACGTCGCAAATCAAGTCATGCAGTTTCTGGCTCGATTCAACATTACCTGTGTACCACCTCCAATTTATAGCCCCAATCTTGCACCCTGTGGCTTTTCTTTATTTTCGTCACTAAAGGCAAAGCTTAGGGGTATTCGATTTGAGAACTCTGAAGCAGTGCTCAAATAAAGTGAGGCGATTCTCAAGGACTGGTAGAGATGCTATAAAAAGTGCATTAAAGTAGGAGAGCACTACTTTGAAAAAGATCATGTAAAAATTGAATTGCAGTAATAAACACCTGTGAAAAGATCAGTCTCAGTCTTTGTTGATCAGCCATCGTAGAAACACAGTTGAGGGAAATTCCATTCTATTGTGCGATAAAAGGCTTTCGGACTTCTTTTCGAAGCATCAATAGATAAGCGCCTGTCATTACTATCGTATCTTTGTCTCCCCAGTTATTAAAGTAAACCTGGTACATCACAATAAAAAAGAGTTGGTCTTTCATCTTGAATAACTTGATAAATTCCTTGTCTCTTATACCAGAAAAAGATGGTGTCTGTAGCAGTATATGCATCACTTTCAACTTGTCTTTTGTACTAGCTAAGTCACTTACTAGATCATTAAGATCTTCTTAACTAAAGTGTTATCACTTCTCTTCAGCAGTGTGAACTGAGAAATCCTCATGTGCATTGGCATTTTCTGTTGACCCAGATATTAAACTCTCAATACCCTTTAGTTGAGCTGATGGAATAGGAATAGGGACATCTACTCCGTGTGGCATACATATTATAGCTAAAGCAAAACTATCTGGCTATTATTTTTGTTTCATTTGTCTTATTGTGTGCAGAAGTAGCAATCATCATAGTGATTTTTTATGTTCACGCCATATCAGAAGAGTCACGAGCTCCATTAATTTCTGTTTTCCACTGTAGATACTACTGCCTAAGCCCTTTACTACATGTTTTTCCTAACATTATGCGCAGACCATGCTTCAATTTGATCTACTAGCCCAATCCTATGCAAAGTATACTTCACAAACTGTGTAATGTTAGCTTTCTGTCTCTGCAACAAGAAACAATCACATATGTAGCAGCAGATATTTGAACTGTTCATTCATTTTCTCCTAGAAGCGGTGTAAGCCATTGTGAACAGCGTACACTGGAAATACAAAATAACAATGAAGACTTTCTTCCGGAAACCACATTACCGATCACTGCAAGTTATAGAAAGTAACTTAAGTTTGATGTCTGTTTATCATACAACATTTGACAGTTTTACTTTCTTGATCAGTTATGAGCTCATCGCTTAGGAAGATAGAGTTAGAGGGTAGGGAAATGCAGAAGGGACTGTTTTGAGAATATATACAACCTGAAGATGCAAAATATGCTACATTATTATTTATCTTTTGCTGCAAAAATATACACAAATATTCGCAATTGTGTACAAAATATCGTACTTTATAAAAAACGGTACGTGTTATGTAAAAGCTATTATTATTTTCGAAATCAGCGTGCTTGCTTCCATATAAGTAGCTTATTTTCGCAAGACAGTATAATTAGACCTGTGTATCCTTTTCATCCAGCGTCTTTGCAAGAAGCATTTGATAATATTAAAACGTCTTCTTCTTTACCTTAACCCTAGTAGTGCCACTTACAGTGGTGTTAGGGGATTCTTGTTCCTTTATCCCTTAAGATCTAGCCTGAGGAACCAAAGCTTTGGATCTGTAGAGAACCAGGATGGTTTATCAGCGTGATGTCTGTGTGAGGTGAAGGAAGTGAATGGTAGTATGAGGGCGTGATGAATGATAGGAAAGGTGATGGAGCAATTGGCGGAGTGCTGGCGGAGGAAACCGGAGTACTCTAATAAAACCCACCCCAGCGCCGTGTTGTCCACAACAAATCTCACTTTGCGGTTGTCTGTGGTGGCCGGGGCCACCTTGGTGAGAGCCAAGCGGTCTAACCACTCAGCCACGGCGCGGCCCAACAACAAAACTTTGAATTAAAGTACAATTAAATGTTTTCTATTAACTGCATCTAATGATAAGAATGTCTTGTTTTGTTTGTTTGTAATTTACGTTCTCCAATGTTAATTCATATCCGACGGTGAATGAAATGGGTGAAATGATGCTCAAATGTGTCCAGGGTGCATGGAGCTTAGAGCTACCCGACATTCGTCTTTAAGGATAAGGGAAAGCCCCGAAAAAACCTTATCCAGGCAACTCACCCTGACCGAGATTCGAACTCGGGACCTCTTGAACGTGAGGCAGACACGCTACCATCTACGCTACCGAGGCGGGTGATTTGTTAGGGACTAGTGAACATTAGTTAATGACATTTTGAAGTTATTAAAACATCACCTCTTTGCTAGTGATAATCTACTTTGGTTTTAATATGTTGTTTGGTTATATACGAACCGGTAGTCGTATTTTCTATGTCGGTTCGTTTTATGAACTTTAATTTCTCTAAATTTTAATAAAGTTGTACAAATAAGAGAAGTTCTATTCTATTATTAATTACATTTTATAATAGTAGATAAACTTAACTATAGGACATATTCTACATTATATAAATATTCATTTCATATTTTGAATAGCTTCTAAGATAATAGATAATAAATTTAGCACAACTAGTATTCCTGAGATAGCGCATTTAGACACCCTTTAAAGCTCTTTCACCCATTATACCGCTGTGTTGCTTTCTACATCCTTCTTAGAAACATGTCTATGTTATAGTTTTCTTTACATAGCCGGCGGCAAAGTGAAAGTATTTCCCAAAAAAGTGCAAATAATACATTCAGTGTATTATTCCCTCTGGAATTTATTATGTGCAACACAATCTGACCAGGTCCTACAGTGCAATTAGACATTGGCACAATCATTCTACTAGATTCTCATCTACACATCATTCATTCCTACCTCCATTTTTGGGTGATGTGCATGTTGCATCAAAGATTCGGGAAGGAATGAGTTTTCGCCGAACTTGACAAGCTATAGGGCAATAGCCAAACAATATGATAACACCTATCACAAAAGTGATTAATACTAAAGTGAAGTTTGCATTGAGAAAATATGGGAAATATATAGTTAATGCCACTTTATCAAAGTTAAGAAAAAGCTAAAAACTGAACTGTGATTTAATGATTGAATGTGGTAGTTTAAAATATCAATCTAGCATTTAATGTAGGTGATACTGTAAATCATTTTCTTCCAACAGAAAAGCGAATTTAAGGAAACACTAATGACATTAAAATATTAAAGAAATATCTGACTTGCAAATTGAATAGAAATTATTTTGGAAAAAATCCTTAAATCAAGCAACTTTTTGATGGAATTGGTGCTGAAATATATTATTTTCATTATTCAGAAATCTACGGTGCAAATCATTATGCCTATTGTAATTCAAAATACTATAAGATAGTCGTCCAATGGTATGAAACAAAAAGTTTTATTGTTGAGAAACTACCCAATTCTCTGCTCCAAGTAATTTCTTCACTTTTTTCCCTCCCAATAGATTTAGAAACTAACAGTTATTTCCGGCATGTGAACATTAAAGTTAGCTTTCTGTACTGTCGGACCTTCCAATAAATACAGTTGTTTGTTTTGACTATCTAAATGTTTTCCTAATAACTTAAATCCTCAACTAATTTAGATAGCCCAACTCACTCCACTGTATGTACCATACAACACCTGCACACGTAGAAGAAAATCGTTGAACTGTGCAATTTAGAACATTTTAAGTGGTGTAGGTAACTGAAACTTTCGTAGGACAAATGCTGTCTTGACATTTTCACATTTAATTATAGTAAGGAGAGTTTCGTAAAGCGCCAGTGTAAACGAAGCAAAAGAAAAGTAACATTTTTCTGTTGTAATTGCCAAGAGTCATTGTGGAGACACCTACCTACATACGCCCACTTCACGCCACATTTCGGCTGTGTTCCAGAATCACCAGTTGTCTCCTTTTAACAATTAGGCAAATCTCATTGAAGTTCCATCTGTTTGAAAATTAAACAGCTCATTAAAATCAATGAATAGAGGTAATATGGCTAAATACATACAAATCGCATTTCCCTTGGATTCGCATCTCGAATCTACATCATATTGCTAAATTTAGGAACTTTTGTTCACGTTATTATTTTTCTTTTTTCGTTAATACATATTATATTGGGAAGATTCATAAGTTGTTCCTCCACCTCTCCCTGTTCATTATTTTTAATACCACTTTTCTCGTCGAATTTATTATTGCAGTCTAATCCTTTGAGTTATTTCTTCTATCGGCTCTACTCTTTTCGTTTTCTTATATATCCAGCTCTTTTCTTTTCCACATACAATTACTATTTTGAATACTATTCATTTTTTTGTCATGAAAATATATTTAATAAAATCCGTTAGAGCCGATTTTGAGAAAATAAACGATTTCAAAGCAATTTTCAAGTAAAACATAGTTTGGGGTTGGGGAGTTTTCCTGATATCGTTATGTCGCATCTTTGGAAGATCCTGAACTCAAATACGGGTTCCATATTTATCCAGTTTTTTGTTATGTTTCTCTCTTCCTTTCACACACATAAGCACTTCTACTAAACATGATTTTTATTTATTCCGGCGATCTCATTTCGTATTTTTGGTAAAATCTTTTGGATGGTACACAGTACCTTCTCTATCCATTACGTACGTGGTAGGTAAAGTAAAATATACCTAGACAAACTTTGTAAACTCTTAGCTTCTTTGTAAGATATGACACGACGATTTTCAAGAAAACAACGCAGTACTAAAGTATCTTTACTAGGACATCTGCTTTATTTTAACTTTCTCAATAGTATCTTCAATAAGTTTAGTTAAAATACCACACGTTTATATTTGCCTAATTTATAGAGCTTTCTGGGAATAATCTATTGAACTTCTCTTCATTCTGTATTGTAAAATGGTAAATCATGACTTATTTTACAGAAAATCTAAATAATTTTAAAACACACCATTTATACCCAATGAGTTTTTTGTGATATTAAACGTTTCCGAGATATTCGCTTTACTTTGGTATTGTATACGTTTTGTTGGGAAAGTTTGTGAAAGACCTGAACTAATTAACGTTAGTGGATAAAGAAAGTCACGTGAACTTAACACATCCGCTTGTGTTTTCTTAAAAAGGGTATCGAATCTCGGTGCTCAAAGAGCAGTATATATGTTAAGAAACAATGTTTCATTGTTCAGATATAAGGTCTAGTCCCATCCCAAGAATTACCCTCACGTAATAACGGATGTTAAAGTGGCTAATTACTTTCGTGAACGTGCATGATAGTGACGGCGTGAGAGGCAAATAGCAACATTGCCAAGTTTGTTGGTCCTCAGAAGGGGTGTCCGAAACGCTGCTTCACTTGAGTATTTTTACATACTCCGACAGACAAAAGAGAGGTCGGCAGTGCGAAGTCGGAACAGGTTTTCACCAGAGTCGTCGAGATGCGTCACGGTCACTTCCACATAACTTTTGTTGTGCCAAGTCTAGAGGCGCCGCAATTACCGGTCGGAAATGCCTATTTAACGTTGTTTGTGCCACATTTCCTAATTACCTATCTGCCTATTTACGCATTTTTCCTCTCTTTTTTTCCAGAGTTAGACCTGGTTACTTAGGTGTAACGTAAACGTAACCATGGCGTTAAAGCCCCAACTAGGCCTGAGCATAGCAACCTGACTGCCGGCCTCACGCCCACTTAAACACGGCAGAGGTGGGCGATTATCCAACCAATACGGGGAGGATATGAGGTCAGCATCTCGGCATCCCCCAGCCGGAATGTTGGTTTTCGTGACCAGGGCCGCTTAACTATCATAAGCTCCTCATTTTCCTCACGATGCTGAGTGGGTACCGGTCCTACACCCGGCACCTAAAATCCCCACCACATGGGTGGGATCGAACCCGGGCCGCTTTCCGTGGCCACGGACCAAGCCCGCTACGCCACGGCGCAGGAGGGTTACTTAGATGTAGTCTTCCAAAATGTTATTCAAACGAGTTTGCCGGCAAGAAGAATGACTGAGTTAGATACTTCTTTTCTTAATATTTTTATTAGCTGTATTGCACAATTACATGGATTATATAACTCTTTGTTTATTGTAAGTTGTCACTGACTAACGTATATACTTCCAAGTTCTGTTTCTATATTAACTATAATTGTCCAAAATTATTAACAAATCTAAAACTTTCAACTAATCTTTTATTAGATCACTATGGTTTATAGGCCAGTCATTTACGCTTTTAGTTTCCACTCTGAAGTCCTGCACTGCTGGTCTAATTTAGACCTTCCTATCACCTTCCCATAGGCGCAGTTCTGTTATAAACTACCTACTACCCTTGCATAGAAATATGCTACATTGTGGTTATGATGTTACACTTATAGTAGTTTTATTTAAACCATTTCTGATTTTAATATTTGGAAGAAGAAATATGTGTTCTTATGAGTCTCCAAAATGTAAAATGGGGTGCTTTTATCTTGCGTTGAGCAATTTGGATATAAATCGTTCATAATACTTCCAAAAGCAACATTCAGCGTACTTTATTTTCAAAATCTAAATTTGTTTAACTTGTTACACCCCATTCACTTAGAGATTTACATATTCTAAGGTTTAAAATTTAAATGTTTGTGTGGCATCCCAGAAAGATGCTGAAATTACATGTATCTAAGTTTGGTGTTCGTCCAACACCATTACTTTTTGAGTAATACTGCTTATGGATAGACAGACAAGTACGCACACACGCGCTCAAATCACACATGCATGCAGCACGCTTTTTTGTAAACCTGCGCTTTTAAAAACTTCACAAACTTTGCTTCCAGTGAAAATTTGTCGCAGAATTCTTGAATATAATATGACCATAATGCCAAGTATATACGTCTTCTGCCTCAGATCGTAAGTGGCAGAGAAGGTAATATAATTACGGATACAATCTAAGATTTAATTAATATTTTCGCAATTATTGTTCTGCTATGTAAGACTGACGTTTTTGACTTCATATATATTGTGGATATCTGTGGTTGCATTTCATGTTAAAGAGGATATTTGAAACATAAAACTGCCGTTAGTTATTCTGGTGGTGTTGTTGATGGTGGAATTTTTAAAGCTGCAATTCCGATCAATATTTAGCATTTTCAGAAGCTGTGTTTTGCTAATATCAAACTTGAAATTTCATATAGGTTCCAAGATATTTCAAACTTAAAAACACTCTCTTTCTACCTCTTACAGATAGGCTTACCGACAGCAGAAATTGATGGCATTATGGTGTGTACATCCGTTCACTGCTACATTGGGCAGCACAGGAATTCAATTAATCATACTGCTACGTGAAAGCATTGAATTCCTTCTATCGATTCTGAGCATTACAATTCTACTTATAATATCAAGTCTACTCTTACCATTACTTAAGTTTCTTAATCACCACATTGCTGAGGCCAGTGGAAAAGTTTAAGTTTTTCACTATAAAACATTGGGACACTTCGATTAGACTTACTGAAATACTGGTTGACTCCTGATCCATCCTATTTCATTCCTACTGACTCTCGAGACAAAGTGTTTAGTGCAGCATTCATTACTCCGAGTTTTATTCTCGCTGTACCATTGAATCATTCAAGTGCTTACAGGTTCTTCACAGTATCGTAGTGTTTGAAAAGAAACGTCCTCAAAATACATATTTGTAGCATCATGTTTGCGAGATATGTGTAATAGCGTTGCTCAGTTTTGGTTCAATAATATAGAACCTGAGAAAGTATGTTTTTTTGTTTTGTTTTGTAATTTACGTCCTCCAACGTTAAGTCATATAGGAAGGTGAATGAATTGGATTAAATGATGCTAAAAGGAGTCCAGGGTCCATGGAGCTTAGAGTTACCCGACATTAGTCTTGAAAGATAAAGGAAAACTCCGGAAAAAAAACCTTATCCACGTAACTCACCCTGACCGAGATTCGAACTCGGGAACTCTTGAACGTGAGGCAGACATGCTACCATCCACGCTACCGAGGCGGGCTATGGGCCTTTTAGTGTTATATATTAACGTTGGATACTATTAATCAAATTAGAACAGTTCACATGAAAATGGAGTAATGGCAACGCCGTAACCTTTTGTTCAAGTTGAAGTCATCTGCAAAGATGCTGGTAATGTTCACCAGGGGATTTCCGTCGTGATAAAATGCCTAAGCATCCAAGGTGATGTAGCACCATCAAGCAGATGACGAAGCAATTTTCTGTGGAAGCTACAGCTTCTAATTTTGTTCTCCAAATAAGGAAGAGCTAGGTCCTTCACTAGTGACAGTTCACAGAATGCCATTTTTGTTCCCCAAACACGTAGGAATGATTTATGCATCGAGTCATTAAAGATTTGTGGAGGATAAATGTACACGCTATTTTTATTGTTATCAATAAATAAATATGTTCCTTACGTAAAAGTTCACTATATTTATGTAAGTCTTTAAGAAGAAGGGTAGCAGGAGTAGCAATAGTTGAAGTATACTATGTGAGGATGGAGAGTTCTAAGAGGCCTCACACTTAGGCCTGAAGAAGTTTTGTGCTACCCCTATCTCTTACAGAAGTCTAGTGAAATGAACACTCGAGTTTAGAAGTCCTTCATCTAGGTGAGCGATTCCGGGAACATTCCGTGGTCGAAACCCCAACTGCCACGTCTACCCCACTGCGTCATGATGGTGACAAGAATATCGTTAATAACATTTAGTAAGTCTTACAGAAAGTGTAAATAAGATTGACGTGTATATGATGATATAGTCGGCATGTTTCCTGTTTGTGAACTTTTTAGGTTACCTTAGTATTATTTTGTCCATCTTTAGATTTACCTATAGTTCTTCCTTATTCTATGGAATAGAGAGTACCCAAATGTTGATATGCGACATTTGAAATGTTCCTGAATAGAGGTTAGAACTAAGGAAACCAAAGTTTCATAAATATTGGATTATACGTAAAGATGACTAAACAATGCAGCTTCTCGTTTAATCTGAGCACTAATTATGAAATAGGTTGAAATCTTTGTTCAGTGTTCTAAATAAAAACCGATAAACATCGAGGCATGTTTTTATTTTGGTTCTGTCCCTTTACCAATTTAAGTGGTATATGCAGTATACGAACAATAACTTAGAACACCGGACTTTGGAGTGTGCGTGCTTGAAGAACTACCAAATGGGGGAAATAAACGTCTCTGACTTTTCGTCAGCTGGAGTTGCAGGTTGTCAGAAAGATTTTTCTTGGCAACCCCAGAAATTCTAATAACAACCACCGGTGCCATGTACTGGAACGGAGAGACAGTAACATATACTCCTATTTTTAATGCGAAAGTACGAAATGATGTATGTTTCCTTGCAGCATACCTGATATTGGAATTATTACTTCGTGCAGTCACAGAGGGACTTCTGCTCCTAAAGGTGCTGCCACCTAGGAAACAGTTCTACTGAAGATATATTCACTGTTGCTATCAAGTCTGGTGGCGTGTCCATATAATTTTTGGCTTCCTTCCCGACTTCATAATTCACAATTCAGAACGACTTAATGTCGTCCAAAGTTAACTGCATACTAAACTCTCCCAGTCTGCATAGCTCATTAAAGCACCGATGGAATGTTACTAGCATCAAGGCAACAAATCTGTTAAGGTAGAGTTGAAGCGCGTGTTAAGGATCAACATTTTCAATTTTCATAATCGTTAATAATATTTTTGTACACAAATCAGCAAATAACATTTTTTCGGGAACAGGTATACAAAACTTTTGATTGGATACTTTGCACTAGTGCTCCAAACGTTACTCTGGTTTTGTAAGGAAGCCCCTCCCGCATAATTACAATATACTGTTAATGAACATCTATTTCCCGGATTGTTGCATAAATGAATAGAGTTCCTAAATGCATGATAAATGACTTTTGTAAGGTTGCACTACAGTTTATCAACCTTAAGATGCAGTTTTCGAATAGGCTACACTCGCCTATGGAGCGAGATTTTCTTCAAAGTTTCCGGGAACTTCCCTCGTTTTTGATTTATTTATAGTCGCTAAAACATTACAGGTCTTTAGAGCAATAAAATAAGTATTAAATATGTTTGCGTCACATTAAGAATAACATTGAATGAAGTACATAGCAATGTTTAGGTGAGTCGTAATACTCCTTGAGGGTGCAGTCGTCTTTCGTGGTCTAGGGGTAACATGATAGCTTCTGTTTCGCGGCGCTGCATGTTCAAACCCCTTCGGAGATCGATTATTTTATTAGGCGTAAAAATGCTTAGCATAATTTCCTTCAGAAGGGAAGTAAAGTCTGATAAAAAGGCCTCTGAGCTAAATTAGGCGGACTTTCACGTCTGGTATATTAGGAGCCATAGCAGTTAAAAAGCATTCATAAATTTGCAAAAAAATAAAAGGGGGCAGCTACATGTTTAACACTTTATTTTGTCTCCTAATGTCACTGAGGAATATTTTCAACTTGAAATAAGCTGACGAGTTTTCAATTCTATTATGTAGTTCATGCAGATTCAATTTTCCTCTTGAGGTCGATTTGTGACAATGCTTTATTATCAAGTTAGAGCAGAATGTCAATTTAGGTGTTCCATCTAAGGCAATGAGAAAAATATGAGTAAATCTTGAGTGGCCTATGCAAATTCTAGCTGTTATAATTTGATCTTGGTGTTTCGTATCATTGTAAGTAAAGGTTTAACTTCGTTATTGTTAGCTATGTAAAGTTTGCTTCGGGATAAAAAGCCAATGAAATTTCCAATTGATACCTACAATTCCCTGATCATATTAAATCCTATCTTTACTAGATAGAAATTCCCCGGTGGTCCAGCACAATCGTCATCCCACCTACCTTGGCCCCGAAACAGTCATGAGGTCGGTTCGGAGACCGAAGGCCCCCCCCCCCCCAGATCAAGGAAGACTCCAGATAGGCCTACATAACCAGCATCCCACCAGTCGCGTTCCTGAATCGGCCTGCTAGGCCACCTCCCAGACCGGCGACTGTCATACCGGAGGAGAAAGTGTTCACTCAGAGCATATCATCCGGCCATGCACGACCGAGACTCCCACCGACACTTCTACCTTGAAAGACATCACCAGATGAGAGATGTTGTGATATGATAAGGGAGATGAAATACAGAGACAGGAAATTCAGTGGATGTAGTTAACCTAGCCAGCATTCGTCTAGCGACCCGAGAAAACCCCGAAAAAACCTTGGGTAAAGTAGGTCGGCTACGGGAATCGAAGCTGGCGCCCCCGTATAAGGGCCACCTACGAAACCTCGTATGTTCATTACAATACCCCAGTTTGTATTAGTCAAATTTTTAAACTGATATAGAGGCATTTTGTGAAGACATTATACTTTATGCCTGCTAAAGCATATGCCACATTGTCAAATGAATTAGCTTGCTTGATTATTATCGCAAAATCAATCACATTTAGTAAAAGTATGACACATGCATTAAAATAAAACAAATATATAAATCAATCAATTAGATTCTATTAGTAATTCAGGTATTAAATAGGAATAAAATGTCATTTATATCTCCGTACTTTTGAGAGATGTTTCTGCACTTATTTTAAATGTTCTTCTATTGTTTTTGTTATCCTTTCTCTTATAATTTGCCCTAATTTGTTGCTTACTTCACCTTCTTTATTATTTTTGTCTAACCCTATGCTTTCTTACAGTATATTTTACAATTTCTTTAGTTCTCTGAGCACTTTATTAGTTGTGTCAAGCTGTCATATTATTTGTTACCCATTTGCTTTCACTTGCGGGAGCACACACAATTTAGAGGCTTCATGAGTTAAAAATAGAGAAAAGTATATTTAGAAACAAAAATCTATGTGTGCACTTTCTGTACTCACTTACGTACAAACTATTCTTAAAAATACTTATTCTTTTATTATTTCACGTTAATAGAAATAAACGTTTGAGGAAATGTTTTTCTCACATATTTCTGAAAGATATAATAGGAATAGGAGAATACTCTAGCTTAAGCGATAGTCAAGAGTTGGTCATGATGTGAAGACTTTGCATAGCCAGGACATAACAAAATTAATGTTTGTACTCATATGACCTCTACTCATTCTGTTATTAGAAAGGCATAGTCTACTAACTATATAAATTGAGACAAACATTTGTAGAAATGCTTTTATTACATTTTCCAATTACTTCTTGCAGTGCCAAGGAAAGAGTATGGGATTTATAGGTCAGGTTATACGACACGATTTCTAAACATCCGACTATTGCTCTCCCCCCTTCTGCTTTCAGTCAAATGCATAATGGAACTATTTTAGCAAAGATTTAATATTAACATGTAATAGAAAAATAAGCTTTCGTAAGTAAATATATACAATAGTGGGAAGAGAAATACTGTGAATGTAAGACCTCAGATTTTTAAGTCACTACTAATTTTATCTCGTCGTTAGAGCATGAATCTAAAAGCACCACTTAGTGATAGGGCAGGATATAATGTTACGGATAGGCTTCGGTACGTCGACCAGACTGATGTCTTGTACCTACGGGCATCCAGTGGGGCATCTCCGGGAGGAAGGAGGAGGCGATAGGAGACAGAGGGCGGCCGACCCTAAGTCATGACAGTGCAGAGGATAGGGTCCCTCAGCTTAAAACTCCAGTACAACCGGCATCCCTGTTACCATGGTTCTGAAACAGTCCATAAGCCGGTTCGGAGGCCGGAGGCCGCCATGCCTGAGCTCGGAAAACTGGCAGGCTTGCACAATTACTGCTGACCGCGTTCCTGAAACGGCCCACTAGGCCGGTTCTAAGACCGGAGACTGTCCAGACGGAGGACGAAGGTAGCAGCACATCATCCTGCCATGCAACACCGAGACACCCGCTGACACTTTCTAACCTGAAAGACACCAGCAGATGAGAGATGATATGAAATTATATTGGAAGTGAAATGTAGGGAGCGGAAATTCGGGCGATGTAATTAACCTACACAGCATTCACTTGGTGAGCCAGGTAAACCACCGAAAAAAAAAACGTGGGTTAGGTAGGCCGGCCTCGGAAATCGAACCCGGACTCCCAAATGCAGGCCACAGAGGAAATCGCGGGATGCTCGGTTTATAGTGATCCGCATTAAAAAAAATCTGTTAACGACAAACCAATGAATTCTATTGTTCTTATGCCTACAAATAAAATACGTGAGTAAAGGTGTAATGAAAGTTTATCTTGATTAAAAGCAAACTAGGTAATAAAATAATATTTTGAAAGAGTTGTCTGCAGAAGAATGACTACAGAAATATATATACTTACAAAACGTATATGACTGTTAAAACGAATGCTTCATATTTTTTAGTTGACACAAGGTTTGCTGATACATTTAAGACTTGAGATTTGTTTCATAGTGCCATGGGTATCATTTATTTAGTTTATGCATATAGTATGCATTAAAATGGAGTTGGTGAAATTATGGATGTCAAAATTGTGCCAAAATGTCGCAAGGACGATGACCTGGCTATTCTCGGCTCGCTAGGTGCCGCTGAGTATTCAATTTTATACGAATCTAACAAAGAGAACAAAACATATCTGGCCAGGGAAACCAGGAGCTTCTTGTCTTCTTGCATAACTTCAAACCCTGAGGTTTCCGAAAGCATTTCTGTTAAATACGAACGACATACTATCAAACACTAAATCTCATTACACTTCAACATGAACTTATGGAGCAGCAGTTTAAATACTTTCATTGGCTTTTAACTATCCAGTCATTTATTTTTAGTTTATTGCACTGAACGGAATGCATTACTAAAAATTCAATCTTCTGACGTTTTCAATCAATTTGGATGAAACCTTTTATCGTAAGTTTCACTTGAATAAACCCTGACGGATTTTCATGTCATCTCAATCTTTTTTCTGAAAAAAAAAAAAATTGAGCATCTAATATGAATTTTACTGTTATGAGCTTAATGTCCTATACGATATAATATTAAGCATAGAAGTTATTTAATCAAATTAATTTTAATTCCGTATTTTTCTGAAAATATTTAGGTAAACCACCAGGATATCAAATGAGAAAATTAATTTTGTAATTTTTAGATTACCTAATACACTTTTTTTGTCGCACGATATTTAAGTCCAGTTTCAAAAGCGATTTTCTCCAAATTTCAGTGTGACTCCCTTAAAGGTATTACAACAAGCGGAATGAGACTTCACATTTTTACCTTCTTTATTACTGGAATCCGATATTACGTTTTGATGTCCTTTGAATCCATAAATACGAGTTACTTTTAGATAAAGATCTGGGCGCGCGTTTTCGGGGAGCTGGTGTGTGTGTGTGTGTGTGTGTGTGTGTGTGTGTGTGTGTGTGTGTGTGTGTGTGTGTGTGTGTGTGTGTGTGAACAACATAACTGTAAACCGAAATGTCAGTTAAATGTCTAATTGGACATTTAGTATCCTCCAAGGATGCGGCAAGAATTTTAACACTGATTGCACCTGAGATATTCACTTAAGTTATTTTTCACGTTTTGAATTAGAATCTATACATCCAAAGGTATATGAAAAACATATTGTGACTTTGTGGGATCGTAGAATTAAAAGGCCGAGTTGCAGAAATTAAAAATCTTCTTTATTTACGTAGAGATGCACTGTTCAATTCTCACGTAACAAAACATCACATCACATAACAACACAATCTTCCATAAGTCTACTAAGGTCGATCACAATAACAAACAGTGACAGCAGATTACATCACTAGCTCTCGTTACACAGCTGGCTGTCTCTCATTTCACAACTACAGCTTGCAACTCTTGTCTTCCCAACTTGCAACGCCTCTTCTTTCACAACTCATCACTTCCTTAAATACCTCATTCATAATTCGAGACTGTTCTGTACAATCACTAGATGTTTCTGGAATAAACAAGCCATCTAATGACTTACTCCGAATATTCTATCACCTTCCAGAAGTGTGAAACCTTATCTCAAGTGCTATGTTCATCTGCTTATGCAAGCTAGTTATCTACGTGAAACCTATCCGTCTGTTGTCTATTTGCACCGAAACTTTAATGCCCGTTATACATGTATAAAATATGTATATATGTTCTGTTTATTCTGAATGGTACCATAAGAAATGGACTAAATCTTACTACAATATATATAGCATAATATGTGCCGTTTTACTGTTTTAATCATTTGAGATATTCTTTATCACTTGTAGTTTTTTTCTTCAAATATTTAAACATTTTTCAAGCGCTGTCACCACAATTCTTTTTTGTTTCCTCGGGTTATGCAGAGAGTGGAATTTCATACCCACTATACTGCTGCCCGCATTTCAAAAATATATTTTATCACTTGCATACGAACAGTGAAATATATAATTCAGAATTGTTCTGCAACCGTTTAGTTTGGTTGACAGTAAGTAGATATAAGGATGTGTTTATGTAAGAGTAACTTCAGTACTGTGGCTAAAGAAGGTCATAAGACTGTAAAACACAAGAATATTTTAACAATATAAGTTGCATGTCATTCCTTCCGGTGAACTGAGACTCAACAACCCCTAAGTTTACTCGCCCTCCGCCATCTTGGACTATATTGAAACAATTTCTTCTATACTTGAGTTCTGAAGATTTTAATCGAAATATTACACATTCCATGCTCTTTTTCACACCTGCAACATAAAACACGGCTAATCGGCTAGCCTCAACATACTGAGGTTATACAATGCAACTTGATCAATCAGATGACACCAGAATTCACCGACTTGAGACAACTGAGTCATATGTGTTTGAATTATAAGGAATACAAGCTACTGGAATTTACCGAAAACCAATTGTGACATAATTGCTTCATTATGATGCTCTCTGGCTATTTTGATGACATTCTGTTTGTTCACTTCGGCATCAATGGCAGCAATTGCTCCTAAAGCATGGTGATAAATATATATGACCGCAGTTGGTGCTAGATGCAGCTGTTACACTGATACAGGCATTATGCTTCTAGAATCAACTGTTGAATTTAAAAAAAGCAATCCTTAGTTGGGTAGAGGCCACTGTGTTCATGAGAGCATTTATTTAAATTATTTTCAGTGCTTACATAAGTTTTCCAGATTTTAAAATTGTTTTAACTACACAATTTTCTATGAAATGCAATACGATGTGATATTTATTTCTAAGAAGTGATTTAAGCAACTTGTGTTGTTTCAAGGTTGATTTACTGACCCGAAACTAGTGATTCCCATTGTAACGTTGGCAGTACTTTAGTGTGAAGTTGGGCACTCTGAATTTTTGAGAACTGTCATTAAGTTGTTTCAACTATAGTGACCTGCGACGTGAAGTAACATGGTCTTTCCAATCTGAAGAGTTGACATTACCTCATGATAGTGTTGGGTCACGACATGTGACTATCTACCCATGAGAGGGTTAAACAAACTTTGTCTTTGTACCCATAAAGTCAAATTATACATAAGATATTATGTGTTCTCTCAGTAATATATTTCATTTTGTAATTAAAAATGAAGCAATTACCATTCATACTCTATGTACCATTACGGTGTTTTTATAGTTTTCATTGTTTATGTCCTATAGATTGGGTGCACTTTCACTTTCAGCTAACATTTCTGATGAAAACATACGAAGATATATGTATCGCCAAATCACCACACTATTTCCAAAAGAACTGTCGCAGTGATGTGTGGGAAAAGTAGAATCCAAAAAGCAAAATAGTAAAGCAGTTCCTGAACTTCGAATATAGTGTTGCTGTCTAAAGAACTGCTTATGTTTTGAGCCACACACGCACACTTCTTAGCAGCGCAGCAAATTTTTGAATATATTATTGATGTGATATCAGTGGCGCACATACTCAGATTTACTTTACTCACAGAGAAGTGGAAAGACAAATTTAGATTAAAGGGAGAGCTACGTCGGGAAGGTAAGTTTGGATTGTACATTATATAGAGTGGTTCAACGTGTTTCAACACGTATTATTACACAATATGTAATAGTACAGACACAAGTGCCACAGTAGGACATAATTTCAATGCAATTCAATGTGATCAACTTGCACGTCTAGACACAACGATCATCTCTTCACTACACTCCAAAACGCTTTCTAAAGTATAGCTAAAGAAATCTCAGCAGCCGCGGCTCTAATCAGCTGAGTTAACTGTTGTATACTATTGATCTTGAATAATTTTAAAATTCAAAACCTCCAGACAAAAAGTAAATCTAAGGATGTCAGATCTGGTGAGCGAAGAGACCAAATCACTGGCGCGGTACGATCAATCCATCTTGCAGGCAAAAAAAGCTTCATTTAGGCAGTCTCGAACCGTAATGGCAAAATGAGGTGTTGCTCCATCCAGAATCCCATCAGTTTCAAAATTATTCCAAAATATCAAGGTACGTATTTCCAGTAACAGATTTTTCAGCAAACACGAAGGGTCATTAAAATATTGAACTCGTTAATCCTAAACGCTCATTTACTTTGGATGTGTCCCGTTTCCACTCCTGTGCCGCAGTTCGTTGTTTCTCTGCCCATTTTCTGCAATTCTGTCTATTCATATATCCACAGGTGTAGACTCACTATCACTAAATAAGACATTTTCTATTAATTTGTCATTTTCCGCCGTTTCCAGCAGATCACGACACGCAGCTTCTCTGGCTAATGGCCCTCGGTTTCAACTTATGTACAACCTGGATATGATATGTTTTTTCAATACGTAGAAGAAAATTATCCATATGGTGGTTATGATATGATATGACATGATGTTTTTTCAATTCGTAGAAGAAAATTCTCCATACGGTGGTTTGAGGAATACCCAGCTCCCTACTATGTATTACAATTGATCTAATGGAGGTCCAAACTATAAAGCCCCGGACTTAGAGTACTTATATATTGTAAGTCGCCATTACGGTATGTATCTCATGTGTATATGAGATCTCCTAGTGGTTTACTGGGAAAATTGGAGAATTTAATCTCATGTTAACATTTTGCCATGGTAGCTGAATAGTTAGATTAACCGGACGGAGACCGAAAAATCTGTGGTTCAAATTCCAGCTAAAACACTGAATTTTTCAGTTTTTAAGTTTCTTTCTTCGTTGGTAAACACACTGTCAGGTTACCTGCAAGAAAAAGTAATACATTAGGTGTGTATGTATAGGTATAGTTCCCTTCCCATCCTTTCGAAGCCCTCAACAGCAAGCACTTCATATCATAGAGGTTTTTGTAACGTCTCCAGAAATGCATGTTTACTGGCACATTACACATCAGAAAAAGACATACTGAGTGCATTGGTACCTTCTGGTGTAACAATTCCTACGACGATCATGTCTATGTGTTCTGCTTTATGTTTCCATAATGTGCCACAATATCTTCTCGTAGCTACTCATTTAGAGAATAAAGTGAGAATTGCTTCAACGATTTACGGCACGTAAAAGAACCTCAAACTTGATTAAAGAGGCTCCTGAGAAAAAATTAACCGTCTGTCACGCCCTCATATAGAATGGGACGCTGAGAACCAAGGAGTTAAAGAGTATTCATAAATTAAAAGAGAGAGAGAGAGAGAGAGAGAGAGGGAAGAGAGAGAGAGAGAGAGAGAGGGAGAGAGAGGAGAGAGAGAGAGAGAGAGAGAGAGAGAGAGAGAGAGAGAGAGAGAGAGAGAGAGAGAGAGAGAGAGACCTCGGTTACGCGGCTCCAACTGATTTAACGTGCATGTGCACGGTACTTCGAGTTAGTTCAAATCTGCGTTGACAGGACAGTGTGCATCATAATAGGCGGTAGTTAGAAATATTCAGGGTTCAGCCATCGTGGAGTTATTTACTACTCAGATGGCTCCAAAGCCCGGGAGAAACAGAGAATCCATCCAGCTAACGAAGCTTGTATCTAGTACACGATGCGTCAGCTACTTAATTTTGTCGTTTACTTGCCACTTGCCTGCCAAGAGATTTAATGAAGTGCATTATCTTCAGATAGAATTGCAGCCGCCCATGACCACATTCAACGAGCTAAATGAGCTCTGGGTCTCGGATGAGTCAATCTGTTTCCTTTTAAAATTTGAGATTTTTTTCCCCTGGCTATATTGTATATAAAGTGTAACGGGCACAAACATTAGCTGAATTGGTTATGAATAATGATTAATGATTTTCTTACATTTATTTATTATTTGATATTGACCTGGTAACGTTGGATAGTAGTCACATTTGAAGAATTCATTTTTGCTATAGTGGCGTGATGAAAAAGCCAATTAAACTTTTGCTTCTTATTCATAAATATCGGTAAACCTTAGACAAATTCAAAAACTTCGAGGTATCAGCTATGAAATTGAGTTAAAGGGGTACAAACACTTTTAAATTTGAACTTTTTGCATAACTACACAATTAAGTCTAATTTACTATTATAAGTTATAATTGTTTTCCCGCATCATAGCTGTGTAGATTAAGTAGGGAAAATGGAATAACCTGTGAAAAGGTTTCAAGTAGTTCTACTTTATCAACTTAAGTTGGCATCTTAAAGCCACCTTGAGAGAGAGAGAGAGAGAGAGAGAGAGAGAGAGAGAGAGAGAGAGAGAGAGAGAGAGAGAGAGATAAATACTGTAGAAACTCTGTAAAAAGCAAATGTCTCAAGGGTTGAATATCAGCCGATCCTAGTAACCACTCTATGGCAGCACAACTTTAGCTGGGTCTCAGATTTTATACGGCATACATAAAGGAGAACTTCCACACCTCTTGTCATAGAGATTTTGTGGGTACCTAATTTCCGGATGGGAGAGATAGGGATTGTAGGAGTCTCAAGAATGATTCGTTTGAGTAGTGGAGGTCCCAAACATTTCCAAAGTTCAACAGAATCCTGTTCTCTGAGCTTGTGGCACCAAGGACGCGGGCTATCCACACCACCTAACTAGTTAGAGGACATTGCGGTTCAAGGAGAGGTCAAGTCGGGCAAAATCTTCGCTAGATTAATACAAGAATCACACCAGGCTGTTAAAACTGCCCATGAGAGGCTAATATTATCTAAATATTGAAACCATCGGAAGGGCAGGAAAATGGAAATTTTGGAAATACTCACCCGGTATTCATCAAGGCGGATCTGAGAAACCATTAAAATTATTCTACCAGATTGACGGACCCCGAATGCTAGTTATAGAGGCTATAATCTGAGCAATTCCATTGAAAAACTTAATCTGAAACCAAAAACTCAAATTCAATGCAAAGTTTTACAGAGGTAAAATGCAGACACTAAATATGTATACAGCACAGACGAATTAGATTCGTACGATTGCATAAGCCTTGATACTGGTTGGATTGTCGAAGAAACCTGGATCTATCGGGAATTAGAAAAAGCTTTCGACTACGTATTTCCTTCCTTTGTTTCTCGCGGTGTAAATGTTTCGCCTCTCTGCCTGTATTCAAATAGTCATCCACGTGCACATACTGTCAACCTGGCTATAGTAGTACAATTTAGTAAGACTGTTTACCAACACTGTTTTTATACCATTATGCCACAATGGTCTAACTAAAATTTTAAAGTCTTAATTTATCCGGATTAAATATTGAAGCTCAGATGTTACGCTTGAGGTTTACTGCGCCACTATATCTGGTATTGTCAAGGAGAGGTGACAGTTCGTCGCTCATCCAAGTATTCAATAAAACATCGCAAATATATACAAAAATAGACTTTATCTGGTTGTACATAGCAGAAATATGACACTATTCCGTGTTTTATTTGTAAAACATTAAACTAAGGTAAACGAGATCGAAAATTTCTTTTATTCCACTTTCGTCATCAAACTGTGGTGCAGTTAACATGTTCGATAGCGAATTAAATTATTAAGCTGCGAACAAATTTACATTAAAATCGTCTAAAATATCATTGTAATATAAGATATAATGACAAATTAGTTTTCAATATCTCACTACCTTGGCCATATTTTGTTGGAATTCTATTAAGCCTACACTAAGATTGAATAAAATTAAAACCGGCCGCAATTTCAATGTTATGATTTCTAATGTTTCTTCACCTGACAGACGTCTGACTGACGCAGATGGAGAAATTACATGACAATCTGATGCCGCGGCCAATTTTGTTGAAGAAGGTGATCTATAGATAGCTCAGGGTTGATGACCAGAAGGAAACAGAGGATAATATTTGGAGGTTAAGCGCTTACTCATCACCATTGTCCTTTAAGATGGCCTTTCAGTCCTCAAGAGCAATGCTAATCATCTGCCTTCTTTTCAATCGTTTATGAACTAGTCGAGTTTCACTAAACCTCTTCCTACATCTAGATGCATATGCGCGCACTATTTCAGAACACTTCGTGAAACGCGATCAGCAGATAAAGCCTTTCCTAAGTTTAGGAAATACGTTTAAATGAGATTGAAATTGCATTTCATTTAATTCTTAATTTCAGTTCCTATTTGAATTTTTGACATCAGTATAAAGGATTTACGGAATAATTGAGAGAAGGTCCCCGTAATATACAGAGTTGTTTAACTGTCACATATTTCATTTTTTCACTCTATTTGTATGTCCACATTATCCAAAATAACCGTCATAGAGTTAATTGACTACGTCTCAGCATCTTCATAACTCCTTGATGACTTTTAATTGTGCTTTGAAGAGCGCTGAGTTACAGATTGAATAAAAAGTATCACTTTGTAAAACGTTAACATTGTTTTATTTTGGGGATGCACTATCGTTTGATGGGGAGGTATAAACCAATAGTAAAGACTCAATGTAATTCCCCTTTGGTAAAATTGCGATTGGATGTGAGAAAATGCAACTTCCTATACATAATTTCCTAGTAGTGATATGCTATGCTAGAAATATCTAATACTGTAACGATAATATGTAACAGATTTATAATTATACAGATCCTTTGCTTAGCATTGGACTTAATCATCGAAACTTCAGGGATTCAGTGAAGATAACTTCTTTGATTTAATGTAAATTCAATCCACGCTGATAATAATAAACACAGTCTAATCTTGATAATTACTGTCCTTGCGGGAAGCAATTTTGTTTACGAATAAATTATTGAGTAGCGATACCTATATTTTGAAAAAGAGTCGCTAAAATGTGAGGTACTTATACCTACCTTGGGTAAGTATTCAATTCATGTTTCTGAACCGCTGTGTACAGAAACTTTGAATTTCTGAAAACCACGAATTAAGCTAAACATGTCAGAGAACATAAGAACTGTTCCTTTCGCTACGATCGAGTAGACTTTTTGTGATTTATGTTTCTAAAACAACTTTATGTAATAACCTTTTAGGTTGTGCAATGAATCCATACAATAGCCAATCCACTTAGAAACAATGCTGAGTTTTTAAATATTCTCACACCAAATAACATGGACTTTTTACAAATTTGTCGCATTAAGTGAAATCTTTGTATTGTTCAACAACTTGAGAAATATTCATATATAAATAAGTTTCAGTCGAATTTGCTAGGAATTCTGTAACTAAGATTTAGGATTTCTCTTAACTGTACCTGTCAGTCAACATATTTAGAAACCACAACAACTTGGTCATGGGTTAACTTTCACAACAGATGCATTTTGAATTTTAGCTATAATTTGTCCTAATAATGACCTGTAAGCGCTGGGTCCTTAGCAAATATTTTATAACGTTAACTTAACATAACATAGAATGAAGAAAATAAGTGTACCACTACAGCCATACAATTTGGTATTCTCTTATATAACTGGTAATTCCCATATATATTTCTTTTCCCCACAGAAATTCCGATTCCCTGCAATCTGAGAATCATCAGCTCTTTGTACCATTCCTCTCTGACGGATCCAAAGTCACCTTTTTCATCAGGTATAGAACATTCATTTCGCATAAACTGTTAGACTTTATAATTAATTTTTTGCAATACTCCGAACATCTTGTTCGGTATATTTGCCTAGTTGAAATCAAAGTTGGATTACAAGACGTAAGAATTAATAAACTTCTAGAATCCTAGACGGATGTTCGAGAGGTGTCGGCAGATGCACCTTTGACTTAAGATGACTTACTTTTCAGCCGGTATCTTCCTTTTCACACTAGTTAACGCAAAACGGTCTCAATATCAGGCATCGTTTTATTAACGAAATAATTTTAACGTAATTTTCCTAGCATTAATATTCTGAAGTTCTTAAATAATTTCCAGTTTTATATTCTGTACAATCAGGTTCAAAAGAGCTGATGCATTTTATTCCCTTCTCGCAACTAACGGAGATCGTTCTTGGGACATTGAAGCAAAGGCTCAACAGAACGTTTATACAAGTGATTTAAACAACATACAAACATTCTTATAAGTGGATACATCGTAATCGTTCTCCACTGTTCTTTCTACTTATTTCAATTATTCCTTCGTTTGTTATATAGTTATTATACAAACATACAATCAACAAACCTGTAAATATGAAAATAAATCAGAGAAACGTATACTACACAGAAACTGCCCGCCTCGGTAGCGTAGATGGTAGCGCGTCTGCCTCACGTTCAAGAGGTCCCGAGTTCGAATCTCGGTCAGGGTGAGTTACCTGGATACCGTTTTTTTCCGGGGTTTACCCTCATCCTTAAAGACGAATGTCAGGTAGCGCTAAGCTCCATGGACTCCGTGGTGGTAGCATGTCTGCCTCACGTTCAAGAGGTCCCGATTCGAATCTCGGTCAGGGTGAGTTACCAGGATAAGGTTTTCCGGGGTTTTCCCTTATCCTAAAATACCAATGGATAACTCTAAGCTCCATGGACCCCGGACTCATTTGAGCATCATTTCACAAACTTCATCCATCGTCTGATATGACTTAACGTTGGAGGACGTAAATTATAAAAAAATAGAAACCCGCACCACACACACACACACACACACACACACACACACACACACACACACACACACACACACACACACACACACATACACATACATACACATACACACAGAGAAACTACAATAAATACATACCAAGTGTAGCTGAAAGCTAAATATCTAATAACTCTCATTTACATTCCATTCTGTTTCAGTTTTTTCTCCTTGATACACTTTATAAATGTGCACCATCGTTCTGATAATTCCAGGAAGATTCATATCTGGAAAATGAGTGCTGTCTCATTGATGACGATTTCACTATTCTCTACAGTGTCCTGTTCGACCGCAGGATATCCCAAATGGGAAACCTACTCTAGATATACTTCCTCATAGTTAAATGGTATAAGCTACCCAGGTCCTCTTCGACACCGCAGGATATCCCAAATGGGAAACCTACTCTAGATTTACTTCCTCATAGTTAAATGGTATAAGCTACCCAGGTCCTGTTCGACACCGCAGGATATCCCAAATAGGAAACCTACCCTAGATTTTACTTCCTCATAGTTAAATAGTATACGCTACCCAGTCCATATAATCAGAAATAAAAGAAACTTGGCAATCCACAAAACGCGCCGCTATTTAAATCGCGTACCTCCGTGGTTGACAATAAGCCAAGTTGACCCAGAATGCTTGCCTAAAATAAAATGAGAAGGTGACCTGTTTGTTGTAATGAACACCAAAATGAATACTTCTTGTACATCTCACTTTACGCAAGTCTTCCAAGAAAAATACTATATTTTCTTAATGTTCCTGTGTCTCATATAGGAGCAAAGTATTCAGCAACAGTGTGCTTAGGCACTGTAAACTCAAATGTTTTATTGTGTTGAATATCAAACACGGCATATTATGCAATTAACATTTTTATTTCCTTCATTATGATACCATTTCAGGTGTCTGAGAGAAATTAAAACGCTGCACCACTTGCATATTTACCTCTTTGCAGCATTTACCGCATTTGAAATGACGATTAATTTTCATAAGTACATTTAGAAGATTAAGAAAATAGTTTTGCAAGTTAAGTAATATTTCTGGTACAGGAAACACAGAAACGTATGGCATTTTTCTTGTAAAATTTCGATTCACAAGACTCTGTCTCCCCTTTTATTCCTTACTTATTTGTATAGTTATTCTGCAAATTATATGTATTATTATAATTTTATTTTTGATGTCCATGGTAGGCATTCCGTATAAACCATTGTAGTGCTGTGCCTAATATTCCGGTAATAAAATTTACTGAGATGCGACAGCAATCAGTTACTTTGAAATTATTTTGACACCTTCAACTATGCTAACCTTCAACAATACAACTCTATTAACTAAATAGCTTCAAATGAAGAGAACAACTGCATTTTATATCTGTATATCGCTTATAAAATCCCCATGAAACTATATTAAATAGAAAAATTCTTGCAAGTGTTAAGATATTTTTTCACACGAGGGCAATATTCTTCATGTGCCATTATACAAAATGACATTTTTATATGTAAAAGCTGAGAGACAAATGCTCATAGAATATTACTGATTAATTTCAGAATAGAGATGATGGAGACACGCATGTACATGGGTGGAACAAAATAAGGCATGCACTTTTCCTTTTCAATCTACCTTACATTTGCATTCCGTTATGATTCCCCTGTAGGTAAAAGTAATTCCAAATATTCTTTTACCAAATCTCTCGACACCTGAGTGTAGTCTGAAAAGTTTCCAACCTCAACATGAAGATGGCAGTACTCGTAAATAAAAGCTAGTGAATTTCGTTGTACATCTGTTGAGATTCACCAAAGTTTAAGCCATTTTGGACGCTCAGTTGTTAAGTAACAGTCGTTTGAATGAGTTGATGTGAGTGTTTTTATGAAAATGGACAAAATCTAGTATCGGGCTGTCATTGAATATTTATTTTTGAAAGGCAATACACCTACGCAAATCAAACATGAGTTGGATTCTGCGTATGGGGTCTCTGCACCATCATTTACCACAGTGATATTTTGGGCATCTGAATTTAAATCTGGCCGTAAGAGCTTCGGAGACGATGAATGTTCGGGACGTTCAAAAACTACAACTGCCGACGAAAACATCGCCAAAGCTCACCAAACGGTGCCAGACGACCACCGAATTAAAATGAGAGGGATAGCGGAGGCTCTGCGCATGTCAAAGAACGTGCTTGTGACATATTAAATCAACATTTAGACATGAGAACGCTGTCTGTGCGTTGGGAGCCGCGTTTGCTCATGTTAGACCAAAAGTGTGTTCGAATGAACTTTCCAGCGTTCTGTTGGCGCAGTTTAGGCGCAATAAATCTGATTTTTGGCATAGATTAATTACTGTAGATGAAACTTGGATACACCATTATGCGCCCGAAACAAAAATACAGTCCAAACAGTGGATTGCAAAGGGGTAACCGGCTCCCTCCCCCCCAAAAAACTGTTCTTTTTTCGGCTGGAAAAGTGATGGCGACTGTTTTTTGGGATAGTCATGGAGTTATTTTAATCGATTATCTTCAAAAAGGAAAAAAACATTACAGGAGCATACTACGCATCATTAATTGACAAGCTGAAGGCAGAACTTGCGGAAAACGGCCACATTTACAAAAACGAAAATCCTGTTTCACCAAGATAACGCACCGTCTCACACCTCAGCGGTTGCAATGGCAAAAATCCACGAATTACTGTTTGAATTGTTGACCATCCCCCTTACTCACCAGTTTTAGCCCCAAGCGACTTCATTTTGTCCCCTCATCTGAAAATTGCGTTCGGAGGACAGAGATTTTCGTCAAATTCGTGAACAATTGTTTTGCAGAGAAAAACGCTGAGTACTATTTGGACGGGTTACAGAGATGGGAGCATCGTTGGGAGAAGTGTGTAGAGTTACAAGAAGAATATGTTGAAAAATAACAAGGAAAAAATCTTAAAAAATATCTTGTATCTTTATTAGGTCGGAAACTTTTCAGACTACCTATATAAGTTATAGTGATATTGTATCATGCATTTACATGTTTTGAAAATATTGTTTTCAGTAAACTGAAATGGGTGACGTTGTTTTGCACTTCTGTGTTAAGTTTGTATCAGAGAACGTTTCTGGCACTGTCACTACTAGAGCTGTCTCTCAGTAGAGCGCGAAATTGAACCATATATTGTACATTTATTGCAATTAGTTTAGATTACCCTTAAATTACCTATGTATTTTAAAATCAGATTAGTTTTTAAACTTGCTATGTTTGTTGAAAGTCTCTCTTCTTGACACAGCTATAGTTTTCTTGGTGCCATCAAAATGATGGATGTTGCAGGAAAAAGGGGATACCGCAGGGCTCACCTTAAAATAGTTACAATATCTGCAATAGGGAACATATCCATTACTTTAATAAATATTCAGAATTTAAAAACAATAGAACCGAAAACAAGTTAAAAGGATTAACTGTCAATCGTTGTTACGCTACTCAATATTTTGAAACAGTATACTTTTATTACATTTTCTGCTACTTACGTATTAAGTACGTGAATGCTTTTGTTCATATACGACGTCTTTAACTGCATTGGTTATATCAGCAGTGTTTTCTTTGGAATATATTGTTACGGATATTGGAATGGTGTTAACTCTTATACTGTTGTCATTGCATTTCTGTGAGTTAAATCACACAACATTCATACTCTCATTCATGTACGTCTGGTTGGTTCATTTAGTTAACCAATGAGTTACTGACCCAGAAAGATGGATTTTAGGCATGTTTAAATGTGACAGCCCGATGTCAGTAGACTTACTGGCATGCAAAAGATCTGCGGAGTGAAATTCCGACACGCAGGCGGCTTTGATGCGATCCTAATAATTGATAGCGTCGTTAAAAATATTCATTTATTTTACTCTCATTCTTAGTTCCAGACAATAGCAAGGTTATGAAATAATCTTGGCTAGAGAAAAATTTCCAAGCCGTAGCCCGGAAATCAAACCTCAGACCTCTGCATATCAAGTAGTTGCTCTACTGACCAAACTATGCGAAACAAATTTCATACACTGAAAAGTTCAATGTAAATATTTCGCTAGAAATAAATGTTTGAGGCTCCCTGATTGAAACGTTTTCAGAGAAAAGTCAGAGTGTATGTCTGTGAAGATATAGCATAAAACGAAATGTTGGATAAATGCCTAACATAGTATTCTCCAAAGATGGCTGAAAGGTTAGACTGCTTGGCTCTCCCCGAGGAGGTCCGGATTCGATCCCAGGCGACCACACAGTGAGATTTATGGTGAACAAGACGGCGCTGGGGCGGCTTTCATCCGGGATCTCCGATTTCCCCCGCCATCTCATTTCACCGGTACTCCATCTTAATCTCATGTATCACGAGTGTTACCGCCTGCGGTGCCGTAAGGTGGGCGTCAGACACTACACGTTTCATTTTCCAAAGATGGGGCCCGAATTTTTTCATTTTATCAAAATTCTCTAACGGTTTTATACATTGAATTTTCTGTCAATAGTCTGAGAAGGTATTTTTTGTCTTTCTTTGTGTTGCCCCTTTTTTCATTTGGCGGCAATTCCGTATAATTTTATGTATGGACAGACTATAAGAATAATTTGTTATTTACGTCCTCCAAAATTAAGGCATATCGGACGATCAATAAAATGGGTGAAATAAAGCTCAAATGAGTCCAAGGTCCATATAGCTTGGAGTTACTTGTCATTCGTTTTCAGAATAAGGGAAACCCCGGAGTAAGCCTTATCCAGGTAACTCACACTGACCGAGATTCCAACTCGGGACCTCTTGAATGTGAGGTAGACATGCTACCATCTATGCTACCGAGGCGCGCTGTAAAGTGAATGAGCTAGTGTGTAGAATTTTAAGGTCTTTCAACATATAGATCATTTGGATCAACACTATAAGAAACAGACGAGATCTAATACTACATAAATAACAACATGTTTAAAACGCACAGTTTATGTAAAATAATTCTTTATGTGGCATTGGCCATTTCCAAGATATCCGTTATTATTAATTTACGTTCCTCACTACATGATCTTGAAATAGTGTCAACCTTCAGCCGTTTCTCCCAATGTCATGGAAATAAAATAGAATTTTAGTTTAGTACATACCGACCATTTTCTTATTTTCGCTATTGCTTTTGTAGTTATAACGACTTGTGCAATAGAAGTATTCTGCAAATGGTAATTAGCCTTAAATTATGGTAATTGTCCTTAAGAATATACAAGAATATGCTTTTGCAAGAATTAGCTGTAGAAGGCATACAAAAGTTAACAGTTTTTGAGAGTAAGCAAGGTACGCATTCCAGTTCCACTGTACAAAATATAAAAGTCTAACGTGTTATCTCAAATGGCTTTCTCTACTCTTGTACAAAATATTCTTACAAATGCTTACTCCACTACTTCGAGATAAACATTTTCTGGAGGTATCCTATTGCTAATTTTCTTTAAGATGATAGGAGAACATGGGAATTCAGTAGTGTTTAAATAAGTCAAAATCTTTTGAGAACACAGCTGGTCACTTTGTGATGGCTCTGAAATTCCATTTTCTTTGCATGGCCAAACATTAAATACAAGATTAAGGACTTTTAATTTGAGAAAAATATAACTAAAAAGTATATTTTGAAAACTAAGATAAAATATAGCAAGAAATATCTCGAAAATGGTTCACTTCATAATAATTTTATGACATACGTTATGTATGTAAGGAAAACTATATTTTTTGCAGTAGGGTTTCTGCATTTCTTAAGGTTTGCTAGTTATACAAAAGTCATCCAGAATGAAAGGACTTCTGGGGACATTTCCAGAAAATTTAATATACATACATTTGCATTGTATTTATAATGAAAATATCATAAACATGTGCTAATGTAAACAAAATCATTAGAGCCATTTTTCATAAATAAAACATTTCTAAAAATGTTCAATATAAAAGTTGGAGGCACTTTCTTGAAAATGTTCATGTCACATCCTTTGAAGGTGCTAAATTTAATTACTAACTTACTTATGCATTTCCGAATTTAACTTTTTTGATTCACACATATGTACATACATACTTTCTAAAAATGTCTTTATGCATTAAGAGAACATCATAAGGGTATACCTACTGAAATATCGATATGTAATTATTGGGTATAATGCAGTAATTTTTGTACTTAATTGTGGGACAGAAGGTAAAATAATACAACGAAAATGGAAGAATCTAATATTTCAGTTAAAGTCTTCTTAGTTTGTGCAACAGGACGGAATTTCGAAGCTAAATGAAGGTGTTCAATAATAATATACTGAATCTAAACATTCTGAACTGCGCAACATTCCGATTGCTTCACAAGTTGACCTTAGCAAGAGCAATCATTTTTGAATAACTTCCAAAGCCAAAATTATTTCGGTCCAATGAATGTTGAGGCTACAGCAAAGAAAATATTGCACCAACACTTTTCTGGAGGTCGCGCTGCAGAAACTACATTGTTTCATTTTTGTTGCAAAATAAAATGACTTCTTAACCTTTAGGGACTTGAACGTGCGTGAATATATATCTTCTCATTATCTGGAAGTGGTGCAATGAATCAATTCATGTAACTCAAAAACAAGTCAGTTAACAATAAAACTTTGTTATTAAATTCCACATCTTCGAAGGAAGCTACAGGAAAATGTTAAAGAAACTCCCACACTCCAGGATACTCTTTACGTGGAACATTTTTAAAAATGCTCATTTTTTTGCAAAAAAAAAAATAATTTTGAAATTATTTATTATGTGTAAAATATTTAAATGAAAAATGAAATTCATATCTTGAATTTTCTGGGAATAGCCTCCAATAGCTTCTATTCCGAATAATTTTGCATAACTGGTAAACAGTACGAGATAGACAAAATCTCACTCTGCAAGCACACTCGTTAAAGCACACAAGTATATATTTCATGTATATTTCTGTGCAGTAAATTGAACGTTATCAGCTTCAGGATCCTTTATTTGTAGTATATCTGTGACACGGGACAACAGGCAGTGCTTCCCTACCGAAGAAAACCATGCTAAGAATCTTTAAGGGGAGAGAGAGAGAGAGAGAGAGAGAGAGAGAGAGAGAGAGAGAGAGAGAGAGAGAGAGAGAGAGAGAGAGAGAGAGAGAGAGAGAGAGAGAGAGAGAGAGAGAGAGAGAGAGAAGAGAATTCATTGTCCTCCACCAAGCTTGAACTCGCGACCTCGAGAACCAGACTATCATTTTACCTCTGGACCACGGAGGTTTTTTGGAATTATTTGTGAAGTTAAATATTTTCGAGATATTACTTGTCATTGGCTCACATTTTAAAATACTATTTTTTATTTATTTTTTGAATAAGTTATTATTCGCTTTTTGTTTATTTCCATTTTACATTTTTTGTCATGCAAAGAGAATGGAATTTCAAAACCATTAGACAACAATTCGTTCTTAAAATGTTCAACTATCCCCAGTCCAATTGTATACAAGATACAAGACTTCAAATGTTTACTTCTGTTAATATGAAACAGGTAGTAGAATAAGCAAATGTAGAATTCGTTTGCATAGGAGTGAGTAGAGTTCTAAGTGTGAGGCAGCTCATGAGCCTTTACTTTCTCTAGCAGTAGTTAGAGTAAGAAGGTCTCAAATTCTGAGCCTTAGTGATTACAAAAGTCTACACAATGCTGTCTTGGCATCCATACTTAATTAGACATTTAATGTTCTACTAGTACCAAAAGCTCTCTAGGTGCGGTATTAATTGTTTTTACAGCAATTGGTTATTTGTAAATTTAATGCACAAGAAGTTTATCGACAGTATTAAGAAGCATATGCAGCGAGCAGAACAGAGAGAGCAGCTTTTAATGGGAATCCAAGTTTTTAAAATAATGATGAGTAAGTGTACGACGTTTGTTGGGAGATCAATCGTACCTATGACGATGTCAAATATTACATAGAGAAGTTAGTAGTAGAACAAACTAAGTGTTGTTCCATGTCTCTTGGACATTGGCCAGTTGTGCGGTCAACCCATTCAACGGATTTCAGACACCTTGATTTGGGATATGACATTTGAACATATCAGGTCCTTAATCTCGTGGGACGCGCCGTGGCTGAATGGTTAGACCGCTCGGCTCTCACCAAGGCGGCTCGGGTTTAATCCCAAGTGACTGCAAAGTGAGATTTGTGGCTGGGATGGGGTTTCTCCGGGATCTCCGGTTTTCCCCTCCATCTCATTCTACCGGTGCTCCATCTTCATTTCATATAACATGAGTGTCACCGCCTGAGATACCACATGTAGTAAAAGCGGGCGTTAAATTTCATTTCATTTTCTTTTAATCTCGTATAAGTCATTAACGGATGACTTATACCTGAGGTACATATTTGAGAAGGTCAAAATTCAGTTGTAGATATGATTTCTACATTGAATGCATTAAAGTGCATGATTGTATCCTATGTATAATAAATAGCTCTCCATTAGTATCTGATACGGAATATATAACTACATATGGTATAGGTGGTTGCAACAAAGCCCCTTGGCCTGTGGATCCAGTTTAAGAATAGGGGGGTCGTAGGCTAAAGTCGCTACTCTCTCTCTGCTCAAGTTATACCTTTACTAGTTAATCTTTTGAAACAATTATGTTTTATTTGTGTATCCGTATTCTCTCAGATTCCTATTTACATGGCAAACAATATTAGTTGATATCGTTAGCAGCCTATGAACAAAGTAATTACTACTCGGAGCCTAAATCATGGACTTTACTAGTGGATAATTGGAAAAAGGGAAAAATTATTGAGAACGAATTCATCATACCAACATATGCGTGGTAATGTCTATCGTGAACGGGATTTCAATTAAAGTGCAGCAACGGATGGATATCTTTACATCACGTTACTCCTATCTGCTCAATGAGTATTAACATCTACCACTTCACATATTTAGTAAGTGGAAGGTGAGCTAATAGAAGCGCTACGTCCTTTAGGTTATATGCAGAGGCTAGATTTTGTGGTGACAATTATTTATAAAATTCGCATTAAAAATTTTAATCGGTAGTGTGTTGTGGTGAATACTTTACCATAAATTTGCATTGATTTTGCGCAAATTTTCGGGGAGAATTAATGAGTAATGACATGGCTGGAATGAGAAGTAACAGGTAACTAGAGAAACACGACTGTTGAATCCCCCTTTTTTTCTTTGCAAATTATAGTAGTTTATTTGAGATCAGCAGACAGTAAGTAACATGAATAAAATCAAATATCATACGTGAGACATCACCAAACTGCAGCATACAGGTTGTAATATTTTCTCTTTTCATTGTTCTTTTGTCTGTCACAACTAAGTTATATGTAGAGCAAAATCTCTCACTGTCAGCGTTTGACATCAGCAACCAAAGACATTGAAGGTACTTTTCACAGAAATTGCTGTAAGAATTAGCGTTTGGCTTCAATGCCAAGAGTGCTGTTACTACATCTAATTATCGTTACACACCATGACTTTGCTGTACAACAATGTCACAAAGCTCTTTGTAACAAAGAAGCAAATCAGAATCACAAGTAATACCATTGGTTTTAAATGCATTTAGTTGTTTAAATGCTGCCATTACATGATTTAAATCACCGATACTTGATTCAGTAACTGGCCTAGAAGGCTAAAAATGATATATTTTATGGTTATTACATCATCAGTTTCTTTTGCCATATGGAGTACAATTTAGACAAAGTCATACGCAGAAAATTTTTAGATTCTCTTCTACTTCTTCTCTAACACTGGGATCCATGATATTGTCTACAAGTGCACTTACTCTGTTTCCAAAATAACCCTCTCTAATAATATTTCACATTTGGTTCTCAGCGAGTCAATTCGGGGTAAAACAAGATGAGCCACAGGGTTTGCTTTGTTTAGATTTAAATTCTAATATTGGATTCGTTATCAACTGCAATTTTTAAAAACAAATATTGCCTGTACCTTTACAATATTGCAGCACTTGGCATCGCAAAAATGATCATTTAACAAATTTTGCGCAGGAACTGAAAGCTTTTATTTTTTTGAAAAGATATCAACAATTGCATCAAAATAGCTGGCAATGTAAACTACTAAATTAAATAAGCTAGACCAGCGTGTCAGTACAGGCAATGGGAACAGTTTAGATTCTAAACCTGGGTTGTTTTCAGTGATGTATTGTTCGTATTCACTTTTTAACTTTTGGGCATTTTGGAATACATTCTTAAGCCCTGCGGGATAGTATTTTTATGTTTATGTAGTGTCCGAGAGTAGCTTTCCAGAAGTTCAGTACCTTCTCAGTACCTTTAGTCAGCATAATAGGAGTTTTTTGCTGTGCACGGTGTGGTATCCAATAAGTAACATTTCTAGTTAGCATACGACACCCAGTTCTCAGTGCCACAGACCAGCCGGGTGCTCTCAGTTTATTGTTGCACCGCTTAGCTCTTATTTCAGTGCACATGATGATGTTACTGTATTGGCTTTATTAAGTGTTAAATTTTATCTAGCTTTTGTTAAATTTGTAAACATTTTCTTCACGACTTTTGGCTTCATGCTATGAAGATATAAATGTTAAATTAAAGTTATATTTATGTAATTTATTAAATGCTATTTGTTCTATGCAGAATAAAAATAATGGAAATTTTCTCATTTATCGCAAAAAATATATTATTCTCAAAAAAGGAAAAAATTTCGAAATTTCGCGAAAAAATCGCCAAAAATAATAACTCTTGCCTTTGGTCATATGGTACGTGATGATGGGACAGGATAATTTTTAAATAAGTTTTTCTTTGACCCAAAAGTATTATTATTTAGGTCGAACGTACTATCATTTTTCTTGTGCATTCTCAGACATCAGAATGTGATGGGTGAGTATCAGAGGTAGTTTATTGGTTTACCTTCTACTTTCCTTTACTTTGTCTCGTCTCCGTGGTTACATTCTGCTGAGATAGAGGAGGTTCAACATATAACAATTATCTTGTTGCAGCACTTAATTTACCCAATGGGAAGAAAAACTTTTAAACTTTAAAGAAACTTTACAAGGTGGCAACTTTAGCGAAATGATCGTTTATTTTAATTAAAAAACATACGTTGGAAAGGAAAACTTCTCACCTCAGTGTTCCGAAATCTTGAGTTCGTTAAATGTTTCAGATGTAGGAATATATGCAGAAAAGTCTTGTTTCCGTAACTTTAAATTGTGAAAAGAGAAAGCAAGGAAAGAAATTATATTGCTGGTAATGAATCTGAAACATTAGATTCTAAAAGAAGTTGCGCATTTATATATTTGTTAGAAAAATGTGTTTTGGAGAGTTGAAGAAGATAGTTAATTGGTTGGAGTAACATAGGCAGGTTACTCCTGCAAAGATAATCCTGACAAACATATTACAGGTTCACTGTATTTCTTTTCTATGGCAGGTTTCTAAAATCAACTATTTTGTTACTGAGTTAGAACATTTTACATCTCAAAATGTTCTGGAATTGAAAAAAAAAAAAAAAAAAAAAAAAAAAAAAAAATCAAGCATCTGCATCTATTCTCAAGATTTTCTAAGTATCTGAGTTCACGTCATTAAAATCCCAAAATTCTTTAAGGGATGTTACAACAGGATACAGGGAAGGTCATTATCTATAAGCTGTTATAATTTTGAGAGGATGGTGTGTATTGTTTCTGTTGGAGCCAATGGCTAACACACTTCAGAAATCGATCTCAGCAATATTAAAAAAATCCTGCTTGATATACTCGTAAATAAGTGACAGTCAATTTCGAAAACTGTGTCAATTTGGAAGATAAATTCGTATTTAACGTTTTGAAATGTGCTTCTAATAACAATGAAAGTTATAGAGATTCTTAAGTTTAAAATATTTAATGCATATTATTAACTAGGGATTTTATCTAACGCCTTATTCTGTACTGAAGGTAGCATTTTCCACCTGCTGCTTATACACCATGACGTCAACGTTTTATAAATGCACTTTTGTTTTTAGAAAGCAGAATGCGGTGGTGGATTGTATTGCTTCTGGGATTGCTCATCCTGAGCGACACCGTTAGAGGAGTGGACAAGGATGGTGACGGGGATGATGACGATGATGACGATGATAACAAGGATGATGGTGATGACAAGGATGATGACAATGATGATGACGATGATGGTAAGCATTCGGACTCTCAATCTTGGATAGGAATTTAAATGCTACTACAGAGAAAAAACAGCTCCTTGCTTATTTGACTGGAAATTTGATTTTAGGATATTTTAATTTTTAAAATATATTACATTAAATGTCTTCATTTAGTGTTTTTTCGCGTAACTTCGGATTAAAGTACTCTACACATAATTTTCTAGAAAAATAGGAAAAGAAATGTAAAAAATAACAGGAAATGGACGAAAGTATGAAACCAAACCATAAAATTAAAATTTACCTAATATAAATATCCTGAAAACAACCGGGAAAATGTTTATGTATGTTCAAAAATTCAGAAACGTAACTTGTAACTTCCTTATAAAATCGCATAAATTGAGCTGCTATTATAGGAAAAATCGCTGAATCCATTTTATCTAATTGAAAGAATATTAAGATCACTTTAAAATTATTGCAAGATATAAATTTTAAGGTATTATGTTATCGTAATGAACACCGTAATTAAATGAAAATATTGGCAAGCAACAATGTGCCTGTAGATATCTTTGTAACTAGATTCTGTCAGTACAAGTATAGGAAAAGGAACTAAACAAAATTTAAAATAGGCTCAAATCCCTATGAAAGATCATAATATAATTTTTCACATTTATTAAAATCAGCGTAAAATGAAATAGTTTTAATTAAATAAATACTCCTTATTACATAATTTAATAACACTCCATTGAACTTTGCAGAATCATAAACTTTGTTTTCACTTATCAATTACTCAATATTGGATGGTATTATTTATGTACACATAGCAGGTATATTAGCATTTGCAATAGCTGAACATAATTTATTCTTGATAACCTTCATGGCAGAAAACATTTGCTTACAAATGTATATGGGATCAAATATGTACAGCAACCTAAGATATAAAGGGACTATTTCCAGAATTCAGCAAAATTAGAAGTGTAGCCAATATTCTCTTTAGATTTGCCACAAGAAGTACAACAAAACACGGATTAACATTAAACTCAATGCCGAATTGGAACTTGCAGGTTTCTCGCGTGCAGATGTGAGAATAAATAGTACTCACTCAGAACTTATTCTTTTATGTCCTCGGTCAACATTCACATCCGCCATGAAAATAGTTGTTGCAGGATTATACGTGAGGTATGCTTGAAATGAGCAGAATTAATTTGCCAGCAGAATTAATTTGTCAGCAGAATTAATTTGTCAGCAGAATTAAGTGCTGTTTCAGAGCCAAGTGTCAATGCCATTCGAAGTGAGGTTGTGAAAACGGGCGGGATTTCCACTCCAAAAAAAAAAAAAAAAAAAAAAAAAAAACAGCGAAAAAGAATGAAGCCAGTTGAGGATAGTAAATTTGTTGAATTTGTTAAAAGTGTTATACCTCGTAAGGTTCATAGCTTCTTTGAAAGAAACGAGCCACCGCAATTACAAGAGTGCTTCAAGCAGTAAACAATGATCCCATTTAGCCGAACTTTGAAAAACGAGCTTCTACACCATTCTTCGCGACATAGCTTTTGTGAACATAAGCAGAAAAAATATCATTGTTGAACATGAAGATATATTGTAATGACGAATGAATTATCAAAGATATGTTCGGAAGTGGAATTTTTTTAAAGAAATTCGTCCGTTGTCAGATTCCAATTAGGTGCGTAATATTTTTCAATTGCATGCCAGTAGAACTTTCAAGTCATTGCTAAAGTGGCTACACGCAGGTATTTAGGACTATTTCGAAAGACCCGTGTTTTAATTTTTAATTTATAAACGAGGTGAGGTTATGTGATGAAATCAAATATTTGAGTAACTGTAAGTATTCAGTCACATTTTAGTGTGCAGACACAGCAGACACGCCTTTGCATTTAATCTTAACATAAATGTGTTACCACATAAGCTCCTCAAACATCCAAAATTGCAAAGCAGAAGTTTTCAAGTTCATTCACAACGCATGTGCTAGACACGTGGTTGATGAAATGGTGCGACTGTTCTCTCCAATCACAGTCGCCTGCGGAGTAATACATTTTTCCGCTTTGTTTACATCATCATATAAACTAAGGACGGTTCCGGTATGGATTGTACTGCAAATACTGATATCCTCTGTAAGCAGGAAAGTCATTCAATACAATATCTTCTACAATTCAGACCGGGGCTGTCAATCATCCAATTCTAAATAAATCCTTCAATACCTATACATATATAACTCTTTCTAATACATTTCAAGGTATTAAATAAATATACAACATTTATAACGTTCAATCTTTGCTTGAAATCCCCGTATCTCTTATGTACTTCAATTGTTTCAAATATCCTGTCTCTCAACGTTGATACAGGACAAATGAATTGCGCGAAAGGGAGGAGGAAACCTTTTAACACACACTGCTGTGACATAATTACGAGTCAGCCTACTGTACACACATAGAGCTCTAGTTATTCAAATATATAAATACATAATTCTTTTTTAAAACAAAACTAAAACGTCAGTTATTTATATCCATACAACCCAATTACATAACATAACTTTACAAAAAAGAAAAAAAATTGAATATTTTCGAGTAACTGAGGGATGTCAATGATTTTGAAAGGAATGGAAACTTAAAGTCCCATATTGTCTAGGAAATGAAACCAATTTGTTCGTACTATAAAGTGCAATCACATCGCTCAATCCCTGTTCCCTGTAACGCTGCTCCTTCAGTTTGTTTAAATCGCGCTACCATAACTGACGATGCTATAAACTTCCCATTACCTCTATTTGATCCCATTAAATTATAAATACAAAATATTGTTAATTTCAGGTTTTTATCCTCACCATACACATGGAAATTATCTTTATTTAAGTGTCAAATGGATTTAGATTTTAAAGAGCAGATTCCACAATGATATTTCTCTGTCTTCAAATTTCAGATAAAGATGGGGACGGGGATGATGATGACGACGACGACGATGATGATGACGACGATGATGACGATGATGATAATGGCGGGGGATACTTGATTCCACTAGCACCGGTTGTTTTCTTCTCAACAACAGCAGCTTTGAGAATGATTGGCTAAACGAAATATTCAAGAACTTCTAAGGAGAATATTTCTTTGGACTGAGACACTCAAATATGGTTAATATTTAAAGATTCCACCTCTAATTTGGAAAATAAAGAGAGAAACTGGAAAACTTGTTTTACACCAAAACAGGGGCAGCTTGTTTCGTGTAGTTTATAGCTCATGAACATGTTTATTCTTTAGTTGATACTTTCGTGTATTCCCAAAAATTGTTTCATCCTAAATGAACCTGCATATTTATGTAATCAACAAGTACAAGGCTATTATTAACAGACTTGAGTGCATGGACAATATCTAATGGAGGTGCTAGTGATCGTGGAATGTGCAAGAGATGCTGGAGGACTGCAGGATGTGCTGGAACCAACTCATATCACTGACAACAAGAGCTGAGCGAATATTACGCTCTCTATGGACGTCATCGCAGCAGACAAAGCGACAGTCAATTGAAACTTTTTGTCGCTGAACAGTTGTAACTTTGGAATCGCTTGAGTTCCTTTAGTGTTTTGTCTTATGTGACTATCGTTAATGTCATTGGAGATACATGGAACTGTTTCCAATTGTCACATCACTTCTGTATTGTATTTATCTCCATTGTATTTGTTATCTAGTACAATGTGTGTAAGATTCCATAAGAACGGAAACAATAATGTACAATATTTGTAATAAAATGTATCATTTGGTTATACCTTTAACAATTCTTCGCCTCCAATTAGTTCCATTTGAAGACCGTATTTGCAAAACATAGTACGTCATACACACACTGTGTGCACAAATTATACAAATTATTGATAGAGTCGACATGAAAAATTCAATGGGATTTGAACCATGGATCTACTGGTTTCCGTCCTGTCGCTCTTACCCATTGAGCTACCATGGTCAGTTTGACGTCATGACATTAAATTCTTCAATTGACTCATATATTTCCCTGGAAAACCACTAAGGGCTCTCGCATCCGAGATACGCCGTTTGTGGCGACTTACTATTGTAAGTACTTGAGTCCCAGGCTTCATCATTTAACTCGTATTATTTAGGTTAATTGATGGAAATTAATAATTTCTTCACACTAGTCGTATACAGGTTAAGGTATTGGATTGATATAGAGTCGACATGAAAAATGCCATGGCCGGGAACCATTAGATCCGTGGTTCAAATCCCGGCTTTGAATTTTTCATGTCGACTCTATCAATCCAATAACTCAGCCTGTATACGGCTAGTGTGAAGAAATTATTAATTTCCATCAATTAACTTCTACAAATTATTTCTACCAACCTCAGTTTTCTGTTTACTTATTGTTACAAGAAATAACCTTTCGTTACATATAATTTATACTTCTTTGTAGGTATAATACGGATGCAAGGCTAAATATAGATAACTTCTAATAAGAAATAACGTTTTTCAGAAAAACAATTGATTGAAATGTGTTCTGACAAGCAATTAACAAATTTTCAGTATACACCATTAGATTCTATGGTCTTGAGCCATCGTTCAGAGAAGTTTATTATCCCACGGTAGTACAGGATCTGGTTTTTGATTCGAAGAATTCGGTGACACCCACTTGCACTGCCAGTGTTGCCAAAATTTCTTCGACGTAGAAAATGGGCCATAGATCGATAAAAGATGATAATCTGATTGTGCCAGATCAGAGCTGTATGCTGTATGTGGAATCAGTTCGATATATCCCAATTCCTGAATTTTTTTCATGTTGTTCGTGCAGTATGGGATGTTGCATTGTCCTGTAGCAATAGAACTCTATTTCGGTTAATTAATGCTGGGTATCTGCGTCTCAAAACTTCATGAACTCTTTCCAGTTGTTGAGAATAAAGATGCGCATCAGTCGCCCATCCGTTTGGAACAAACTCCCAGTGAATCACACCTTCAGAATTCCACCAGACACACAACATTACTTAGAAATCTATGACCGATTATTTTAACGATGACTTTGGCAGGTTGGCGGGAATCAAACCAATGTTTCAAGGCATTAGGGTTTCGGTAATCTAGTCATTTTTCATCACAAGTGACAATTCTGCTCACGTATCTATCATTCGTGGGATTATGGATAAACTGACGACAGATATCCACTCTACGTTCAGCCTGTTGAGGTATCAGTTAATGGGGTACAGATCCACAGTGTCTTAAGTGTCTTAATGTGGCAATGTATTACCTTTTTAGGCACCAAATTCTTCTGAAAGCGTATGAGTACTTTGTTTGCAGATTTTCTGGCAAAACTTGGCATATACCTTCAATATTCCATACTTTGGGTCTTCCAGAACATGGTAAATCTTCAGTATTTTCATCTCCATTGCTGAAACGTTGGAACCATCGCTGTGCCACACGCTCACTAACGACACCTTCTCCTTCCACTTCACATATTCTTCGAGCTACGGCAGTGGTTTTATAATGTTGTTTCCAGTAGTGTTCTATAAGGACTCTAAGTTCAAACTTTGTTATCTCCATTTTGTGATTGTTCATCAACTGAAGACTGATACATGTTCACAGTGTACGCAACACTAGTCATGGCAGTCCGTAAATAGCATTGCCAAACCAAAGAAACCCAATACATTTTCCGAAGCACCAAAATAAAACAACCGACGTTACTTACGAGCCAGCCTAATAGATAGATTTTTTATAGATTTTTAAAAAGCTAGTCACTTTGAAATTGATTTCAAATTCCAGAAACATCAGAAAAAGCAAATACCGACTTGTCACTTCAAAAAATATAAGAACCTGAAAATTCAAGGTAATAACATAGAATATGAATATCTTAAAAGTGGTTAACGTCACTAAAATGTGTGGTTATATATAAGAAATGCCAAAATTTCTAATTAAAAAACTATATATAGACGTTGCCAAATTATTAGACTAAAACATTTTCGAACCTGATTTTGCTTTTATTGTAAAATAATCCGATCTAAAACCTCTTTTATTCCTTTTAGGTAAGGTTTATAGCTGGTACATTTTAATTATTAATAGAGTACCTTTTTTAAACTCATAGTTGGTAACAGTGCAATATAAAGGTCTGTTAAAGAGGTGACATATTACTCAGTTGTTTTTAATCAGAGTTTTCTCCATATTTGTCGCATTTTGCCTTCATACATTTGGCTTTACAACAATGTGTTGCATATTGTTGGTATTGATTATTGTGTAGGTATTGGCAGGGATATAGTTGGAACAAAATAGTTACAGGATCCTTATTAATTCAGCAATTTCCAAATGGACTCGTACTGGTGTCAAAATTAGCGGCCTTGTGTTTCCGACAAGCTATTTCATCAACTGAACGTCTCCCCTTTCGTAGCCGTGACTTGACATATGGTTGTGGATTAAATATATGCACAGGAGGTCCAACGCTGCTTATGAAAATAAGTCCGCTTGATCAGTTAACCAGCAGCCTATTTCTATTTTCTGTGTGGATTGCAGCTCCTTCAGTTTCTGCTGTAGAGATGGGAGTAGTCTGTACAGTCTTGATTAAAGGCATCAGCTCCTCTGAAATTTCCTTGTCTCGCCATACTTTCTAAAAGCATTAATGTAACTCCTCTTGTCTGACATATGGAAAAAGTCATAAAGGTTGTCAAGACTCTCATCACCATAGCAGATATCCAAAGTAGAAGTGGGAGGGGCAACTATTTTTGTATAGTACCTTTGAATCACTGATAAGTTTTGTCATTCTTTCATGTCTCTGCTGACTAGAGCTGGAACCAAGATGAAATGATGTGGACAGATTTTCTATAAGCTTGTTATTTAAATTATTCATAAGACTTTAAACTCTTGCTCACAACTCACTTTCACCGCCACTGGAAAACTTGAAAGATACTACAGGGCTACTGATGTTCATTAACTGCAGAGAGATTCCATAATATCTGCTTTACAGCAACACACTGAGCCAAACAAAATAAAACTTGAATTCACACAAACATAACGAATGGAAGAAAGTTGTGCTCACTTCCCGGTTTCCGAATCCAATAGCAGTGTAGCTAACCTTACAGAACAAGAAAACCACTCAGGAGTGTAAAAGCGACCGTATTTTATGAACACAAAACCGCAATGTTCGATATTAGTCCGCTAGAGTACACCCATAACATTTTAGTACTATATGTAGATTACAAACGATTTTCTTACTGAATGTAAAAACGTTACGTCATTCTAAAGCGGGAAAATATTTTTCGGAAAGGCGTTTTGGGCCAACTAAACCACTGGGTATTGGCAAACATAAGATTTAAATATAATGTAATTATTGAATACAGTGAATGAAAATACTAGGATCTATTGTTTTTTAAGGTTATGGGGAGAAATCAGATCTTTCACCTTTTGGCATGGTAAGAGTTCTGCTTGTTGAAAAGCGTTACACACAAACAAGAAATAACATGTACGTTGAAAATTACGAACAGTCCTCAGCTACAATAAAGAAATATAAAGATTTTGGTAAAACTAAATCACAACAAAGAAAAGGAAAATGTGGGCGAAAGAAGAGACTATCACCAAGGAGTGTACGAAGACGGAAATACTTGTCAGAAACAAATCGTTAAGTTACCAGAAAGGAATTATGCAAGAGATTAGAGGAACATGTTATCACCTGTATTAGCATGAACTATGAGAAGATACCTGTTTAATGATGGACTAAAGGCAAGCCACCCCGCAAGAAGAAAAAAAAAAAAAAATATATATATATATATATCTATCTCTCTCTGTGTGTGTGTGTGTGTGTGTGTGTGTGTGTGTGTGTGTGTGTGTGTGTGTGTGTGTGTGTGTGTGTGTGTGTGAGCGCATCTATCTATTCAGATTCGGCTTTATTCACCAACAAAATTCATACAGAATATGGGCTTCGTAAAAAAAAACCTAATTAAGCATTATCATATTTAAAATATATAAAAAGAGTACAAGAAATAACACAAGGTTGCACCGAGATGAAATACAGATATCTAGCATTTGCCTTAACGACTAAGGGAAATCTCGGGTAAAACCTGTCAGGTATACAATCATTGCATTATATTTATATATACATTATATTTACAATTAAGGTGATTACTGAAATATAAGTACTAAATATAGAAGATGTGGAGTAACAATCTTTGTCTTGGAGGTTGTTGTCAAGCTTCTTCTTGAGATGAAGTGCATCTCCCAGATGAACAGGAACCATGAAACAAAAACATTCAGAGGTGAAAAAACTGGGATGGATGGCTTATTTACTAATTTCTAATTCTAAATAAACAAGTCATTTGCAAAGGGTAATTAAAATGGGGTATTCACGAATTCAACTGAATAAAACATTATATTTTAGGAGGACGTTTTCAACTTTACTTTTAAATGCTTTGATCTGCAGAACTTTGATGGTATCTGGAATTTTATTATTTAAGTTAACACCTTTATGGGAAACTGAATTCAAACTTTTTGTTAATCAATGTTGTTGGAGATGGATTGATGTTGCTATTCGTGTATTGTATGAATGGTATTCATTGTTAAGCTTATAGATCTTTTTATTTTCATGTACAAATGAAACTGTTTCTAAGATATAAATAGACGGTAGGGGTAATATTTTTAAATCTCAATGTGAACAATGTAACTCAAAACTGAAGAGTCGGTTAAACACCTTACTTTGTTTCCTTTAGCATCTTCCAATGATGTGACATGACTTTTTTTTAAAAATCCTTCATCTCAACCTGCACTTCACATGGAAGCATTTTCGAAAATGTTGTTTCTCTGCAAAATGGATTTAACGATTATCTTTAAGTTACCAAAAGTTTAAAATATTTTCATGACGAATGAAACGCACGGCTCTTCATTCACAATTACTGGTAAATCTTAAGAGATGGGAAAATCTACCTTACAAAACGATAGATAGCATCAAATCCATAATTTATGTATGTCAAATTACTTTGTACTTTTGGTGCCAACCACTTCTGAGGTATTCGTTATTATTGGTTTGAATTTTACTATTTTGTACTTTTATCAAATATGATTATTCGCTTTTTACTTCCACTGCTACGTAAAGTAAAGTCTGTCTATCCAACGCAAGTGCAGGGCGGCCGCTTTCTTTGACAACCCCTCATAATCGTTTTACAACATGGACCCTCCTCCTGACGGTCCTTTCTACAATGTTGCAACATTTTAACATCACCGTCTTGCACCTAATGAAACAGAACAACTGGAAGTTGGAAATTTGGCAACTGAGACTCCACGCGGAGTAGACATGCAACTGTCATTTTCAACAAATGGGGGCGGCTATTGGTCCCCAACGCCAGTGTTCCATTTCTGAAGTGTGGAGATAGATTTATGACGGTCATTAGTGGAGGGGAGGGTCCCGTCTTCTTAGGTTCCTTTGACTGGGAACTGCACACGCATTGGGTAAACAGACTTTAACTTTGGGAGGTTTAGCACTCACCGAAACATTTGACAACGAGATTTCAAAGGAAATACCTTCATGATGTGCGATTGCCGGAAATTAAACAAAACAGTTTTAGAAAAAAAGTTCTGTGTGTCTGTGAACTGCATAACTCAACAACAAAACACCAATTAAATACTAACCTTGGTATTTAAATTTGGTATCTTCCAACGAAGTAACATAAATTTTATCAAGAAAGTACACCACCCTAGATTACCAAATATCTTTATTTTCCCAAAATAGCTCTAACGATTTTTATTAAAACGCTATATGTTTATATTTTCATAAGAAATGAAATGTATATCTTGTATATTCTGGGAAGCCCTCAGAAGTCCTCTAAATTCTGGTTGACTTGCATAATTGGGAAACTGTAAAACATAGACAAAATTTTACTACACAGAAATGTTGGTTGGTTGGTTCCCAAAACTCCCCACATGGTAACTTGGCCTTCGGGGTAACCTCGCCCCACCACGTGATGACCGGACCCATTTCTCAGGCGGAGGCACCCAGAGGGGTGCCTCCAATAGTAAAGGGCGCTAATGACCTCAGCTGTTGTGCGCCCTTAAGCCCCACTACTACTACTACTCCAATAGTAAGATGATAGAGAAGATGAGGGCTACACAGAAATGTAGAGTACGTAAAAATCACAATTTATGACCTATTTTGTTATTTATTTACTAATTTTATTTATTTATTTACTTATATACCTATTTATTTATTTATTTACTTATTTATTTATTTATTTATTTATTTATTTATTTATTTATTTATTTATTTATTTATTTATTTATTTATTTATTTATTTATTTATTTATTTATTTATTTATTTATTTATTTATTTATTTATTTATTTATTTATTTATTTATTTATTTATTTATTTATTTATTTATTTATTTATTTATTTATTTATTTATTTATTTATTTATTTATTTATTTATTTATTTATTTATTTATTTATTTATTTATTTATTTATTTATTTATTTATTTATTTATTTATTTATTTATTTATTTATTTATTTATTTATTTATTTATTTATTTATTTATTTATTTATTTATTTATTTATTTATTTATTTATTTATTTATTTATTTATTTATTTATTTATTTATTTATTTATTTATTTATTTATTTATTTATTTATTTATTTATTTATTTATTTATTTATTTATTTATTTATTTATTTATTTATTTATTTATTTATTTATTTATTTATTTATTTATTTATTTATTTATTTATTTATTTATTTATTTATTTATTTATTTATTTATTTATTTATTTATTTATTTATTTATTTATTTATTTATTTATTTATTTATTTATTTATTTATTTATTTATTTATTTATTTATTTATTTATTTATTTATTTATTTATTTATTTATTTATTTATTTATTTATTTATTTATTTATTTATTTATTTATTTATTTATTTATTTATTTATTTATTTATTTATTTATTTATTTATTTATTTATTTATTTATTTATTTATTTATTATTTATTTATTTATTTATTTATTTATTTATTTATTTATTTATTTATTTATTTATTTATTTATTTATTTATTTATTTATTTATTTATTTATTTATTAAGTAAACCACTTTTGAGACATTGCTTGTGGCTTGTCTAAATTCTAATACACTTTTTCAAACAGGACGTATATTTTTTATTTATTTTTTAGTTCTTCACAATACAAACGAATAGTAATTTCAAAGCCATCATATAGTGACTAGCTTCATGGGATTTGATTATCGTTTAAAACCTACTGTATTCCCATAGTCACCTTGCACCTTCAAATAAATCAGTAATAACTTAATGCTTATTTTGATTATTTGAAGTAGAAAGAGGAATAAGCGTTTTAAGAATAGATTGCACAAAAAGTAAGGAAAGTCATGCGACTGCAAATACAATTCTCGTTGTTAGGAATAGAGAACCAGTAAACACCGATTCAAAGCTTAGTGGAATGGCTAGTCCGTTGTTCAGATGGAGAAAATCACCTGCTCATTCGAAATACATATTTATTTGCTACAAGTCACGAAAGTTCGTCTCCTGACCTTGCCCTTCTGATACTTTGAACTGGTTTTACCTATTGATTAGGAGCAGTCAGTTTTAGTTGTTTCTGTTCGTGCTTTCGGCACTGTTTTCAGTGTAAGCAACTTGGTTTAACTGCTTTTGGATTCCTGATACCAAATTACACTAAAAAAATCGAAGGAAATTTCATTTTTAAAGTAATTTGTCAGCCAATTCCATTCAATTTCAACTAAAAGACAAAAATTTATCTTCACTTTATTATCTTGTTCATTTGTAAAGCCTGTTCAAAACCTGCCACATCTCTTACCTTATTTGGCGCTGAGAAAATTATGTTATGTAGTAAAATAATGATTTTGAGACAAATCCAGTAGGCTAAAAATCCTTTGATACAAAAGTGTGAATAAGCTTAGGTTTCCATAAGCGGAGTTACAAGTACGACTAGAAGTTCTATGGTAACGAACCATGAGCTACTGGAAATTTCCCATCTGGATGTTTAGTCCATAACTATGAAAGGTATCTTCAGCATCACGGTCTGCTTTTTTTTTTATACACTTCTTCCAACGTTAAGTCATATCGGATGTTGAATGAAATGGGTGAAATGAGGCGCGAGTGAGCCCAGGGTCCATGGAACTTAGAGTTACCCAACATTCGTCTTTCAGGATAAGGGCAAACCCCGGAAAAACCTTATCCAAGTAACTCACCCTGACCGACATTTGAAATCGGGAAATCGTGAGGCAGAAACGATCTCCTTGATGAGCCACGTGACTTTATCCACCCTCTGTAACTAACGTTTACATCTATTCTACAAATAATAGTAAACAAGGTTTATTTTATACTTCTGATTAATAAAAAATGTTCGAAGATTCCTCAATAATCATTCTCTCCACAGATATAGCCAAATGTAAGAAGCTCTCTTATATGGCTACTCGCACTGAGCTCTAAATTTAGGGCTACAAACGGTTGGAGTCAAGAAGGCCTGTGTTTTGTCAAAGTATTAATTGAACATCCTTGTTTATACTTCAGTTTAACCAAATGCACTTCGTTGCATTCCCTTTTGTTGCTTACATTTCGTTTTACATTTGTGTTGAAACAACTGAAACATTAATTTTAAATATTAAACATCCGAAGCAGATCAGCATCGACACCGCAAACTACCAAAACGAGCCACATGTTTTTCGTATTTCAGTCATTGATTAGCCTTAAAAATACAACAGTGGAAGTTGCAGTTGAGAGTCTTCTATGATATAAGATATAAAATACGACTGTGTAAAATACCTATAATGTCCTGTTGCGTGTTGACAATAAGCCATCTAGGAGATGAAGATAAAGTGTTCGAGTATTATCCTGGACTTGATTATTTTGAATACTCTTTGCATGGATATTTGGTACTCTGAGGGTGAGAAACAAAAGACGTAACATTTATTTAAGGTGGTATATTCATATTCACTGAAAGAGTGACTTTAAGAAGATGTTCAGCTTTGCAGAAGCTGTCCTTCATTTCTGTAAATCATTATTAACTGATATAAAGTGTTACTGACAAATCAGAAAACTTGAAATGCTGGAGACAGAGGGGCAGCAAATGGATTGTGCATCAAGGTAGGTGAAAAATCTAAATCATTTACCTGGATTAGCTACAGAATTAAAAGATTTTGCAATCCTTTAATTTTAACGGTCTTTGACTATTTGCTTATTTGGTATGCAATTCACTGTGAACATTGTTCATTTTAAGCAAGTTGTATCTTGGCATTTTCATTCATTCATCCCTTTATTTAGACGTGATTTATATCTCATAAACACTACTGAAGGAACCAGTTTTTGTTACAAAGTTTGCTGGTCAGCACAGTTTGATATTTGACAAGTTTTGGAAACGGAGTGAAGTGAATATACATGATTGTTAACAATAAACTGACTACCTGAATACTATTTAAATCCACAGCTCGTTCAGTAAAATTTAAATTGTCTAAAAAGGAAACTCTAGTTAGTGACGGTAACTATTATAACTCCGTCAAATTTCTTCGCCTCAGTTACTCATTTTTTTACTGATAATAGCTTCCTTTATTATATATCTACAAAAATGCACATAATTAGCACTGATTAACACAAAAATATGTGAGAGAAGCGACGTGCTTTCCTAAACGATACTGATTGAGTGGCTATCTAAGCTTAGATTTCTGATTAATGGGAAGTTAGGTTATGGTTAGTTTTTATATTTAATTATACGCGAAATCGGGTTAAGACATAATAATATTCGCTTATTCAAACGCCTAACTGTACATCCTCTAAATGAAATATACTCTTCATCACATACTAAAGCTTGTCATTTTAAAATTACTTTGAAACTGCTTATAGCATTTTATTCATGAGGATCTAGATTATGTAACTGACTGAGCGACGGCTTTCTCTGATCAAAGTAGTGGGCTCGATCTCGGTCCAGGCTGCTGAAATCTAAATGTAAACACGATAATCTCATGTGGATACTTGTGGCATATAAACACATTTCTCCGTGGTAAGTCCCAATATATATACCATGGCACTGATTTAACAATGACTAAAGTCATTTTTGACTGTAACTATTAATGGTTATATATAATGAAATATTGTAATAATATACCTAAAATTTATTTTTCTTATAGTCATACTATAAAAAGAAAATAATTATAGAAACTGAAGATTCGTAGTTGCAGTGTTTCTTAACATCGTCCAACGTAACTCATATCGGACGATGAATGAAATGGGTGAAATAATTCCCAGCTTCATAGAGCTTAGAGTTGCCTACATTGATCTTCCAGAACAAGGAAAATCCCCGGAAGAAAACCTGATCCAATAATTCCCCCTGACCGAGATTCGAAATCGAGACATCTTATATGTTTAAATACTAAACAGGGTCTCTTAAGGGATGTACAATACCTCCTGAATTGAAATATTAATTATGAACATAACTGGAACATTATTAAGTTATTAATAAAACGCGAAATAATGCAGGTAAAGTATGCGTTATTTTGCAGCTATAAATCCAGTTTCATGGTTCATTACTAAAATAATACAGCTTTGTATTATCTTGAAATACAGCTTCCACTTTAAAATCCCAAATGAAAGGAAAACAACTCCATCTGGTTTGTAGGAGAAGCGTAGTGTTCAAAGGAATGTACTCAGGTTCGAGCCTATTCTTGTGGTTGCGGATTTTTCAAGCCTCGTAAACGAACCGATTCTACTCGTGAGGAATTTGAGGATAACTTGGAGATAGAAAACTAGGAGAACCATCACCAACCTGTCGTACTGATTGTATAATTTTCCATAGCCGTAGTGAGATTGGTCGTTAAGGCTGTTGTGGCAGGAGATCATAGCATGTCTAATAAGAAATAGAGCCATAAAACGCAGGGCTTATTAAGTTACACTTAACATTTCGTTAAGAATACCTCTAAGTATTTTGTTCTTTCTACTTTGTTTGGTTACCTTTCTGAGTGTCAAAGTGTTTAATAACTTATTAAGTACATTTTCTTTCGTTTCCTTTGTATATTACCATTAAGTTCATTAGCAATGAATAATCAAGAGAGAACGGACTCACGGAGAACGGTGTATATGTGTACGTGGGTGAACGCACCAAAAACCACACAACCTGTTTTGATAATTCTTTTACCGCAGAAAAGCCCTGATATTTCGGACGGACAAACGCTATTAGATATTTCTAAAATATTAAAATTTGGAGTTATGGTGAGATTTACATACTTATGTCACCCAATTTCAAAGCTACTTTATTACATACGAACATTAATAAACTGTATACTCTGAACTTGACGTACTTTTAATGACAACGACCCGGAAGACTAAAGGAGGAGACCTAAAAACTTCTAAAACTAACTTTCTCTAAGAATTGTATATCGTGTTCTGTATTAGGAAACCTCCGTCTGATTTCGCTTAACTTTATCAAATAGTGTTTTGGTGTGATTTTCACAAAAAGTGGTGCACTTGAAACTCATAATTGCAAAAACGTGTTAAAATACCGTAAAAGTTTAAAAAGAGTTTCATTGATTTTATTTTCAATCTCTATAGCGAGCTTCTAATATACAAATGAACAGCTTTGGCCTATCAAGACCAAATAATGCACAGTACAGAACCAAAATCAAAGTTATAACTCTCATAAACTACTCCTAACAAACCCATTGGTCAACATATTGCAGAGTTATTCTACAAGGCCTGGCAAAACATACAGCTTCCAAAGGCCATCCAATCTTATTTTCTATTACACATTAGTTCAAAGTATATTAGAACTAACTCTGCCCTTATTCAACACTTTTTTGAGTTTTGAGGTTCCTTATACATTTGTATACTAGAGCTATAGCACATTTCTAAAATTATAACAATTAATAAAAGACTACCGTAGTCATATTATGTTACAATTTGCTCAATTTAATTATTCCGGAAAATACATTGGAAACTTACGCCTCAACCTGAAAATAAAATTCAAATGAAAATTGTGGGATACTTATGGCGTTCACAAAACATCCCTATCCCAATTTTTATTCCATTATTTACAGAATGCATTCTTACAATGTCAGGTATGAAAGCTAATAAGTACACGAAGAAAGCATGCTATGTCCAAAGTTATTATTATTGTTATTATTATTATTATTATTATTATTATTATTATTATTATTATTATTATTATTATTATTATTATTATTATTATTATTATTATTATTATTATTATTATTATTATTATTATTATTATTATTATTATTATTATTATTATTATTATTATTATTATTATTATTATTATTATTATTATTATTATTATTATTATTATTATTATTATTATTATTATTATTATTATTATTATTATTATTATTATTATTATTATTATTATTATTATTATTATTATTATTATTATTATTATTATTATTATTATTATTATTATTATTATTATTATTATTATTATTATTATTATTATTATTATTATTATTATTATTATTATTATTATTATTATTATTATTATTATTATTATTATTATTATTATTATTATTATTATTATTATTATTATTATTATTTTGATTTTGTTGTTATTGTTGCTATTGTTAAGGTAACATAACTTGAAGTTTGAAGTTTTGCCCACCCCATGCTCTTCTTCCTAGTGGCTGCTATCTTTGTAGTTTTTAAAAAATCTTTGCTTGTCCATTTTACATACGCAAACCAATCTAATCAACTTTCTCTCAAGAAACTTGTGTTTTGGTTTCTATTTACATTTGTTTTAATTCTGCAATGTCTCCTTTAGTTGACTAAAAATCCTCATAGGAATCCTTGTGGTTAATTCCTTGTCTCTCTTCAACGTGCGTATACAGCGAACATTTTTTTTTAGAGACACGAACTAATAGGTTTACATATGTTTGCAGATTGTATACTATATCCAGTTCTTTAAAATTTGGTAGCTTGAGGGTTTTGAAACTCTTAAATATTGTTCTAGAGAATTGTATTTTCTTAGTGTTAAAATTGCGACGCTTAAGTAATTATGGGATCTAAGAAATAGTGCACAATTTTTGGAATAGCTATCATGTGTATGTAAAACTTACTCCACAATTTATGTAATTGTTTCAAATTTATGTAACATTTGCATACTTTGAAAGATTTTCGGTATAGTAATTTTTGCGAATAGTATTATATCAACTTTCAGTTCATGCGAGTGTTCAGTATATTTCTGTATATCGTTGTATAACTGTATAAGGAACAACGGGATAAATTAAATTAACTTAATTGGCATTTCATATTTTATTCCTTCGTGTAACAGCTGCTTAGCAGTACAGTTCTAATACGATCTGAGACAGATAAATCGGTTTGACAGGAAAGTCCGCTATTTTGGTCACCTCCTAACTACGGATTAGCTAGGCGAGCTGCTTTAAGCCCCAAATTCAAGGTTGGTTTTCACATTCTTTGTAGTATTTTTGTGGAATTTTTTGAGCTCTCCTAAATATATGCATTTTTTGACATTAACTATATTGATTAAATTTATGACAAATATTTTTTTCGAGCAATTTTTTTTCTTTGCAAAATAAATTCGGAAGTAAACTTATTGAAGAAAAAAAAAAAAAAGCTTTCCGAAAAAAAAAACTTTTTCGAAAACTTGGATGCGAAGTAAGTTCCTCGACTCTTATGTTACATTTGAGTCATTAAAAAGTGCAAGATTATGAGAGAAGATGCTTTGACGTTAATGATTATGTAGCCGCTTTGCAAGTATTCAAGGTCAAATTGTACCGCAGGCGAGGAACTGATATTATTACATCATTATTCAAAATGCCCATGTCATAAATCCTTGAAAGTAATAAAGCCATGTTGCCGGTTGTTAACTTCCCAGCACAGACAGTGAGAGAGGTGGTGTTTAGAGAAAGGTTTTGTTGCTTGAAAACAGATTGACGACTGCGGGTAGAAAGAACATATGTGTATTATTGTGGTAATAAAACCATTGTTACCATTACAAATTTAGAGAGCTTTTCCATTTATTTCTGAAAAATATAGAACATTTGGTCAACATTTACGCCTAACAGATGCATCCAATATCATTATACTGTGTATAATGTAGCAACTATGCTACATTATATTTATACATGACTATGAATAATATGTTAAGAATCTCTTAAAATACCCAACCATATTTTACTAATATTGTTAGTTTTAATTTTAGTACAAGAGAGCAAATTTAGTAAATCTGAAAGAAGGTCCCCCTTGTTTCGTAAAGAAGACCCTTACTTCCCGTGCATAAAGTTCAATATTATATATTGCGGCAATAACGTCGCTCACACCGATGGCTCCGGCGGTTTCGTCTGTGGCCCGCATTCAGGAAGCATGGGTTCGATTCCCGTGGCCAACCTACCTGACCCATGGGTTTTTCCGGGGGGTTTCCTGGGTAGCTAGGCGAATGCTGGGCAGGTTAATTACATCCTCCAAATTCTCTGTCCCTCCATTTCATTTCCATCATCATTTCACACCATCTCTCATTTGAGTCTCTTTCAGGATAGAAAGTGTCGACGGGTGTCTCGGCGGTGCATGGAGGGATGACATGCTCTGAGGTAAACTACTTTCTCCTCCGGTAAATCGGTTGCCGGTCTCCTTACCTGCCGCTGGGATCATTTCGGGACCGCCTGCCTGGGATTCGGGACCGTCTGCAACGGACCTTTGAGGCTCGACTGCTGGGTTCGCTGCCGTGTCGCAGTAGGGGAGTGTGTCCGTTGTCCTGGCCTGCCGGGGGAAGTCTCTATCTAAGTAAACTGTAGGAACCCTGCCATCTTCACTGTCGTGGCTCCTTAGGACGGTCATCCTCTGTCTCTTCTCGCCTCATCCTTCCTTCTGGCGATGTCTCACTTGGTAAAATAGATCAAGACTGGTCTCCGTGCCGGGTCCCCTGCGTAGTACAAATCCTAAATCCTAAACGTCGTTCACCGCCTCATACTGCGCACGTACCTGAACTCGAAGTCGGGACTGCTTCCTCGGTCTCCGCAGTCGCTGGTCCGTCGTCTGCTTTGACCTTGCCTCCGACTGCTGTAATCTGCGTCTCCTGCATGGATCTTTTGGTTGTCAGGTGGTAGGTCGAGACAACAACAGAACACCCGATATTTTCTGAACACTTTAACTTAATCGTTTATCTATGCTTATATGGAAACCGGGCAAATTCTGATACTAACACTCTCAACGGGCAGTGGTCACCTACAATACTGCAGAACTCAAATTTTCGCGGCGCATGGTTCAGCCAGTTCAGCCAGTGGATACACCACACGAAATGAACAGAATAGAATGGGATGGAATGGGATCCTTCTACCCTTGTATATATTGAATGCCCTCCGAGTCGACAAGGAAAAAGCTAACAGTTTGTTGAACCTTCTATCGGCACTCTAGATAGTTGGAATACCAATCCACTGTCTTACTTCCGCTCTTTCACGCGAAGCTCGCCTGAGTGCAAGGTCTTTGTTGCATATATATGCAAAGTTCCACGATATAACATACTACACAGAAATTTACATTTTCAACTTCACGAACATGACCAAGATATACCTTTTACAGTTCTCAAATCTATACAATTATTGATCACGTTTAATTAACCACTGTTGATAACTTATTACAAACCTTTAAATGAATAGTTAATCTGTACGACCTAAAGTTCCTGTTCCAATCTCTAATTTAAGTGCAAATCAAGCTGGATGGCTGAGGTGGTAGCGTTATGGGCCACAATCAGGAGATCTTCGATCCCCCCTCCATAGCCGACCTTTCTGGCCCATGTTTTTTTTTTTTTTTTTTTTTTTTTTTTTTTTTTTTTTTTAAGAGGTTTTCCCTTTTGCATTTTCCTTTTACCCTGGTTGGCTATTTCAGGCTTCCAAGTGTGAGCGTGGGCTTTCGGCGTGTATGAAAGGTGCAATACTCTCTCTGTAAATCCTCATCCTCCGGATCGGGGAAGATCTCCTTCATATCCATGGCGCTCTAAGTGCAATGTCGCTGTTTCCATTCTCTGCCAGGTTTTTTTCTTAAAGTACTATCATTCGGGATGGCCGTCTTTGTGTATTTTTTCAAAAGATTTTTCAAGAAAATAAGGCTGGATGGTTCACTTTATTCAGAAGAATTCCTATTTCTGTAAGAGCTGCACACAACTCAATGTTGATTTCCTTAAAATTTTAGCTTCTTCAAGAACTCCTTTGAAGCGAATTTCGTTACAGAAGTTGCCGCAATTTATTTTCTTGAAGAGTCCTGTTCATTTGATGCTTAGAGCTGTAAATGTGCGATGTGTTTCCGAGAAATACTTAAAAAAAATCCTTCTTTTCCCGTGAAATCTTTACATAATCTCTGAAATATAGTGACCAGCTTTAAACATGACAATAAGGCAGATTGGATCACGACAAATTTAAGAGGAATTTTTGTAACCTTAAGTTGATTGACTGAATTGAACCGTAATTAAATGGATGGTTGATACTTAAAGCATAAACAAATTGGTTTAAATTATAGAACTTCAAACCTTTTTATACAATTCGAAATATTCATGCTTATTTATTTTGTTCAATACGGAATAATTACAACTGCAATTAGAATATTTATTCATTCGATTAAAAGTATTTTCATTTAAAAGATGCAATAAGTTTGAATTTTATTTTTGTTTTGCCGAAAAAATTCCAGAACTCTCGAAATAAACATTAACGACTACCATTAGCTCCCATTTAATTAACTATAGGCTACTTTTATTTTATTTGAGTGTCCGTTTATCCTTTATTATCGAAAAAACTCTCTGAGTGTTTCAAAGAGTTTGAAACACTTAACAGAAAACCTAAAATTTTACATGATTTGGAACACTGGGTTTATTTTTATTTAATTATTTAAATATATTTACCAACTTTTTCAGCACTTTCTGATTTAAACAAATTCGAAACATTCACTGCTCTACGGAACCCCTCATAAGAATTGTCTTATGTGAAATATCAACATGAAACTGGTGAATAATGGACTATAAATGTGTGGAAGAACGTTCACTATCCATATTTAACCGCATAAGATAATGAATGGGATTTTCGTCAACAAATCATAGTTATTGGCAAAGTACTTCCATAAGGGACGATAAAACATTATCTCTCAGATCTTACAATGATCTGCAGTTATTTGATTTAAAATGTTTTAAGTAGTACACCAAAAAGGACCATCCTTTATCTTCTGTTGAGATTTCCTATCCAAACCTTCATACTCAACGGTTCTAGGATCTATAATTTCAAATGAAATAGTTGAATGAACAGATACAACACCAATGAAAGCAAAAAAAGTTGAGATATTTCTTAATAACACATTACTTCTCAGGATATTCATAACTGAAATGTTTTTACTAGTTTTTGTGCATTCCTTAACACGTTTTAAAACAGCTCTTAAGAGGTAACCAGTTCTTTATCGATTTATTCACACGATTACGCTTTCAAGTTACTCTTGTTCCGTCAGTTCAGTAGTTCAGAAGTGCTAGACAATGCTTAACATACGTGTTGAGTGATTTGCGTATATACCAAAATGCGTAGGTAAAAGGTAGTGTAAGTAGTGTAACTTTTCGGTCACAGCAGAACGTTAAATAGTTCTCAGATGGAAAAATTCTATATTATCAGCTTTGTGTAAAGTCTTTAACAGCTGATCAACCCTCCCAAGTAATGCAGCATTTATCCGGCAACAAACATATCTTGGCGGCTTCACGTTCTTCTGTGAAGCAGGTGCTTTTAAGTGAAATAGGCTACTCCAGCTCATTTTTCGGACCTACCACCTGTCGTGAACTTTATTCAGATTTGTGTTGAACTTTTGTTTCAGTCAATATATCTCCACATAAAATGAGTGGTCCAGAAGTTAAAGTTTTTCTCGTGAAGTATACGAACTTATATCCACCAGATGAATCTACTTTAAGCAAACACTACGTTCCAAAGTGCCACAAAGAAACAATACGAAAAATCACGTATTTGTGCAAAAAAGAGAAAATGTGTATGTGTACTGATGCAACTCAAGACTCAACAGAAAGAAAAGTTGAAAATGTAGTGGTCTGAGTTCTTAAAAATGACAAGACAGTTTCTAACCTGCTCTTTTATTAGCTTGCAAGGAAATGTAGGCAGCAAATCACAATACTGCTGGGTTCTGCAATGAAAGTATGCACATATTATGACCAAATAGTGTTAAGTACATAATGTGCTTATTTTCTTGTATGAAGAAAGCAGCAGAAGTTGGGTCGGCTATCCGAAAATGGTACATATGACTTACATTGTGCATACGCTGCATGGGATGTGCGAAACTGTTCGGTCACCGTATTCCAATGTGTACAAATTGGTATCCAATGGAAAGAAGGGTTAAAGCCCCTAAGAGAGTTGAGCGGTTTAGGAATAAAAACCCCAATGTTCCATTACCACCAACACTTGGGCACTTGCCTTTCAGCAGTGGTGTACTATGCGGAACATCTTCGTAGCTTTTAAATCGATTGTGGGTGGACTGGCCAAAGATCATGCTTCATCTATAGACATTTTTCAAAATATGCTAAGTAACAGTTCAAGAAATGACATGCATATTGCTACTAATTTGAGTTTCTTGTGTGATTTCATTAAAAGACTAGAAGCAATAACTTATTTCTTGTTAGAAAGAAACGATTAAAGACATCGTTAATGTGGAAACGAAAATCAACTAACTCGAAGGCTTAAAAATACAAACCTTAAAAACAAGTTCAAATTGGTTTTAAAAAATACAGGATTTCAAATTATGAGTCAAGCTGTCCAAGTTCTTGAAGGCCATCAAGTACTTTGAGAGTGTATGTACTAGCGGCGTACCTCTTATGAAATATGCAGGAGTAATTCATGTGACGTAGAATGATCATTTTCCCATTACCGGGCAGTGCTATGTGACAGCAGAGATTATAGAAGGCATGTGTTGTGGAACTGTTAACTCCAAACAATTTCCAACAATTGATATGATATCAATAATAACAATCCATCACTGGTGAGTTATCAAACAAGTTCTTTTTTACTACAAGTTTATCTATAACGTAAAATGAAAGAAAATATTTTTGTGTTTTAGTAAATATTTTGAACCTTTAAACACATTTTCTTGATTTTTAATGCATAAAAATAAATTTAACATTTTAGCATCTAAAATTCCGCTCCCTACTCATAACTGGAGGGGATATATTTCTATTTTTATGTTTAATAACATCAGGTGCATGAAAGTTATTAATAGTTTTAGAACGACCTTTTAAAACATCAATAAAAACCTTCACAATTCTTGCTGTCAAAACATTTTCCATAATTGTTTCCGCCTCTGTTTGACCACATGAAAATTTCAGTAGCAATATTTAGATATTTGAAACGGTAGAGCCAGACTGAAAAATTCAATGCCATAGCAGGGATTTGAACCACGGATCTTCTGGTTGCCGTCCAGCCGCTCTAACCCTTGAGCTACTATGGCCAACGTGCCGAC
>CM060947.1:162645736-162893236 GCA_030765055.1 Mantis religiosa | reverse complement strand
TGTAAGACTTGTTTCATAAACATTTTTCATAATTTTCTCTTTGATTCTTCAAACAAGATCATGAAATATATTTTAATTAATTTATGAATTGTTTAATTCTTATACCTACATGTTCTGTTTGTATTTGCAAATTGTACCTATGAATTTTGACCAATTTTCAAATTATTATGCTATTTTAATTTTTTTAACAATAATTCGTTATTTTCCAAATACCTTACGTCAGCAAAATTGGGGCCATGATAATGGATCAATACATATGCATCAATCAAACTGCACAAACCTGAATATGTAGGAGAATTTCTCAGGGAGAAATTACTTTGTGACTGACACATATCCCTGCCGGAGGGTCGTCATCTCCGTAACTAATGGCTGACTTGGAAATTTCTCTTCATAAGTTGTTGATTATTAAGTTATTGTCTTCATAAGTTATTGGTCCGGGAGACCCCACACAGTCCACTGACTGATTCGGAGAACCGTGTGTCGATCACAAAGTAATTTCGTCTTTACCTTACTTATTAGATTACTGTTAAATAAAGACTGGGTAAATGTTGGTGTCCAGCATGGCATTAACTTGATGCAGCTATATACATAAATCGCCAAAACTTTTCAACCTCGCCGAACTTTCCGTGCGAGAAAGAAATAGAGATGGACAGGGAAAGAGCAAGGGGAAGTGTAGAATGAGAGAGAGAAAGAGAGAGATAACGCCACGGGGTCCCGCCCTCTTCCTCAAGGGCGCAAGTCGGGTTACATAACTTACTCGACAAAATAACCGTCCTTATAAAACATTTCCAGCCACTCCAGTCGATGTGCTTGTGTACTGGACACCATGGCAGCTGTAGCGGCAAAAGTGCCCAAAGTGAAGTTCAACAATGGTCACGAGATTCCTATATTTGGATTGGGCACATGGAAGGTTGGTAATAATTCAATATGTCTATTAGAGTATTCAACTTAGAAATTGATAACATTATCGAGAAGGGAAATTCAGTTTTCCTACGCTCGTAATAAACAGGATGTCCTGCATAGATAAGCTAGGTCCATTATTGGGGACAGCTAGAAATTTTTTTTTTTTTTTTTAATATTCCACTATTACTTACATAATATTTGTTGTCTCTCTCACATACACCTATGGTAGGAAGAGGAATTGGAATTATTTTATTCCACCCTAAAATTAGAATTTGAAATTCCGCTGGAAATATAGGATGTTAGGCTCTCTGATTCCTACACCCTCAAAGTTCTTTTTGAGAAAGGTACCGGCGCATGTGGGTTTGAACAGCATGAAGTTTACAATTTCGGAGAACTGTCAAATTTGAATGCGACACAAATATTTAGAGGAACATGACTCAAACCAAACTACACCTCACAAAGAAACATTTTATTTCATTTTTATTTTATAAAATATGGCTACAACGATTTTATAAAAATGTCATGCTTAGAAGTATGTATGTATCATTCCAAACCAAAGCAAATGCACCATGGCAATAATAATTTTATCTGGCACTTCCTGTAAGTAGCCTGCAACTTCCTCTTCATTGAGATGAACTTTTCGTATTATTACATAACTATAATTTATAATAAATAGAGAAAAATTTACAACATGAAAAATCTTATACTTATTAAAGCACACAACATACACCTCGTTTTATGGGATTAATGAGATACTATTGATATGAATTTTCCAGTATTAATGTACATTGCTGTACATTTTTTAATTACTAAGTTACTTTTTTCACGTTACGCCACGCAAAGAATATAATTTCAAAGCACGTTTCAAAACATTTTAACTTCTCCTCTCTCTCTCTCTCTCTCTCTCTCTCTCTCTCTCTCTCTCTCTCTCTCTCTCTCTCTCTCTCTCTCTCTCTCTCTCTCTCTCTCTCTCTCTCTCTCTCTTTTCTCATGATTTTTAATAATATGTTTTGCACTTACATGTCTTTCTCTACTCACGGTTCTGCAAATTATACGTACAAACGGTTATTCTATTTACTTCTGTTAATTGAGAAATTTTTTGTAGAACTTGCTTTATGCTGCATTTCCTCGTAGTTTCTATGTACTTAGAAAATGCAAGAAAAAGTCAAATTCTATGAGGGTAGATCGCTTTTGTTCTCTTTGCATGGCCAAGAGAAACAATGATAACGGCTTCCCATTTGAAAAAAAGTATTATTTTAAAATGTAAACCAACAACAAGGAGTATCTCGGAAATGAATAAGTGGACGAAAAGAAAGTTTGATATAAACTGTACGTTTAATATACATTTACGAGATTTTGACTGTCAGGTTTTACCAGTTATTATGTACAAGTCATTTAGAAGAGGACTTCATAGCTATTCCCACAAAATTCAAGATACACTCGTACATTTCATATGGCCGAAAATATCTTAAAGCTATGCTGTTTTGATTAAAATCGTTTGAGCCATTTTTGCTGAACTCAAAATATTCGAAAATTTTGGGTGGAACACAATAGTTTCCCTGTTTACTCTGCATAGTAGAGAAAGTAGAAGTAAAATATGAAATATGACGTGTTACATTCTCATGCCATTCTCTACCCAATCTGCAACAAACTGCTCTTGCAAAAGCTGATTCTTCTATACATTTCTTGTTAAACGAGATTAATTTTCTTGTTTTTGACATTTGCTTGTACAGGTACGATGGAATTAGGGGAATACCTTAGCTTTAAACGACAGTCAAATCTTGTAAAAGCAGGTTGCTATGTATGACGTCGAAATTCCATTTCTTTTGCATAGCCGAGAGAGAGAGAGAGAGAGAGAGAGAGAGAGAGAGAGAGAGAGAGAGAGAGAGAGAGAGAGAGAGAGAGAGAGAGAGAGAGAGAGAGAGAGAGAGAGAGAGAGAGAGAGAGAGCTGATTAACGACTTCCTATTTCAGAAAAGGGGAAATATATTACATTCAAACTAATAATAATGATTGTCTCTTAAATAGTTGACCCCACCTTACAAATAAAAAGCTATTTGATATACTTATACTTTGTGCTTTAACTGTATAATTTGTGTAGTAACATTTTGTGTATGTCCTACGGTTTGCCAGTTATGCAAAGGCAATCAGAGAGGCTATTTCCCGAGAAAATTAAGATATACATTTCAACTGTCAGGAAAATGTCTTAAATATATGGCATTTTAGTTAAAATTGCTAGTCATTTTTGAAAATATGAAAATTGAAGAAAGTTTTTCATTTAAAGTGTAGTTTGGAATTAGGAGAGTTTCTGAAAATCTTTGGGTTGCATCCTTGGAAGATGCTGAACTTAAATACCAAGACTTTTCGTTTCTGCTATTCACAGATAGGTGCATTTTCGGACATTTTTGTAAAAATTGCTCTTTTTCGGAAGGTTCAAGGGCCTCAAATATTATATTTCCGGTGAGATTTCAACATCGGACTTCTGGGTGGAATCCAATACTTCCCCTATTTATACTGTATATGTTACATGAACATTGTAATAGAATCAGCATGAACAGGCCTTACAGGATCCTTTTTATATGATACATTCAGAATCCAAAACACACAGAAAGCTGACATAGCTACATGATAAAATCGTAGTCACAACAGAAATGTTATGTATCAAACGGTAAAATTCTCATGTTTGTATTGTGCAATATATATGGATGTGTACTTGTTTCCCAGTCTTGTATTATTAATGCTATGTACATTAGGCAAAGTCCAAATCGTTACTGCCATTGTCACAAACTGAAAAGTAACGAAACACTTTCCATATAAAGAGTAATTAAAGATGAGTGGATCTTCTTCTCCCACACTTTGGTACTGGCTCAGGTACGACTTTTAGTATTTTATCCACTTTCCGCTCTTTAATTGTGCACATAGATAAATTCATTTCTAAGTTGATTGGGTCTGAAAACTATATTTTCTGTGAAAATTCATTATCGAGTTATAAGATGGAATATAATTCTTTTTGCCTACTATGGGTAACTGGTAGGAGAAAACAAAATTAAAAAGACTCCAGTTTCACTGCACCAGCAGGCCAACATATGCATTGGAAGTGATAGGGAAGAAACGACACGATTTGAATCGTCTGTCTCTTTAAACGGTTCAAGAAGGTAGAAAGGGACCTACAGTATAGTCAATACAGATAGTGATTCTTGTTAGTTCAAGCAGATGAAGCTCTGCTCGATTATGGAGCCTAAAACTGGCGGCTAATTTCTGCAAGGCTTTTTACTTATAAATGACATATTTAAGCCACATTTTAGATTTCAGAATGAAGGGTGTGATAATTCCGTGCTAGTAGAGTGAATTTTGTATGTCTTCACGGGGTGGCATTAAAGTACCACTTGAAATCTTACCTGTTAGGCAACCAAACAATCCTGATCCCACTTCACCTACAGGATGGCCAGGTGCTGTTTGAAGGGATTTACTCATTTGTTCTAAATAATCCGGTATTTAAGGTTGTTCAGGCACCATCTAATTACATCTATTTAGTTACTAGTTTTTTTATTATATCCACAGTTCTCCTACATCGGTTTAAGCAGCACTTTTCATCAATGCAGGATATCAACAAAGTAGCTAATTCTTTAACATATTAACTCCTCATGACCGTCCTCAATTATGGAAACATAAAAGCAGTCACATGACCATACGTTAAAGTAACAGTAAATACACACATTAAAAATGTACAATGTATTGATACACATTCGACTGCACAGCAATAACCTTGACCCTTTCTATCGACCACCAACTGCTGCCAGATGAACCTGACCGAGTATCAGTAGAATTCGGAATGGTACCCTAGCTGGCATAAACATCTGATGCTTTCTCTGCGTGCTATCGTTTACTTTTGTATAGCTTCCAGAAACATAGTACGAAAGCTTATTTTTCATGTTAATTAAAACAATCCTTTGCAGAAATAGTTTTAATTGCATTTCGTTGTAGGCACAAGAACGTTAAAAGCTAATTGGCATATGCTGGCACTTAAATTCATATTCTTTCCATGGTACTGTGAGAAATAACTAAATAGTGAAAGGTCGTGAACAAAATTACAATATAACGCATATCTCAAAAATGGCAAGTCATTTGAAATAATTGTGTGTTTTAAAATGTTCCACATTTCTTGCATACATGTTTTAGTATATTACTTATGATTTGTCTTAATATAAGAGTACAAAGATTGCTTTCTAATGAACAGAACTGCACGGGGTATTCATTGCGAATTCAAATATAAGTATTTGTCATGTAAATGTCTTAAGTAAATGGTATTTTTATAAAAGTAATTCAAACCGTTTTTGGGAAAAACAAAAGCTTTCAAAATAAGTTTACTTTCAACGGGTAGTTTGTAGTAAGGGGGTTTTATTGAAAATATTGTGACATCTTTGGAAGTCATTGCACTTAAATAGCAAGTTTGGTATTTATCAGACTTTTCATTTTTCAGTTAGTCTGAACGAGGATGAATTTGCCGGCCCTCGTAGCCATGGTCGCTAAAGCGTATGTCTCTAGTGTTCGGCCGCGCAGAGGGTCGCGGGTTCGAGTCCCGCCTTGGGTATGGGTGTTTATGAGTATAGTGAATATTTGTGAAACTAGGAAAACAGATAAAGAAATAATGAAAAATCGGTTAAATAAGGGGGGAAGAAAGCACAGACGCATACACACGGAGATATCTCTCTACGTATCTTTTTCCAAAAATTTTTTGTGAGTGAAATCTCAGCATCGAAATAATATGAAACATTTACTATACTTAGCGAAAACATAAAAACGTAATGACACCGTAAACAATTTTAAATTTGTACACTTTATCAAATATATGATTTCCCCTTGTTTGCCATTTCCATTCTACTATCCACACACACACACACACACACACACACACACACACACACACACACACACACACACACACACACAACCACACCCACCCACACACACACTCTCACACACACACACCACATCAGTGATGCAGTCAGGATATGATTCTGGTTAGCTTTACAGTTTAGGTGCATAAGAGCTCCAGATGTAGGTATAGTGTGCAGGTTATCCACTGCATATGCGAAGACGAAATTTCATGTATGAGTTTGAATATTTCTTATCTCAGATTTATTTTAAATCGATACAAACTTAAAAGTATTTAATTTGACATTTAAATTTAGAAATTAGGTGGCACGCCTTGCGTACCAAGCTAAAATATTATATGATGTAGTTCAACTTTCTCCCGCACTTCAAAATTTGAAGGAAATTAGTACATTTTTTTTCATTTCTAAAAGCATTCAAAATAATAAATATACAAATGTCGCGGAATTGTTTGTAAAGAGGATGAGAATTCTTGAAATTTAAAGCTTCATTTAAGGTTTTGTTTAAAATGACCATGATGCTCACATATTAACGGGTTTGGGGCCAAAGGTAAAACTAACAATAACAAAAAATGTACAAAATGTACAGGTATAGTGATGTTTTATTTACAGAACTGTATTCTCTAGTAAAATTAACATACTCGAACGCTCTATTAATACATTTACTACCCAAAAGCGATAAAAGTAACAGCGTTCTGATAGTTTATCTCGATATCCAGTCTCGTTCCACTGTCCTTGTGTTGTGACCTTAAAAATGAGTATTCCATTACAGCCGCCACGCCAAGATGCTCAGGTGTTTGTGTTCCAGAAGAAGCATTCAGCAATCTTTTTTCTACTTATGTGAGTAGTATAGAATTGAGAGAATCAGCACAGTGTAGATAAGATGTTGAACTCTCCTCTGTGTTAATATATGAGTGATGTAGAATGCTCATTGATTTAGAACTCTCCTATATGAAAATCGAGTTGTAAAAGAAGGGGAGTGTTGGCGTAGTGCCGTTCTCCCCTGTGCAGTGAGATGTTTTTGAGGGTTGGGATGATGATGATGATGATGATGATGATGATGATGATTATGATTGTGTGTGTGTGTGTGTGTGTGTGTGTGTGTGATGTGTAATGTGTGATGGGTGGGATGGGTAACGGGGGGGTTCCGGGGATGTTTGAATTAAATGTGAATTCTTTTCGATGTGTGTGTGTGTGCTTGAACTCTCATGTATGAATATCGAAGTCTAGGGTTCGATATTGTGATGGGGCGGGGTGGGTAACGGGGGTTCCGGGGATGTTTGAATTAAATGTATTGATAGTAATTCTTCGATGACTGTGCTTGAACTCTCATGTATGAATATCGAGTCTAGGGTTTGATATCTATTACGTTCAGTGCTTCGATGTCTGTGCTTGAACTCTCATGTATGAATATCGAGTGTAGGGTTTGATATCTATTACGTTTAGTGTATGATATATGATGAAGTATCGTTATTCTTTAGATAAAAGAATATCGAGAGAATGATTAGGTATGTTTACTGGGAGAGATTTATGAAAATAAATGTAATAAGACATTCTGGTAAGGGGTGTTCCCTATGCAGAATCTCTCCTTGAGCTATTGTATCCAAGAGCGATGTAAAGGTTAAGAAAAGGTTAAATTCCATTCCCACATCGAGGTACGAGAAAATATAAATCTATTCCACATTGATGAAGTATAAGAATGGAAATGTAAATCTATGTGAGAGGGTCGCATGACAAAGAAATGTCCCCTCTAAGCATGATAAAAGTGGTACATAGCAAATGCAAATAAAAATAAAAGCACTACCCATCTCTTTAAGAATGATAAAAAAAATATTGAGAGAAAAGTATAAGAATGCAAATGTAAAGCTGTTTGAAAGGGGTTTCATGATAAAGGAACGCACCCTCTAAGCACGATAACTTAAAAAGAATATTCCCTCTAAGCATGATAAAAGTGGAACATAACATCGAAAATAAAATAAAAGCACTAACCATCTATTTAAAAATGATTAAGATAACGAGAGAAAAGTATCTCATCTTTAAGTAGATATGAGTAATACAAAACTGATCAATCAATACGATAATATATATACGCAAGTAGGGGTCTATAGTGTAGATATCCTAACTATTCATGGCAAGGTATCACCCTCCATATAAAAAAATTGTCTAGAAAATCTCCCCTCAGTATTACGAATACTCCACTGAACGTCATCCCCCTTGGTATGTAGGTCAGAGAAAAAAAGAGTTAATCTCTCCAGACTGGTGACAGGGGTGATCAAAACATTCCTATTGCTGTAGCGAAGTCTAACTTTGTCAAATAACGTTAGGAAAAAAAAAAGAATATATTTTAAAATTAAACGAATGAATCTATATATTTGTATGAATGATGAAACAATACTATGAATGTGTTAGTATACCAAATGTAAAAAAATCAAATGTTCAGAAAAATATATTTTGTACAAGTATGTGTGTGTAAAGAAATGTGTAATTATATCCCCCCTCCAAGATGTAGGGAACGAATCACAGTTAGTGTGCGCACGCAACATGGTGTTTGGGAAGGAGAGATACGGTTGGAGGGGGTGTAAAAAATGATGAACCTATATAAAGTTTAAACTATGATAATAAAGTTACTAGTAATATGTTTTAACTCATAACGTAGTCACAACAACTTTAAAGTCATAGTGTAATATGTAGACAGTAACAGCTCTCCCGGAAGGAGGAGGCGGAGCCTCTCTCAATAAATACCCCGGCACGGATGTGTTAGGAGGCAGTCGATTCTCTGGAAATATGGATCCTACAGGTAAGATAGAAAAGTTGTATATTGTATTTCATTTTTTATCTCTGTTTACGAAGAGTGTTGAAGTAATAGTGATTCGTTTGTGCTTATATGTTTGTTTCAGATCATGAGATGCTCCAGCTAAATCAACTAGCTGAAGGTGGAACACATCTTCCCACAAAGAAACTACGTGAATTAGACCAGTCCGTTCAACACATTATTCGATCCGTCAAAACCGTGAAGACCAGATATGGTGAACGGGTTGTCGTCGAAACATCAGATTTCCAAGTCTTCCTCCCGGAGAGATTCAAACACATGACCGCAGCGCAGAAAGATCTACTAAATCGTGGTGACTGCATACTCCAATACCATGGCGAGGAAACACTAGAAAGTGGTTTCAAACGACATAAATTGTCTTTTTTAAGCAGCCGGTAATGTCGTCAAAAGGTGAGTACAATTATTGAATAAAATTTCATAAAAAAAAAGTGATAATGTAGTTACTTGCATGTAAATGTGAAATCGTACATGTTGTATTAGAACTTAAAGTGTTAATTATCGCACGTCATGTAGTATTAGTAATTGAATGTAGTTACTTGCATGTACGTACATGTTGTATTAGAACTTAAAGTGTTAATTATCGCACGTCATCTAGTAGTAGTAATTGAGAGTGAACGTTGTAGGGTTAATTTTCATGTGTAATAATTACGTACATGTGAATATCGTAGTTCAGTTACGTTATTTCACATGCATGTTAGTTACGTTTGTTTGTTACACGTAAAAGTAACGTTGTAGGTGAAAAAAGAACGTTAATTTATATGTGTAAAACGTACATGTGAATATCGTAGTTCAGTTACGGTATTTTACATCTATATGGTTTACGTTGTGTGTTTTTATCATTTATGTAAGGGAGAGAGCATTACGTAAAACAGTTACATACTATCTGAATATTGTAGTTACGTGATGATAGCAATAATTGTAAAAATACATAATCATTATGTAACTATTTTCATATGTAAAAGTTACATGCATGTTACGTTCTACGTAAAGTATAGAGTTTACGTAAAATTGAGATTCATACATGTAAAAGTTATTAACATGTATGTTATTTCTGTTACCACCTTACATACATGTAAATCAATGTTCCCGTATGTAAAGTTAATCGAATGTTGTAATTGCATTTTTCAGAAACGGCGACAAGATGCTCCGATACTGCCACTGGACAACCCTCGATTCAGCAAGAGGAAACCTGTTCGAACGTGACCCAGGCTGAACGATTACGATGTAATCACAGTGAGTCAGCATTCAAAAACAGATTATGTACCTATGAAATTCACAACTGTGTTAATATACTTGATCCCGTTATATTCTTAGCAGAATGCAAACCTTTAATTTTGAATGAAATTGATAAGGGCTTAAACATGTATAAATCAGGTCTTAAGATAGGATCCTGTTTATCCTGTCAATATGTCATAATATCACAAGAGAGCGATAATATTCATACATTTAACTTTAACAGTAAACTTGAGGTGATATTGCAATCTACAGATAAATCTATATGGTATGAAGAGAAGATTGTACAACCTATACTAGATCATATGGATAATTTTGAATCGCGTACCAGTTCAAAAGCTTTATACAGTATTGAGAAATTAACAATATATGTGACACAATACGATTCATTGAATGCAGGGATGTATACTGAATTACCCGACTTTATAAAATCGAAGAGAGCTGTTATTAACATTCGTAATACTGATAAATATTGCTTTGCATACTGTCTGTTAGCATCCAAATACCCAGTAGAACGTAACAAGAATCGACCCACCTCCTATAAAAGATATGATTTTCGTAACGAATTTAACTTTGAGAATATAACATTCCCCGTATCATTGAAAGATGTAGAAAAATTCGAGAATCAAAATTCAAATATTTCAATAACGATATACGGTGTTGAAAATAAATCGATTATTCTCTTATATCAACCAAGAGAGATAAAATCACATCATGTTAATCTTTTAATGTATAAAAGACATTATTGTCTGATAACAGACTTGTCACGTTTGCTAGGAAAGCAGCTAACGAAACATAATGGGCGAAAATGGTTATGTAACAATTGTAACTTGTATTTCACATCAGAATCACGTTTAAATAGCCATAAAAAGAGGTGTATGATGAATCAAATTATCAGAATGCCCGAGGCTGGTAAAACTGATCTCGTTGAATTTAACGCATATTCGAAATGTCTAAAAGTTCCATTCGTGGTTTATGCAGACATAGAATGTATCTTACGTAAGGTAGATTCGTGTCAAGATGTATCGAGTAAAAGCTGGACACGTAGCATTCATAAACATGAAGCGTATGCAATTGCATTACATTTGGTCTGTAGTTATGATAAAAATTTAACACGTTTCAAATCATTTGAAGGTCCATATGCAATTGAAAATTTTCTTAAAGAATTAACGTTAATTGCAAATCAGGTCATTAATATATATGCTAATAAAATTGAAATAAGTATGAGAGATGTGGATGAGCTAGAATATCAAAATGCAACACGATGTCACATATGCAAACGTGAATTTCTTAACTCGTGTATAAAGGTTCGTGATCATTGTCATTTGACTGGAAGTTACGTTGGCCCAGCTCATAAGTACTGCAATTTAAATAGGAAAATGCCAGGATTCATACCAATATTCTTTCATTGCTTGTCAAAATACGATGCTCATTTCATAGTAAAGAAACTAGGTTACGATACGGAACCTATCAACTGTATTGCACAAACTTCTGAAAATTACTTATCCTTTAGCAAAAGATATACAAATTCGAATGGAATGAGTATATATCTAAGATTTCTGGATAGCTATCGTTTTTTGGATTCAAAACTTAGTAACCTTTCGGATATGTTAGAAGCAGATGATTTTCATTATACCAATAATATGTACACGAATCCTTTGCATAGACAACTGATGAAACGTAAAGGTGTCTTCCCGTACACGTATGTGGATTCTATAGAAAAATTATACGAGAATAGTCTACCATCCAAACATCAGTTTGATCATGTAAGCGATGAGGATTATAGTCATGCTAGAACGGTATGGAATGAATTCAATGTTAAAAATCTGGGTGAATATTTAAATATATATCTTAAGTGCGATACATTAATACTAACGGACGTGTTTGAACGCTTCCGTGAATTAAGTATCGGTTTGTACGGACTCGACCCGTGTCAGTATTACACACTTCCCGGGTTAGCCTATGATGCAATGTTAAGAACGACTGGTGTACAGATTTCATTATTAACAGATAAGACTATGCTAGATTTCTTCGAAAAAGGAATACGAGGTGGAATTTGCACTGTGTCCAAACGGTATGCAAAGGCGAATAACAGATACATGACTAGCTATGATAACACTCAACCAACTAATTATTTAATGTACGTTGACTGCAATTCTCTATATAGTTATACAATGGAAAATAATAGCTTACCATACACTGATATAAGGTGGCTAACTGATGCTGAAATTAAATCAATAGATTTTATGTCTATTACAAGTGATTCTGACGTGGGATATGTGTTGGAAGTAGACTTTAAATATCCACAGGAACTTCATGATATACAAAATGATTTGCCATTATGCCCTTTGAATGAAATCGCGCCAGGTGATAAGTATACAAAATTGCTAACAACATTGAATGATAAAAATAAATACGTATTACATTATCTCAATTTTCAACAATGTGTTAAACTTGGTTTGATTCCATCGCGTATACATAGAGTAATAGGTTACAAACAATCTAACTGGATAAATCCTTACATTGAACTCAACGTTCGTAAACGTATTGAAGATAAGACGAAATTTGGTCAAAATCTATGGAAGTTAATGAATAATTGTGTTTATGGAAAATTTATAGAGAATGTAAAACGTTATAATTCATTTCATTTAGCTACCAGCTGGAAACGAGCGCGTAAATTGTTAGCTCGACAGACATGTATAAGGTACGTGATTTTTGATGAAAATTTAATAGGTATAGAATTGGTCAGAGATGAAATATTGATGAATAAGCCAATATACATAGGACAAGCAATCCTGGATCTATCCAAACATAAAATGTATGATTTTTATTATGAAATTCTGAAGAAAAAATTGAAAGATGTAGCTTTAATCTATACGGACACGGATGCTTTTCTCTTTGAATCTAGCTGCGATATATATGAATTTATTAAAACCAATATACATTTATTCGATACATCTAATTATCCAATGGATAATGTGTATGGTATTCCGTTAGCAAATAAGAAAATTTCAGGATTATTCAAGGATGAGCTAGCCGGTAGAGTGATGACTGAATATGTAGGGCTGAAATCGAAATTATATAGTTATCGATATGATACTGAAGTGATTAAAAAATCAAAAGGTGTAACAAAAGATTCGATGAGATTCATAACCTTTGAACAATATCTCTCATGTATTACACATCCTGACACTATACATCGAAGCATGCAGACATGTTTCAGAAGTTATAAACATGATGTTCATACTATTGAATCTAATAAGATAGCTTTAAGTGGTATCGATACAAAACGATACATTCCCAATAATTCATTTTCAACATTAGCATGGGGACATTATGCTATAGAAAATTGTCAAGTGTAAATTTCTTTTTCTTTTCTCAATAAAGCATAGATTCAACTGAGTTAAAAGGTATTACTAGGCCACGATAATAACATATTACTGTATTTCAAAAAATAAAATAATTGAGTTTCAAGTATAATTGTAAAGTGTGTTACAACTGAGTTAAAAGGTATTACTAGGCACATGATAATAACATATTACTGTATTTCAAAAAACGAAATAATTGAGTTTCAAGTATATTTGTAAAGTGTGTTACTAATTACATGATAATAACATATTTACTTCATTTGAAAGATAACTTGTTGCTTTTTTTATGTTTATGTTAGGGTGAAGGAATATTTTTTCCTATTCATGTCGTTTTGAAATGTTAGATAGCAGAAATCAATGAAATGTTAATTCAACTATAATCATGTATGATTTTTTATTAAAATATATTTACTAATTATATCAAAATGTTATTATCATGTCTCCGTTAAGGGGTGAGGGGAGATTTATATATATCAATGTGAACTAGCATGTACAAAGGCTCTTATTTCAGCTATAATCATGTATGATGTTTGTTTAACGTATATTACTAATTACTTCAAATTGTAATTATCATGTTTACGTTAAGGGTAGGTGAATTTATATATACTCAATGTGAACTAGCATGTACGTTATGTTAAAATCTCTACAATTAAATGTTAATTCAACTATAATCATGTATGATTTTTTTTTTTAAGTATAAAAATGTTATTATCATGTTTAAGTTAAGGAGATGTGAATTAGCAGTTACAGAAGATTTTTAAAAAAGTATAAAAATGTTATTATCATGTTTAAGTTAAGGAGATGTGAATTAGCAGTTACAGAAGATGTCAGGAATCAATGTGAACAAAAAAAAATCAAACACAATATATCATTAAAATTATATTTCTTTATTGAGTTGTGTGTTTTTTTATTTATACAATGTCCACCTCATTAATCCATTCACGGGTAGGAAATCCTAACCATTTCACCAGAATCCTATCACCACGACGTCTGATGATCCTTTCAACTAAATACGTGTCTGGATATTGAGTTTTCTGTAATTCATAACCGTAGAATGCTCCTTCAATCAGTTTACCCTCCAGATCCTCGATGAGATAGGTCAATGGATGTGTCCTTTGCACTGTACGTATCCTAAAGACTTCAACACTCCAATTTGGTAGATAACCTTTCTCCATAACACCTTTATGCTTAGAAATCCTCACGTAGTCACCAACACGATGAAGCCTAGATCTTCGCTTCTCACGCAGACTTCTATCATATTTGTAGACGCTGAGCAGGAGAGAATTATCACGAACTTCTACAGGCTTCATACGAATCGTTCGATGGTAAGTATTATTGTAGGTATGAATAATTCTAGGTAGTATGTTTATCCATTGATATGAGCCTTGAACAATAAATTCCTTATGCAAAATCAGTTTGATCGTTCTTATTAAACGTTCCACTGCAGCAGCCTTAACGTGTGTGAATGTACTGTAATGATTAATATTATTACGATTCATTAGTTCGCGGAAATGTTTATTGTAAAACTCCCTTCCTTTATCAGATTGAACATTCTTCGGAAACGATTCCATTTCATTCAATATCTCCTCCATAGCAGTCGAAACGTTAATACCACTTTTATCACGTAATGGTCGTGCATAAGCCATCTTGGAATAAAAATTGCATGCAAGAAGAATATACTTATAATTCCTATCGTCTCTTGCATAATTAGACATGTCCATAAGATCTATTTGTACTAAATCGTTCATTCCTTTGCTTATGATCTTACGACGTAAAAATCGTCTTCTAGCTGGTGCATGTAACTCGGTTGCAATGCGACGTTTTATCATGCTATAATTTTTGATGTTTTAAGTTCTGTAATAATTTCTTCTATCTCGGGTGAGTGATTCAAATTACCTGCATCCCTCGACGCAACCAATAATCTTAATCTGTTTATTATTTCATTCGGATCGTTCCAGTAGACGTAATCTAATTTTCTCTGCGGTACATGTTCTTTCCAACGTAAACCAAATCCAGTTCGATTACTAACAAGGTCACGAATGATATGACGATACTTGAACCCTCGATTTGCTCTTAAACGTCCATCTCTTGAATAACCGTGTCTGTAAACTTGAGTATTCTGTAAGATTTGCGAATACACGTCTAAATCATCATCTGTGTACGATGTCTTGCGAGGTAAACGTTTAAATAATAATTCATATAAGCCTGCTGTGGGTTCATACGTTTCTGTTCCTATCTGAACACCATCAGATTTAAACACAACTGTCTTGTTACCCAATTTATACTCATTATCCTCGTAACGTATGCCGTAAGTATTGTCCATGTCACTCGAACTGGCAGTTCGAACCTTGTGTAGATACTTTGACACGAGATCAGATCCGTTAGCATCATCTGTAGTTTCGTCGTCGTTGTTGTCTTGGTGTGCTTTCGCTATTACTTTCAATGGTTCGGTTACAGGTTGAAGAACTTCAGACATGACTCGTTGCGTTTCGAATTTCATTCCTTTGAGAGAACGTAACTTTTCTCTTATTGCCCTACTGTGACGGGCAATGGATTCCTTAAGTCTTATAGCTTCAGCATCCATATCGAAATGAATGTATAATTAATCAGCTACTGCTAATTTATATGAAACTATCAGTTCTATACTTAATATATGACCATCTTTAGCACGTCCGACTGGCGCTGTAAACGATAGAATATCGCCAGTTTCAACTCTTACAGGATATCTTTCAACTAATCTTCCGTTTATTGCAAACAATGTATCATTTACAGCATGCGGATGTACCGATGATACGATGGAACACGAGAGTACACTTCCATTTCCAGGAACTTTATAGTATTCGAGTCCCGATGTTAACGTATACCTTAAAGAGGGACCTCGAAACGGACGTGTTTGCAATGAAATTATGAGTTGTGCTTTCAATTGTTGTAACATAGTGTTTACAACATTTCTCATTCGTGTTTTCATAGTATGAATATCATTATTTATAGTGATTAGTTTATTATCAAGTTCCGTTTGTCGTTCGGTTAGTTATTTCACTTCTTTTTCTACAGCTGTAGTAATAGTCTCGCTAGCGGAGGTGATTGTTCTAGTTAACTGACTTTGTAATTCATTCTGTTTCCGTGTAATAGTATCGACAATGTTTGTTATAGTCTCAGTTAAACCCGTTTGCAATTCATTATGTTTCTGTATAAAGAAATGATTAACATAACTCATGGTGACTGCATCCCTATCATCTATCGGGTCGGCTAAATCCTTCAATCTCTTCATTCGAAATGATAGAGTTTCATTAGAGTCGTGAATTGGAATCCTATCATCTACATATTTTTTATTAGGAACGTCGTGTTCGTGAAGGGGGTCCAACAGCGTTTTCATTCTTATACCATCTATAATGACATTATTTTCGGAATCACGTTTAAATGCATATTTACTTAAGTACTCCATTAAATTGTTGTATTGGATGTCGAGCGATTTTTGTATGTGATCCCTAAGCATAGCTTCAAACTCGCCCATACGCTGATACGAGGTCTGCTCGCTGAAGATTTGCATTCGATTCTCGACGTCAGCCGTATGCGTATCCACATAACGTTTAGTCGATGCATCGTCACCTTCTTCAGGGTCGTGAATATTGCACAACCGCTTTCCCTTGAATCGATAGTTTCCCGATCCATCTCTAGTTATGATATATCGATTGAACACACCCCTAGAGGGTATGATTCTTCGGGATCCGAACCTGTCGATACTCATTGCTTAAGTGATGGATTATTCTATTTATTCATTCTGATAAAGCGATCAAAACCGTGACGGTAGCGTCCCTCGTTCAGTGGATATTCTGGTACTATAATAACAAAGGATCGTTCATCACTCTCCCATATATGTTTACACATATTCTTAAATTCATCATAGGACATATCGGTATTTACATAATCTTCGTGTATATGTTTTAAATTGAGATTATCCTGTCTAAAGAATATAATCATATTTGCATTATCTCTAATTAAATGTTTAGGTACTTTAGCATATGATTGTGCTAAATATATAGCATCGACATTACGATGTCTACCCATACTGTAATATGAAGCTATCTTACCCTGTTTTTCATTTATCACATCATCAAATACGAATATCGAATTTTCTCTAGCATCCGACGTTTGAATTACTTTATCACCATCATCGAACGTAAATACACCTATATCGGGTATAGTTTTCAGTAACCTGAGTAAATATCGATATTTAGGTTGTTGCAACGATTTCGAGTATATGTAGAGGTTTTCGAATCTCAGACCATTCTCGTGAATAAGCAGGTTGAGTAAAACGTTCGTTTTTCCAGCATTTGAACTGCCAAGTATGAGCGCTCTAACGTTACTCGGAAACAACGTACCGTGTCGTCCTTTGCGAATGTCATCCTCGAAATCTAACACCTGTATGGGTAGCGTACACTTTTGCTTTACTATCTCCATATCGCGACTAATACTTATAAAGCATAAGTTTTGTCTTTTATCTCGTTCGTGATAAGGGCAATCTATGTCTTTACTGGATTTAGCCAATCGTCATAGGAATCGTATACTTATAAAGCGCACGTTTTGCCTTTTTTATTTCATAGTGAGACATGCGCTCTACACGTGCACGCAAAGGTTCGGGAATTCTTAATTCCTTGATTAATTCATTACCATTTGAGGCACATTTACCAGGTTATCGTTTCTGCGGTCCCGGAACGAAACTACATAAACGCTTGCAGAGAGGTGACTTACCGGTGAACGGGTTAGATTCAGCGTGTCTCGATCACGATCGGGCTTACGCAGAGAGTACTGCTACAGAATCTCGTCGTCTAGCCGATAAGGTGTTGGTAGAGAGAGCTTGGAGACGTGTAAAGTCTGCCGACGCTTCTTTGGGCGAACGACTTGCAGCTCGACTTGTGACTACACTTATGAAGGGTAAATTGGCAGCGGGCGCTGGCATGCGTAAACGTCGCAACAAGAGAGGTGGTTTCTTACCTTTGCTACCACTTTTAGCAGCTCTAGGTGCAGCAGGTGGTCTAGCTGGAGGTGCTGCTCAGATTGCTACGGCTGTCAATAAGAAACGTTCGGATGCAAAACAACTTGCGGAATTAACACGTCACAACGAGCGCATGGAATCTTTGGCTCAGGGCAAAGGTCTTCGCCGTAAGAGACGTCGTAAGGGTAGAGGATTATATCTTCGATCAAAAAACTCGGGGCGAGGCCTATATTTATCCCGGAAAAAGCCCTGAGTGCTAACGAGATCGATTCGTATGCACGACGTCTACGCATTCCACATTTTAGAGGTGTCTACATGATCGATAAACTACCTCCACATCCTCGATACTATGAGAGAATAGTAGTGAATCTGGATACATCAAATAACCCTGGTACACATTGGGTTGCTGTACGTAAGGATGGTGACGTTGCCTACTACTTTGACAGTTTCGGCGATCTGAGACCTCCGGAAGAGATAGAAACGTACCTTTCGGGTGTCAAGCTCCTATATAATACGACGAGATTTCAAGAATTCGATTCTGTGATTTGCGGTCACTTGTGCCTTCAGTTTCTCCTCGATGAGTTACACGATCACCGTGAGTGGTAGTGATACCAGCTTCTCTACATTTCTAAATCCACCATTACATCTGGATCCTAACGGACATTACGAGATAGCTCAATTGAATTTTGAGACTTTTTACTCAATTCCGAATGTGGACGAGAGTAATAATCTATTCCATTACGTTCGCGATGGAAAAGTCGAACGTATAGTAATTCCACCGGGTACTTATGAATTGGATGATATCGCCAGATTGATCAAGGATGCTCTCGACATCGGTGACGACTTTATTCTACGTGCTAATAATAACACCATGAAATCAGAAATTCAATCTCCCTATATTATCGACTTTAGTCGTGAGAGATCTATTGCTTCACTTCTCGGTTTCACCTCTAAACAGAGGGTACCGGCAAACGTGCTGACCGAGTCTAATGATTTGGTTAACATATTCAAAGTCAGCATCATACGTATCGAGTGTAGTCTTGCAACGGGATCTTTCATCAATGGTAAAAGTGGTCATTCTCTGTATGAATTTTTCCCATCGGTACCTCCAGGTTATCATATTTCGCAGGAACCATCAAGTCCTATATATTTACCAATCATCGATACGAATCTCATTGATCATCTCGACATTAGAGTGGTAGACCAGAACGGCGATAAGTTAGATTTCAGGAACGAAACCATCACTGTACGATTGCACATACGTCGTAATGGGTATAAGTTTTAAGAGACGATGCTATATTAAAAAACATCTCTCGAGATTGATCTCTACTCGATCATCGACCCGCAAGCTAATCACATCGTCTAATCGAAGATTTCTCGCTAACTTAGGCTTCAAGGTTCTATGATGGATGTGTTGGACGTGACCGGGATTCCGACCTTTGATGATAAGATCAGTAAGGAGGAAGAACACGTATTCCTACCGTACAATACGTCAGCTCTCGATGTGAACGATGAAATTAGAATTCCATGTCAAGCTGAAGATTTGTACACGCTTCCTAGTAGAAGTTATCTCTACATTGAGGGGACTCTCACTAAACCCGACGGCACCGTTGCCACATCGAAATTGAGTAACAATGCTATGGCATTCCTATTCGATGAGATTCGTCTGGATATGAATGGAACGACTATTGATAGAACTAGGAATCCGGGCATTTCATCAACGATGCGTAACTATGCTGCACTGAATGAACTGGAATCGAATCGTTTACTAAATGCTGGATGGATCTATCCTGGAGGTGTGGTAGACATCGTGAATACATCGAATGGTATCTTCAATGCTATCGTTCCTCTTTCGATGTTGCTGGGTTTCGCCGACGATCACAAGGAGGTCATACTTAATAGCAAGTTTGAACTTATTCTCATTAGATCTAAGGATTCTAATAATTGTATCATTGGAAACGATCCTACAACCATACAACTAACTAGACTCGAATGGAGGATGCCTGTACTTCGACTTTCAGATTCTGAACGAGTTGATAAACTTAAACTCGTCAAATCGGATAAACCTCTACACGTCGCATTTCGAACCTTGGACCTTCACACTCAACCTGCTGTACCTCAAACTAAAGCGTTCACATGGAACATTGCAACCACGACTAAACTTGAAAAACCACGTTTCGTCATAGTCGGTGCACAAGTGGATAGATTGAATCATCTCGCTAAGGATGCTTCTCTATTTGATAATTGTAATATCACCAATCTGAAACTTTATCTCAACAGTGAATCTTACCCCTATCACGATATGAATTTGGATTTCGCCAATTCGAAATTTGCATCTCTGTATGATCAATATTCCAAATTTCAATAATCCTACTATGGAAAGGAGAATTACCCTCTTTTGAAAAGGAACGACTTTCTGAAATATGCACCGCTATTCGTCATCGATTGCTCTCATCAACCTGAGGATACTGTGACGGGGGCAGTGAATGTCAGATTGGAAGTTCAAGCATCGTCAAATTTTCCTGCACAAACTTCATTATTCTGTTTAATTATTCATGATAAATTATTCACTTATAAACCACTAACTCATGTTGTACAATCTATCATATAGGTGTAATAAATAAAACATTACAAATTCAAATTATCTTTTTATTGACTTTAACATACATCTCCAATATCCTCTTCCTTGCACTCCTGCTTTTTGCATCATATGAACATAATGATTTATGAATATCATACAACTGATATAAATTTCTTTCAATATATGGAATTAGTCTTTTAAGTCCATTGAATGCAGTACTATTCAGATTTATACTGCCCACATTTAAACATGTATTCACAAACGTTATTTCTTGCATCTTATTCATGCATAACATTATATTAAATGCATATATTATATTTTCACTGTACGGTGCACATGGATGCTTACCATCTTTCAGATACGTATCCAAAACACACAAATTTGACATTATTACCTCCCAATCCTCTTTTGTAATATACACAAACGTATCGTCATGTGTGTCTTTAATGTAAAGTGATGGGAGTTCATTGTATAATCCTATGTTCACACGAAAGTCAATGCTGATGGAGATGTCGTTATCGTTCATGCACACACTATTTACCATCACTCGCAACTTCCTCCTCTACTTCTTCTGCGAAGGGTGTGAAGGGTTCGAACATCATTATGATGAAACTGTCTTGATCGAACGTCTTCTTGGCTTTGACGATTCTCGGTTTGCAGTTCGTCTTCTTCTTTTTCTTGTCTCCTTTCTTACTGGATCTGCGGACATACACGAACTATGTCTCAACATCGTGAATATTTAATACACTTGTTAACGTAAAACTCTTATTATTTTATACTCACTTTTCTATGACTTCCTCCTCGGGTTTCGATGTACCGATATCCTTAAACGGACGATCATTGTACGGACCGCACACATCTTCACCTTGATCCTGTTCGGACTGGCATGCCACATCTTCACTTTGGGCTTTACTGAAATAAACATATTTATCATTAGTTATCTAACACATAACAACACTTTCACGTTAACACACAATTATAATTCTACTTACCCGAGGTACACTTTACAATTCTCTCCGCATTGAGCATAAGATGTGATCGAATCATGATGGGAAGGATTCTTGCAAATCACTTGATGCATCTTTCCATCACACGTTTCATCGTGGTGCTCAACCCAATGCTTTTGCAAATCTTCGAAATTGCGTAGATTCTCCCAGAATCTGGTATCACTTTCAATGATAGGTGTTGTTGTTCCACTCATCTTGACGTTGCGATGTGAAGTGAGAATGCATTCGTTCCCGAGTGAGCAGATGGGTGATGAAACGTGATCATACCTGTCTCCCCCCTCCCCATCCTATCGTCGATTGTACTTAACGGACGGAGGGTTTGTGTGAAGTGAGGACACGTTCGTTCCCGAGCTGGCGGGACAGGGTGAGACCTGTTAATTCGGATTTACTCACATATGCACAAATCTTGAGGAATGACAACACGTCATCACCCTTATACTTCAATGTGGAATAGATTTATATTTTCTCGTACCTCGATGTGGGAATGGAATTTAACCTTTTCTTAACCTTTACATCGCTCTTGGATACAATAGCTCAAGGAGAGATTCTGCATAGGGAACACCCCTTACCAGAATGTCTTATTACATTTATTTTCATAAATCTCTCCCAGTAAACATACCTAATCATTCTCTCGATATTCTTTTATCTAAAGATTAACGATACTACATCATATATCATACACTAAACGTAATAGATATCAAACCCTACACTCGATATTCATACATGAGAGTTCAAGCACAGACATCGAAGCACTGAACGTAATAGATATCAAACCCTAGACTCGATATTCATACATGAGAGTTCAAGCACAGTCATCGAAGAATTACTATCAATACATTTAATTCAAACATCCCCGGAACCCCCGTTACCCACCCCGCCCCATCACAATATCGAACCCTAGACTTCGATATTCATACATGAGAGTTCAAGCACACACACATCGAAATGAATTCACATTTAATTCAAACATCCCCGGAACCCCCCCGTTACCCATCCCACCCATCACACATTACACATCACACACACACACACACACACACACACACACACACACACACACACACAATCATCATCATCATCATCATCATCATCATCATCATCCCAACCCTCAAAAACATCTCAATGCACAGGGGAGAACGGCACTACGCCAACACTCCCCTTCTTTTACAACTCGATTTTCATATAGGAGAGTTCTAAATCAATGAGCATTCTACATCACTCATATATTAACACAGAGGAGAGTTCAACATCTTATCTACACTGTGCTGATTCTCTCAATTCTATACTACTTATGTGTATTTCTCTCTTCTTGTGTGACACAAACCTGGCATCACGTTGGCCGCGTAATTCAGTTGGTAAAGTACCTGCCTGCTGTGCAAATGGTCCCGGGTACGATTACCGGCTGAGGTTGGGGACTTTTCTCCAACCAAGATGATTCCCCATCTTCTCCAGTTGGAGGTATGAGTGCGAGTGTGAATGTGTGCATGATCTAATGATTAAAACAGAAAAATCCAAAGTTCCAGCAACTCAACATCTACGAGATAACACCATCGATATGTCTCCAAAGTTGAACGGCCGCCGATCTGCAGTTAAAGGCGGGGTATAAACGAAAAAAACCTGACATAACAGCTTTAACATTTCACTTTACTTGTAACTAATAATGGTTTTGTTTTTGTTACGGTTTACTTGTAATGAAGCGTCGATGAGATATGAGAGGGACATTTTTGTTTTTACTTTCTGGAGTGGTGTAGAACATACTTTTGAACGAAATAGAGAGGAAGCTGTGAATATAAAGACTCCATATTCTCAGGTAAACAAGTTGAACTTTTTGAAAAGAGCAACCATTAAGAAAATATAATGTTCAGTTGTTCGTGTAAAATATTGGTTCAGTTTGTGCAAGTATTTAGCATCTGATAAGATGCCCCTAGTGTTTACCAGGAAAGTATATGAGTCAGTTTCAGAATTTAATGTCAGGTTAAAGGCCATGGTAGTTGAATTGGCAAGAGCGGACTGGACGAATGACTGGACGAAACCAGGAGATCCATGGTTCAAATCCCGGCCATGGCATTGAATTTTTCAGTTTGATGCTATCTATTCAAAACCTTAGCCCATACACGGCTAGTGTGAAGGAACGGTTAATTTCCATCAGTTAAGTTAATCTGATAAATTTTATCATAATATAAGTACAAAGGAAAATCACTTTATAACATAAGGTTCATCAGAAACTGTTGGAATTCAGAAACTTCAATGCTTACATTTATAGAATTAGAATAAAGATGTGCTAATTTAAAAATAAATATAAGTAATATATTTGTATATATTTGTTTGCTTCACTGTTAATAGCTTCATATTTTACGTATAATTAACATTATTTATATTGCTATAAACAGAACTCTTCAGGTCACTGTGGTGAGCAAAATTTATGTATCATATCGTATGAACATCATTACTAGGTATAAATATTGCATAGAGTAACTTAATTTACACTTTTTTCCACTATTTGTATCATTATTATCCAACACAATCCCTTGGAGTTAATGATTGCTTGTGAAATATTGCGGCAGTTGCCGAATTAACTTTAAATTCCCTTTGTAGTTCAACTTTCGAAATGGATCAGGTCAAATTTGTATTTAATGTTGCGATACGCTGGTTCCAGAGTGAATGTTTCGGTTTTAGAGAAAAGATTGTAATTGGCTACACCTTTGTCTGGACTGTAGTTCAGTAACAGTGTAATCAGTCAATATATGATCATTGCTACACCGATATTCAGTCCTGACCAATACTGTTTTCTGTTCTGGCCAACATTTGGACGCGATTTATCAAGTAAACTTTTCAGTAATAATAATAATAATAATAATAATAATAATAATAATAATAATAATAATAATAATAATAATAATAATAATAATAATAATAATAATAATAATAATAATAATAATAATAATAATAATAATAATAATAATAATAATAATAATAATAATAATAATAATAATAATAATAATAATAATAATAATAATAATAATAATAATAATAATAATAATAATAATAATAATAATAATAATAATAATAATAATAATAATAATAATAATAATAATAATAATAATAATAATAATAATAATAATAATAATAATAATAATAATAATAATAATAATAATAATAATAATCATAATCATAATCATAATCATAATCATAATCATAATCATAATCATAATAATAATAATAATAATAATAATAATAATAATAATAATAATAATAATAATAATAATAATAATAATAATAATAATAATAATAATAATAATAATAATAATAATAATAATAATAATAATAATAATAATATATATATACCTAATGTCCCAACAAGAGTACATTCACTACTACCAATACTTTGATGATAAATTAGTGTTTACCTCTATTCCGGAGCATCAATGCGTAGAAAATGATTTTCATGAAACGGTTGCACCATCAGGTTGCATTCTCAATAGAGTCAATTCACAAGCGTTCTATAGTTGCTGACAGGTCTTAGGAAAACAAATATAGCTAGCAATTTCATTGGAAGTAAAGCAATTTCCTTGCCAGAGAAATTATCAAAAGGTTTAACAAGTTTATTTTATCTAGGTTTAGAAGTGTTATCAAAAGTGGTGAATAATAGGTTAGATTAGAATATGGTTCCAATTACTCTACGTATATTATTTTAATTGTGCGGGAATTGCATGTGACAAGTATTCAGGCGGTACTGGGTTCTATACCCACGGCCGACCTTCCTCAATTATGATTTTTTCGGGGGTTTCTCCGGGTCGCTCGGTAAATACTGGGGAGATTAATCACATCCATAGAATGTCCCGTTTCTCAATTTCCTTCACGTTTACTTTCACTTTATCTTCATCCTGCTGAACTGTTTTATGGTACCGCATTGTTCTACGGCAGTGATATTATGCTCCTTGCACTTGAAAGTAAAAAATGTGCAAAATGCGCGAGGGATTTTTTTTTTTTTTTTTTTTTTTTTTTTGTAATTTTACGTCCTCCAACTTTAAGTCATATTGGACGGTGAATGAAATGGGTGAAATGATGCTCAAATGAGTCCAGGGTCAATGGAGCTTAGAGCTACCCGACATTCGTCTGTAAGGATAAGGGAAAAACCCGGAAAAAACCTTATCCAGGTAACTCACCCTAACCGAGATTCGAACTCGGGACGCCTTGAACGTGAGGCAGACACGCTACCACCACGCTACCGAGGCGGGCTGCGCGAGGGATGATAGATGATTAATTATTCTCAACTTTGATGACGATCTGGAAGAATTCTTGTAGATGCCTTGGCGCTCTGGAGCAATGAGTCTTATCTCTGATCGTGGTATCGGATGAAAATTATTTTACGCTGTTATGGTTGAAAATAATTCCTCTCCATTCAAATCTTAGAATTTATTCCGCAAAACCATTGTTATATTACATTATATTATATTACAATGTCGAATTTCGTAGATTCCGTCCTTTCATAAAATATTTATTGTTGCATCGTTGAGCTGTAAGTTTTTGCAGATTTGCAGAACGACACCAAAGAAAACACGTCTTACTCCGACGATGGTCTTGTGTAGAATGACGCCAAACTAAATGAATATTCTGGATTCTCTGCTCACGATCTAGAACATCTAAATTATTTCTATCCTATTGGTCTACATCACAGCATTACGTAATTATATTACTGTAACAACCAACGGGAACACTATTACGTAAGTTGTATCATTCTGTGGCCTACCCAATTTTACATTTCAAATTTTATACAAATAACCTTTTCCAGAACAATTTTGAAAGCTGTCCATTGCTTGGGACAACCTCACAAACACAGCAGCTGCGGACTCCTACCTCAAGTTTAGCTATTCGTAAAATATGAAAGGGGAAGCGAAATGATAGCACGCGAGGCAAAGAAAATTCGTCGTCGAAGAAAAACGCTCAACATTTTGCCAGACAGGAAAAATCGTAAAATTCGGTCACAATCTAAATCACCGTCCAAGCAATTGGACTCAAAATCTCCTGAATGCGAGCCTCTTACGTTACTGCAGAGCTACTTGGCTCGATTAATTAAAATATTAATTATATTCCACTAAACTTCGATTCGGTTTTATCTATCTGAAATTCATATTTTGAGGGTCCCTGAACACCCCAGCCCAAAGAAATTTTAGAGGAAATCTTTGAGTGTGTCAATGTACTCAGCATATCTCAAAAAGTGAAAAGTCTGTTAAATATTAAACCAGATGCAGGTTCAGCATCTTCTATGGTTGTGACACGAAAATTTAAGAAACTTCCCTCATCCTAAACCACTCTTTACGTGTAAAATTATTACTTATTAAAATTTTCCTCAAAAACAGCTCTGACGATTTTCATTAAGATCCATGTTTTAATATTTGTATGGCATATAGAATTTAGAGCACTAATTTTCTGGAAATAATCTGTGAAGTCCACTTTATTCTAAATAACTCGTTTATAACTAGTAAACCATAAGAAGTAGACAAAATGTTACTCACACAAATGTAGATCTGTGAGACCAGCCAATTTGTCAATTTTTATGGAGTTACCTATTTCCTAGATATTCTGTCTGAATTTTCCAATCATTACATCTTTTTTCACCTGGAAATCCCTATTAACTTTGTTGGGGAGAAATTACGTGGTTCGTGCAAAGAGCTTGATACTTCAAAGCTATAATATAGCGTCTCGCTCCTTAAAAGTTTAACTATTGCTTTATCTGCTGTATTGTACAACGAAATTTATAAACGAATTAAAAAGGAATAGGCAGAATAATAATCTTTTACAAGTATAGTTAGCAGAAATGTGAATAGATTAAGTAATGTGAATGAAAACATAATACCATTTCCATTTTCTCAAAAGAGCTCAAACGATTTGAATTCAAATATATTTGAGATATTAATGTTACAGATTAAATGTGTATGTTCAGTTATCTGTGAAAAACCTGTGAAGTATAATTCAATTTCGTATAACGGTAAATCTGAAGAGATGGGCGAAAATTAATACGGAAAAGATTTAGAGCTCATTAAAACAGATGATTTGCTTCAATAGTTTTTCGAAGCATCACCGCTTTCGAAATTTTATATGTTGAATCTTCATCTTTCCCCATTCATCTGACGAACATGCTCCAAATTTTTCTTTCTATGACAATAGCGTTCACTGTTACCAGGCTAAGGGTTTGAGTGTTTTCCCTATTCATTTCCCTTTTTTTTTCATTCTTTTGTATCATCTATAAAGATATTATAAAATTGAGAATATTCGAATCCTCATAAGAGAAAAATCATATAAATGAAAATTTAAGAACTTTTTTTTGTATAAATCTATTTATGAATTGAGCTATTTGAAAGCCACACATCCTGCTCTTGCGCATTTGCTTCCAGCGGGATTATTAATATTTATGAGTCATACTAGAACGCTTAGTATTCTCTCACATATTGAGAAACACACTATTTGCATTTATTTTCCAACCTCGTCTCTGACTAGCTATATCCATTAGAACCTCAACACTACTCAGTAAGAGAATGAAAACTACTTTGAAATCACAGTGCAAATAGAACTCTCGATTTTTATACTGTATGTAATAAAGTCACTGAATGTTTTTGGTTGTAGTTGCCTGCAGTCAAGAGACTCCCGTATTCAGAATAAATCTCGGTTACATGACAGTTTGTGATTAGATAAGATAGTAGCGCTTTTATTTTATGTTTCACCCAACTTGGACATTTCCATTGCTTCGAGAGCTTTCGATCTCCCAAGAGATGACTAACAACTCACACGAATTTTAAATCTACGTTAACTTTGGACTTTTCTCGCTAGTGGCCAGAAAATCCAAGCGCTAGCATCGTGGTTGATCGAGCCATTTTATTTCAAGTCATGGGCTTCATAATCTCTCGGTACTTAGGCACTCGGTGGCTCGATGTAGATGTAGATTGGGCGGCCTTCTTGTACAAGGATTTCAGATCTTTGTTAGTGGGTATTATTCTGCAGCTACAGCACATAGCTTCCTGGTAGATACATACTGACGTTTCATTGTGATGATTCTCATGTTGTCATTGCGAAATCACGATAGGAAACAATCAAATAGTGGATATGCCTATTTGTGTTTGGTGGTGTTGCTCGCTCATACAGAACCCCTCCCTAACTTCCCTTCAACCTTACGGAAAACTCACACTATTAAGAGAGAGAGAAAGTCAAAATAATAGCAAACCAGCATGAGCAATTCATCGCCAAAGCTTTCCAGTTAGGGGGGCATTCAAATCAGTTAATTTTCATCAATTGAATTAAGCGACTGCGTAATGACGGTCAGCTGCACAGTGTCGAATCACTGGTCTCCGTATATTTCAAGCGAAAGGACTGCTGTGAAATATTAGGTCTTTGCTTAACAATGTTTGAAGACTTAGATGATGTGCCACTAGACATTTTGGAACCTTCTCTTTCAAGGAGATGGGGGGGGGGGATATTTTATAGGAAATATTCCGGTCGACGGTTTGGACTGCATAGTCTTTCCGAGAACCCCATGTTACATGTACCAGTAAGGCTTGCTTTTTGTGATTTCCCAAGGTCAGCAGGCGAATCCCGTGTTAGCGCGTCTTCTGTCATAGCATTTCTTGTCCTTCGATCCTTTCATGGCATCTGTTTCAGGATTGTGGAGAAAAAGTGACTTCCCAGGTGAGAAAAGTAAAAGCGTTTGAAATGTCTAAGTCAATACAAGAACAACTTTGGAACGTTCTAATAAAGAGCATTTCACAGGATGTTGCCAAAAATTTATAGGTATGGTTTATTGTCATGAAAAATTTTGAAGCAAATAGTATTTTAATCAGAAAAAAAAAGACATGTTTCAGAAAAATAAAAAATAATGAATGTGTTTCTATATGAAAGGTAGTTTAGTTGCTGAAGATTTCCTTGAAAATCCTTTTGTCGTATTCTTGGAAAGTGTTGAACTTTATTACCAAGTTTGGTATTTAGCTGATTTTATTGCTTTTGCGTTCCTCGTTGACAGAAAACAATCACAAACATTCTTTTCCTGAAAAGTAATTAGAGGGAGCCTAAAAACATCAAATTTTTCGGTGGAAAACTAAGGTAAACAACAAAGATAATAAAGTTATTATTTTTCCATATTATGTTAATAGTAAACACAATTATCTAGTATTAATTATCTAGAAATATATTATGCAATATTTGCTTGACTACATCCAAAGACGCGAAGTTAAGATGAGAAGCGAAACCACTACTAGTTGTCGTTAGTTCATTCTTGGCAGATAATAAACAAATAAAAGAATATTTTCAAGCGCACTTCTTAAATGACATCACAGTCAAGCAGAAAAACTTAAAATACGTATTTCGGAAACGGCTAAGACTATACGAGAAAAGTTCCGTAGCGCAAATTGTATTTAATGAACCTCCACATTTTCTCTTAAGTATATTTGTCTATTCTATTGTTTCTACATATTGAATAAGAGTGAAGTGTCTATTCACAGGGAATTCAAGCGAATATCTCACGCGTATGTTTTAATACAAATCGTTAGCAATTCATTTGGGAAATAAGAAATGCGAGAACAGTTTTCCATGTAAGGGCTATTTAATGTTCCTTTTTATTATTCATTTCTTCAGTATTTTTCTGACGTACTTGATGTTTGATCAAGTATCATAAAATATGATTTTCGAATTTTCAATTTTTAATTGTGCTGTTCTCTTTCCTACATCTCTACCTCTTCTTCTGGTTCTCTCGGTAATTAGGCAATCTATATGACAAAGGGTCGAGCAGTCAGTAACCCGTAAGCTATTTAGTCTCTATAACGAAGTAAAAATGCACATCTAAGTTGGCTTAGTTCTTTTCTGATTGGCTAGCTTTCTATAAAACCATTGGAATGGGTGACTCAGGATGGGAAAACCTCAAGGTTATTTGTGGGGTACCAAAGATGGATGGGGCTAGTCTAATATGTTCAAGCTGTCTAACCTGCGAACTGTCGTGCCTTCCCCACACATGCCTCACCGCAAATTTATCGCACCAGATTTATCCAGTAATATCCAAGGTTACTTCAGTAACAACAGCGGTCCTAACTCGGATGCTAGAAATACTTTTAACCAGTCGTGTGTCCTGATATTTTAGGTTAGGAAACCAACAAAAACTGACATTAGAAGGTTGAATCAGATATTAAAAGTCTGAATCGACCGGTTTTTGAACTACGAATCGTCGTGTTTTACTCTCTTTACTTGTCTTTTCCGAGCATCACTATATACGAGATACCTCTCTTCTGATTAACATATCCTGTTAAACCTCCAAACAATCTCAGTTACTCTTATATAGAGTTGATCTTCGAGATCTTTATGGTAACGCTTTTTGACTTTTTGTGAGCCATACTATTTCAGTTGGTAATCAAGATACCCTTGAAAGACTTAACGTTACTGTATCGGATGAGAGAAGTTTAATCTGTGTTCGGATAACTCTTCACGGTAGCAAAGGATAGAGGACATTGTAGATTAATGGTAGTGCACATTCACAAGAACTTCCAAATATTAAAGTCGGGACGATAGGAAATTAGATTGAACTGTTATCGAACTTCGGGATGTAACAGCGTAAATAACAAACTGGTCCTTGCCTGCCTATATAGCGTGGTGATGAGGTGTGTGCCACACATTTAGGTCCCGAGTTCGAATCTCGGCCAGGGTGAGTTATCTGGATCAGGTTTGCCTTTATCCTGAAGGATGAATGTTGAGTAGCTTTAATCACTATGGATCCTGGGCTCATTTAAGCATCCATTCATCCGTCAACCTGTATCTCTTATGTTGGAGGAGTTAATTAAAACAAATCCTTTGTATAATTTGTTGACATAAGCAGGTATCTCAAAAGTAAGATAAATAATAAACTTGTTATTTCATTGTAATATCTTTCAAGGATGCAGTATAAAGATATTAAAAGAAAACCTAATCCGAAATATCCTATACATGAAAATCGTTTTCAAACCTTTTGATTTTCTAAAAAATTTAGACGAAAAATTTAGATCTGTGAAAACATATGACAAATTAAGTTACATCTCTTTAAACCACACAGTTTATTTCAAACAACCATATCCATTATTATGTGCTCGAATTATCATTCTTTTGAAGTTCTGTGGCTATCCAGTTATTTCTTGTGATGTCATGGAATGAATGTGAAATTTTAAGTCTAGGATATAGTTCTGGCATATCATAATTCCCTTTATATCTATAGTGAAATAAGTAGCGTGGGTGTTTGTCTACATTAAAACGAATAGAGAGGAGAATAAGATACTGCAAGAATAGTTTCTACACACAAATAAACAATGGAGGCTAGTGAAAGTTGTGTGAATGTACACAAAAAAGATTTTTTCTTTCTCTGCTATGAGGAATAAGTAACGGAACTAGTGTATTTCACTACAAAAATCAACGGTGAGGTTTCACCGGAAATAAACATTTTGATGATGATGATGATGGTGATGATGATTATGATGATCATGATGATTTGTGTTTAAGGGTGCTCAACTACAAGGTCATTAGCGCCCGTTAAAACAATTGTGGCAGAAGACATGTACAAACTTACACACTAAGTAAAAATATATCTATTAAAATAAACATTTAAAAGAAGAAACAAAAATTAATAGAACACTTATAAAGGAACTTAGGACAACAATGGATATGATACAAATATTGCTATAGAATATTACATGTGAATATAAAACAAAGATATATATATATATATATATATATATATATATATATATATATATATATATATATATATATATATAACTGGCAGAAGCCAGTGATAGACTATGAAACAATATATATATATAATAACAAACAGACTATAAAAACAAACGACTAAATCCTAAAATCAACTCTAGCGATGTAACGTAGGACTTTTTCCACATCAGAGTTATTGTCTGCCAGGATCTCCGTCAAGCTGACCGGCAGCTGCAGAGACTCCCGCAGGTCTGCTAGGTAAATACACTAGCAGCACACGACGAACCGAGAGGGCCCGACTACACAACACGCAAATTGGAGCAGGGACCCTCTTTAGCAGGTGACTGTGTGGGAAGTAGCAGTGCCCAATACGCAACCGAGCCAAATTTACTTCCTCCCGATGAGATAAGCGACAGGAGGTCACCCAGTTATCCGGAAGCTCTTTCACCCTTCTGAGCTTGTTATTATGCAGAGCAGACCACTGATCACGCCAGCGCGACAGTGCCGCTCTACGCACAAGCCCAAAGTCTTCCGCGGGATGTTGACACTCGGTTCTATGCTTGCCACCTTTGCTGCCGAATCCGTCATTTCATTCCCATGCAAGCCTACGTGACCAGGATCCATGCACACACCACGCTAACGCCAGAGGCGTGTAAAACGTGGAGTGCATCCTGTATACGCTGCACAATAGGGTGTTGGTTGTACAACTCACGAAGCCTCTGAACTGCGCTTAGGGAATCACTTAGGATAAGGCAATCACCTAGCTTTCTTCGGCGAACATATATAATGGCGCGGTATATTGCATAGAGCTCTGCACTATAACCATGGAGGATGCACTCTTTCGCCCTTAGGAAACATCCTAGGCATTTCAAGTGCGTTTCTTCTTAGAAGCTCCCGGAACCGAAAACCTGACGGCTTCGGATTTACACGTGTGTTCTTATACCGCCCGTCAATTAAGGTGTCGAAAAACGGTGCAAAAGTCGGGTGCTAAGGCATACTATTCAGACCACAGCCGTAATTGGCCAGCAAAACCTCTCGGCGATATTGCAGAGGAGGTTCTGCTGCTTCGACGTAGAGGCTCACTCCTGGGCTAGCTGGAAATACTCCAATAGCTAAACGAAGCCCAGAGTTATGGACCGTGTCTAATTTCTTCAGCACAGAAGAGCTGAAGAAAAAACGATGCACCCATAGTTCAACTTGGACATGTTGGACATGTTCAATGTTCACAGCCTTTTCTGGCTACAAGTGAACCTACTGAACGCAAATCAAACTAATCTAATCTAATCATGGATCGGATCAGTGTGCGATACAAGCGAAGCAGCACTGAGCGATCCGCTCCCCACGATTTCCCACTAACTACCCGCAGTAAGTATATTAAGAGAACGCTCACATCGTGATTTCATCTGTGCTATATGCGATGTCCAGCTAAGCTTCCTATCGAAAATCAGTCCAAGGAACCTCATTTCATCTGAAAATGGTAGGACGTGCGGACCGAGTCGGAGTGAAGGTGGTAATCAACTCCCATTGCGCCAGAAGTTGACGCAGACTGTTTTTTATGTGGAGAAGCGGAATCCGTACTCCAATCCTGGAGATTATCTAAACATTGCTGCAGACAGCGCTCCACGAATGGAGTGCGTCGTGAAGTGTAGTATACGGCGAAGTCGTCTACGAACAAGCACGATGAAATCCCTCGAGGAACACATTTGGAGATGGATTTAATGGCAATAGCAAATAGTGTAACGCTTAGCACCGATCCTTGAGGAACACCGTTCTCTTGGACAAAAAGGTTCGAAAAGACTGAGCCGACCCTTACTGGAAAACGCGGTCGCTCATGAACTCCCGAAGGAAAACAGGTAGGTGCCCACGTACATTCCATGTGGAGTACATTTCTTCAAAACTAGCTCTTAACAATTTTGAGTAAAATACCACATGTTCAAGGTATTTTCATGCAAATGAAATATGATCTTACCTTTTCTGGGAAACATCTCGGGCTATCCTTTTCATGGAATATTTTTCATAAATTTTGATTACTTCAAAACTAGTTCTTAACAGTTTTGATTAAAATACCATATGTTGAAGGTGTTTTTATGCAAATGAAATATGTATCTTAACTTTTCTGGAAATATGCAATTAAAGAACTACTACAAACGTTAATTTTATTTAACATGAATCAGATATAATAAGTACTTTTAAAAATAATATGTACAAGACAGTCATATGAGTGCAGACATAAGATTTTTAGAAAAGATTCCCACAGTGTGGGTGTTTAGGATGTATGAACAGCATAATTCCGGCACAAAAAGTCAGGATGCTTCGTATTTCACTTCAGTATCTTACAAAGCTGCTACATGATAGTGCCAAGAGGAGTCCCATTTCAATTCTCATTTATTCATTCGTTGGTTCATTCGTTCATTCGTTTGTTTATTTATTTATTATTAATTTATTTATATATTTATCTATTTATTTATTTATTTATTTATTCATTCATTCATTTTTCATTAATTAATTAATTTATTATTTATTTATTCATTTAATTGTTTGCTTGTTTGTTTGCTAAGCTGTAACAGGTACACATGACCGGTGTTCAGCATTGGCTCTTTACCAGTCAAACTCATACATTTACAAATGTTTGGTTTTTTAAACCTAGTTAGTTTCTCTATTTCTATTTTCTAGCATGCTTCTTTTTCACTTTACTTAAGAATTGTTCGTTTTTATTATAGTCTTTATGTACCATTTCTATTGTAGCTATATTTTGACCAACCATCAACCATTTCTTACTGACATACTCTTTTCTCCACATTTCTGTTCCTTTACATTGAAAAATTATGTATTCCATTTCTTTCTACCACATACCTATAGGACATTGATTTTGTGGAGTATCTTTTCTTAAACCTTTTAACCTCCATCTCCTACTCCTATCCTTGCAATACTTTCTCACTTCTCTCTCTTCTTCTCCATATCTCTCCTAACCTATTACTTCCAAATTACTCCTAAGATAGTTAACCACCCATTATTATTTAGGCTTTTCTCTTAGTGTTCTAGACACTGTTATCAGGTTCCCTTCTTCTAGGTTCAAAATTAATTTCCAAAAAATTTCAAGGCGCTTTCCATGCATGGATTGCCACTCCACCCAGTTCTATTTTTGCTACTTGCCTAACACTTGTATTGGTAACCAAGGCATTTCTGTACAAAACATCCTATGTATCTCATTTGTTGCTCCTCATCCTCCTTCCAGCCCTCATACTTCTACTACTAATCACCCACAAGAAACAGTCCAGGAATCAGGATATGGTACTATCAAGAAAGTAAATGTACACTTATGCGGGTTATCTTTCAGACGTTCCGTTACTAGAGGATATGAGAACTAAATCGGTCATGCTTGTAGATGTATAAGTATAGTGTTGTAGCCATTTTAACCTGTTACTTACTTCGAAGATTTCTAAGGTTATATTAAACCAATATGATCAAACATTGACTAAATTTCACAATGCAAGTTGCAATGTGCTGCTGGGCTATTAACTATATGGCTTTGGTATCTATGCAGGAAAACCAAAACTCATGGAATTAGTTTTAACAGAACCAATACCATCTATAATGTGTATAAGGCACTGATTTCGTAGCTCAGTGGCATAAAACACTGTAATAAGCGGCAGGAGGTTTCACAGTACGAACCCTAACATATGGGCATACTTTTTTTATCTCCAAATTGTTTAGTTTGTTAGACTGTAACAAACTAATTTAAAACCATGCCCTTGTGGCTAAACTGTCTCTACATGGAATTACAGAATATCAAAGAAAATGGAAATCACATGGAATTATGATTTTAATAGAATCAATCTCTATATTTGTAGATAAGCAGCCATCTCACAGTGGCTCTTGTAGCTTAGTGGTAAAGCACACACAATACCAACGAGACTGAGAGTTCGTGGTTCGAGCCACAGTCTACAGTAAGAATTTTTATTCCAACATTTCTACTTTTTTATACGCGGTAATGAATCAATTTACAAATGTTCTCTTACAGATAAGTTATTATTACCTGGCATTAGAAAATATGCAAGAACAGGAAAAATAGTGCAACGACAGTTGTTATGAAACCACCACCTATGCTGCATATAACCTACGTTATATCTGCGTGTAACCCAAACCCGTGTTCTACATTGGTTGCAAAAATGCAGGAAAGAACAAATGGCGTAATCGTAATGTGCGCGATTACACCAGATTCTAAAACATTAGATTTCTATTTTCTTTTTCATTCTTTATTTGTACAAATTATTTGTTGTAGCAGAAATACGTTTTCTATAACTCTGAAATGCTTCACAGTTTAATTAATTAGAATGAGACTTAATAATGAAATAACTGTTTCTTAACTGGCTTCTTAAGCACAATTATTCTTGACTATCGTCTTCTTCCTGTAATTAATAATAAACGGAGGGACTATTTTGTATCTGGCACTGATACACAATAAACCTTTTCAGATTTATATTTTATACTCTACTGGATTGTACAGAATTATGTTACAGTTGTAAGTTTGTTCTTTTCCAGATGAGAACTTTTCAATTTCTTGTCACATTACTAAATTTATTATTATGCTTAGATGGATTGTATACAGAATTAGGGACAGGGTCCTTTAAAATTATTATTTATCCTACTGAATTTCTCCTTGAAATGATACAGTAATAACTTAATTGCAAGAGAAAAAACTGAAATTTGATCCGTTACCAGGTTTGGCAAAGTAAAAATGCTGGCATAAAAAGCATGATCGTGTGCTAGGTTCGAGTCGTAATTCCTCTATCCCCTTATTCAACGTGCATTTTACCACCGAGCTAAGACTTGTTGTCTTAGAACGTAGGTTATATCAGGGGCGGCTGGTGGCTCTGAAAATCGTTGGTTTTCACAAATTTATCCATGCAATTTAATTTTTTTAAAGTAACAAACGGTTGTTTAAGCCTGCCACTATAGACTGCTGTATACACAAGTTAACGGTAGTTCACAGCGTATAACACAACATGCGTATTTCAGAAACACTCTAGAGCATAACACTATTCTATTTATGCAGCTAAAAATGGACTTGATATCTCTTCATGGCAGACTTCAAGTGTACATTGCAAGATTTCGTTCTGGATTGTCTTGGAGGTCCCCTTAAACACTGTAGCATTCTCCAGATGGGTTTTTCGGAACACAGTCTAGCTCTGCACGAAGTTTATCAGTCCTCGAAAAATACCAGGACTGCTTGACGTAGCTGAATCCTTGTGTCCTCGTAGAGCTAACTCGAAGGCTCCACAAAACCTAATGCAGTTAACAATAATGTTTAAAACATACCTATTTTGGGCCACTTTCTGGCTGTGTTCTTCAATTGTTCTCCGATATGCACTGTCCATCTGCTTTGCTATATTTACATTGCCAAGCATAGCAAAACTGTGTTTTTCATGTGCAGTTTTTAAGTTACGTGTTTTTAGCGCGATCATGAAGATGCTGCAAAGCATTCACGCCATGTTTTGTGCACGGATCTTCACCGCCAAAGAGAACGCAAGAAAAGCAAAACAGACTACAGGCTATTTTTAATATTACAACACATCAAATTTTATTTCTCATATACATTGTTGTAAAAGTTCCTGTTCAAATAACTTGTTTTAGTTTTGACTACCTATGTGATTTTTATATTTGGCGTGGGACTTCCAAGTCGCTTATTTTCGGTTTTTTCTTCTAAGCTCATTTTTAAAAAGGATGTGCTAATAGACCCTTTATGGAATTCATTGTTTCTCCTTATATAACACAATATACTTGTATTTAAATAAATCACTCTTATTCACTACTCAAAGCATGGCACAGCTAACATAACACAGCACAAAACATGTGGCTATGCTCTGGTAGGTAATAGTAATCTGTGGTAATAGCTGACCGATGCGAACATTTAATATGAGAATAATAGGTGGCGCTGAAAACAGAAGGAGAAGGCTTGGCATTCACTATTCTCTGGCTGCTAGGTTAACCAACCTTATGCAGCCATAAGCTCCGCCCTTCCCCCCTACTTACCTCGGCACACCATGGGTTCATCCTGCCCTATACCTCCCCATTGTATACAAGTGGTTTGCAACTGAGAGTGAACTACTTGGCACCTGCAAACAATACAGCGCGCTGAGGGCCACTGCACTAGACAAGGTCGAACTGAATGCCAAATGGAACATGCCCTTGCATTAAAGGGAGACCCAGCATTTAGCGTAAACATGCTACCCCATTGAGAAGCCGCCCCTGAGGTTATATAGATGGTGGTTCTATAAAAACTGTCGTTATATGTTCTTGCATATTTTCCAATGACATGTAGTAATAACTTAGTTGTAAGAGAACATTTGTAATTTGGTTAATTACTGTGTAACAAAGTAAACATGTGGGAATAAACATTTTGACTGCAGACTATGGTTTGAACCGGGAACTCTTTGTCCCGTTATGCAGTGTGTGCTTTACCACCAAGCTACAAGAGCCGCTGTCAGATGGCTTATAGACAAATATAGATATTGATTCTATTAAAATCATAATTCCAAGTGATTTCCATTTTCTTTGATATTCTGCAGGAGACAGTTTAGTAGCAAGAGCACAGTTTTAAATAAGTTTGTTATAGCGTCTAACTAGGTATACAATTTGGAGTTAAAAAGTATGCCCATGTGTTAGGTTTCGAACCGTGAACCCTCCTGCTGCTTGTCACAGCCTACTTTATATCACTGAACTATGAGAGCAGTTGATAGAACGTACCTTATACACGATATAGATACCTATTGATTCTGTTAAAACCATAATTACAAAGGTTTTCCTTTTCTTGCATAGTTTCCAACTCCATGTAGTTAATAGCTCAGCTGCAAGAGAAGTGCTACATGTATTGTGATATTTAGTCAATGTATTGCCATATTGGGTTAATATAGCTGCGAAGTGAGTAACGGTTAAAATGGCGACCACAACACTATACATCTAAGAATATGACCAATTTAGTTTTCATACCTTCTAGTAATGGAACGCCTGGACGATACTGACCCGCAGAGAGTGTACACTTACTTTCTTGAAATAATAGTACATTATTGGCATAAAATTGTTATTCCTCCTAATTTCTAGTAATATATTGTCTACGTACAAATTAAATAAGACTGGACTTGCATCCTTTGAGGCCTTTCCGTTGCTTACTTTTCATTATTGCTACTGCATTCTCCACCCTTATACACTACATTCTTTGTATAGTGCTCTGATGGTGTTAACCGTTCATTTACTCAATCCTTTACTCATTGTACTTCAATAACGAATATTTTATAACATTTTTTATTCTCAAAATTGGCTCTAACCATATATTAAATATATTTACATGATAAATGAGTAGTACACCTTGAATCTTTTGTGCAGTTCTGTTCTTTAGAAATATATGTTGTATAATTTTGTATAATTGGCACATGTTAGATTAATCAATAGATAAAAATGCACTACATAAAAAATGTGATATCTTAAAACATAATCTACTTTAAATAAAGGCCAATGTATATCATTTAGTTCCTAAAATTTGACTATCACTATCCTCTTTGTATCCATAGTAAAATGTTAAAATGCAGCTATTTCAGCAACAGTTTCTCCTTATTAAAATGAATTACATAGAAAAATAAGCTTTCATAAGTATAGTAAACAACAGGAGACAGAAAAAGCTCTGTGACTGAAAAATGTCACATTTTTTAAATGTTCAGTATCTCACTAAATGCACAGTGATGTAAATATAATTTAGGGACAAGGCTCTCATATTACAAGGAATTAAAATATGGTGCATACACAATTAGTACATCTTAAGTTTTATAAAAAATGAAAGAGAAGGGATAACTTGGTTTCGATTGGGCATTTGAAAATAAGGGGGAAAATAAGGAGCGATGCTGTCTTGGAAATTTTTCCTCTTTGGGAAGAGAAATGATACAATTAATCACATTTTCTGTTGTAAAGAAACAGACTATTGGAGGAAAAGGTTAATAAAATAGAAGTGATTATTAAGGATTAAACAAGTTGTATTAAGAAAGACAATACAGTGGTGAAAATACGACTTTCTCCACCGGATTTGTACCATGACATCGTTCCACTGAGACAGCCAGGAGTGTGAGAATGTGTGTGTGTGTGTGTGTGTGTGTGTGTGTGTGTGTGTGTGTGTGTGTGTGTGTGTGTGTGTGTGTGTGTGTGTGTGTGTGTATGTGTGTGTGGGTGTGGGTGTGAGGGTGGGGGTGGGGTGGTTATGTGTGTTTGTGTGCGCGCGTTCACATGCGTGTGCTCGTGCGTGTGCGTGTTTTTTGTTTAATGGAGAGTATGATACGTATCATGTGATAACTTGCAGGAAGAGAACATTCTCTCTGACTCAGTTTTGCTCTGAGCAAAGTTCTCCTTCAGGGAAATATATATACTTGTACTTGATATAATGTGCAGATTTTGCACATTGGATGCAATAGAATTTACCATTATTAAGAAAGAAAACAGTTTTGTGGAATGTAAGGGTGAAATGGAGCTGGGCAGTTGAAAGAGATATGAAATAATTTTTATTAATTTACTATAATTTAGAAAAACTTCGGACGATAGAGGTTATATACCTAAGTAATATGTTTACATTTTATATATTGAGTTAAACGGGTATGTGAAATAGCTAGGGTTAACTGTAAGTAACCCATGCATAGCAACCCAAAGTGGGCCAGAGCCTGCCAACCATACTGCCTGCCTCATATTCACATACAGTAGCTAGGGTTAAGGTCAGACCATAACCATGTATGTAGTACTTAATATTTAATAAAAATTAATTAATACATTTTTAAGTAAAAATGTAATTAGTACATTTTTAAGTAAAAATGTCAGTATGTTCTTCTTAAAAAGTTCATTAACTTTCATATTTGCTTCTATCTGCAGTTCTAAAACCTATCAGTACGTAATAGGCAAGATAAGGACAGAGACAGTATGTCTCATCTCTTATTTTTGGAGTTCTTCCACACATTGAAAAAGGGAATAAAAAAATAAACGAGTACACTCAGCTGCAATTTTAAAAAATTGGTTTAGATAATCAGTACAGAGACACTTAGAGACATGTATTTTGCATGCATTCTTTCTAGATTAAGATATGGTACAATTTTATGCAGTAACTATATTATTCATAACACAAAAACTGATTCTAAGAATAAAGGGGAGGGTGAAACTAAGATCTACATGTAGACCATTCTTTAAAACATATATCTTTCATGTGGTTTCATCTTCAACATTTTGAAGGTCATAAAATTAAATTTGACAAATGTAAATTACATTGCACATAAACATAATGCTAAAAGCAGATAGTTGAAGCAGTACCAACATTCATTATAATGGTGTAGTAAATTTAGAAATATATTTTGTTAATAAGTTATCTATGACCAATAAAACTATTTGTATTTTTAAACTATTTAAAAAGATAGTTTTGGCATGCTTGCTTCACCACTGCTTTTACTCTGTCAATGAATTAATAGACAGTTTTTAATGATTTTATATTCTCAATATTAGATTAAACTAATTACATGTATATATTGTTGTTCATGCAACCTTTATAAATAACTGTATTATACTTCTTTTTATTGGATGCTTTTGAGCTTGCAAATTATCACAAATAATAATTATAAATTAATAACTTTTCTTATCTTATGCCATGGTACCATATACGAACTATGATTCACACAATTCTAATAAAGATTCCAAATATGCTGTTCTCAATAATAAATCAGGCTATGAAACCATGGATAAAGTAATCATATCCTAAAGGAATTCCCAACATTAATAAATTAAATCATATGTTGCAAACAAGGTGCATGTTAACTTTGTTATATTTATTTAAAGGCTGTATCCTATCTAAATTGCAAAATTACATTCAAATTTTATTTTCTTATGTCCATGAACTCTGCTACCACAAGAACTTAATATTGTTAATTCAATGGGTTTAAAATATTCTTCTGAAAACAAACTGCTATTCAAAGTGATTCAGAATACCTCAAACATGCTAGGCTTTAAAATATAATATATTTTTAGTCAAAACCTGGTGAAGTTGGACAAGCTGTGAAAGATGCTATTGATGCTGGATATCGCCATCTTGACTGTGCTTTCATTTATGGAAACGAACCTGAAATTGGGGCTGCCATACAAGCAAAAGTAGCAGAAGGAGTCATTAAAAGGAGTGATCTCTTCATTACAAGCAAGGTAAGATAGTTGAAAACTGGAAGAGAATGTACTAAACCTGGAATGAAGGAAGTTTCACAAAAATTTTGCTCCATATGCTAATGTATAACGTTCTATATCACATAAACATTAAATATTGGGAGGAAAACATAAATTAAAACTTTATCGTAGAAAATGGAAAACTAAATTTTTGCCAAAGTCTCATGAAGAATATTTTGTTGTATGTATGGGATCATAAGAAAATTTTATTTTTAAAATGCAAACCTTATGTTAATTTTTATGGTATGAGCTATAATTCATTAAATGTTACTCAGTGTAAACAAAATGTTCTGTAGTAAGAATAATGTACTTTCAAATATGCTCCTTTAAGGTTATTTTATTTGAAACTTAAAAAATTGAGCACTGGTATTACAAATTATATGTGTCACACTAGTAATATTATACTATAGTTTTTTTTATGTGAAGAATAGTAAATCATTTTCCATACCTTACTGGTGAATTTTAATCATATACCTTAGTTTGAATGAGGAATAAAACATATTTTTCCCTTTATGATACTTGCTCTTAAAGGTGACATCTATTTTTTGTGTAAACATTTTCTTGTATCTTTACTAGTTCTTCATATTTCTCCTAGATGATGCAACTTTTGAATTTTTACAGCTTTGGAATTCCTTCCATAGACCTGACTTGGTGGAAGCAGCTTGTAGAAAAACTCTTAGTAATTTTGGAACTGATTACCTTGATTTGTACCTTATTCACTGGCCAGTTGGATATAAGGTATGTTTCTAAATGTAAGGATTGTCGCCAGTTTATTGTGTCTGTTAAACAGGAAAGCTTTTGTGGGTTTGATGATGATGATGATGATGATGATGATGATGTAGATGATGCACATGATACAGATGATGATGATGATGATGATGATGATGGTGATGATGATGATGATGATGATGATGATGATGATGACGATGATGATGATGATGATCTGAATGGCTTCACTAAAGGCCTGCATATAAGCCCTTAGAACTCTTTTTACCTCTTATACTAAGAGTTATTAAAGTCTGACTGTCCAAATAAAGTTGTTCTGGGTGGCTCAGTTGGTAAGGTACTGGCCTGCTGATCCACAGGTTGCAGGTTCTAATCCAAACCATACTGATGGTTTTTAATGTGCTTAAAAGTGACAGCCCCATGTCAGTATATTTACTGGCATGTTAAAGAATTCTTGTGGGTGTAAATTCTGGCTTACTGACTGTGCTGATATTATCCTGGAAATTGGAAGCAATGTTAACAAACAAAATATTTTTATTAGTCTGAAAATCAAACTGACTTGATATCTGACCCCTTTATATATTCAAGTGCCAGCAAGAAGAAGCCTAAGGAACGTATAGCATAGTGATGCTTCACATTTGTATAATATAGGTAGAGAGAAATCATCTCACATTTTCTGCACTGGGCATCTTCCATGAGCCCCATTATGCATCAATGTCTGTAAGTAGTATTGTGGCCAGTCAGATAGCTAACAACACACATACATCTGGTTGTAGTTAAATTCAAGAGAAACTTTGCAATTTGCTTACTCCAAATCTCAAGATGAATCCGAGCTGTAATCTGGATCATCTCATACTTGATACTTTTTGAGGGCACTCTAAAGAGGGCTTGAAACCTATCAATAGCCTGAAATGCCTTTCCAAAAGCATTGGCCAGTTTTACCTCTAATACCAGAATGCCCAGGCACCCATATAAGCACCTGGTACATAGTCTATCCAACAGCTTTCGGCACTGCCATACCCGTTTGGACTAATTGACTAATAAATATAAGGTTTTCAAAGCTAATATATTCCTTGAGCAGATTCTTATATCTATCCATCTGCACAAAATATTTATATGTACTGCACAGGTTAAATTGTATATATTTCAGCATGGAAAACAGTGGCAATACTACCAAGAGGAATGGTAAAACTAGACATAGGAATAAAGACCATAGCACTCATTCTGTCCCCAAAACAGAACCTGTTCTGTGAATCATGTCTGGCTCCCTTGTCTCAGATGTGGAGTCGATCTTTGGGCCCCACATGTCCCAGGATATATGGCCACTGCATAAAATTTGGGCTTGAATCTTGTTTCCAGCATATCCCCACTCATATGGATAATACAACAAGTCTCCAGAAGCCCAATCAAGATTGGTCATTGTACATTATAGGGAATTTAGAGAACCATCCTCCCAACATCCAGAGGCAATATGCATTAACTCTAAAACATATTTCAAAATATGTAGAAAAGTTTACCAAGATCTCCAAGAGAGTCTGTGGGCTAGTCTGCATTGCCCCCTTTATCATCAAACATGTCAATTCATGCAGTGAGTTTAGCTAGGCAATTACTGTTTTCACAGAAGAGGCAGGTCACCAACCGTCATATAGGTTACCAAGGGCCTTATGACCACAACATATAGACATTTTACCACTTTAGTTTGATGTGATTTCTTTGCTTTCCAGATTCTGCTTGATGGTATCTAAAGAAGTATTATTAGAGGCATTTTCAGGACTTAAAGGTAGTCATTATTATCAGAGAGCAGAAGTGCAAATATTTGTGTGTGTGTGTGTGTGTGTGTGTGTGTGTGTGTGTGTGTGTGTGTGTGTGTGTGTGTGTGTGTGTGTGTGTGTGTGTGTGTGCGTGCGTGTGTGCGTGCGTGTGTGCGTGCGTGTGTGCGTGTGTGTGCGTGTGCGTGCGTGTTTATTTACAGTAAATATGATATATTTTTTAAATTTTATTCATCATATTAGTGTAACAGAATTATATTTTAGTCCAAATTTTAGTCATTTTAAAAATAAGTTCCATGTAAAGAGTTGTTCATAATTTAAATAAAGCTTTATCTTGTAGACCTATAAGTTACCTGACTTAAACTCTGAAATTTGATGTTTACTGGATTTTTGTTCTCTGTTTAGAGACTTTTGGATTCTGAAGCCTAAAATCGTATATTATTAGTGAAATTCATATAAAATTTCTAAATGAAAAACTGAGGAAGGAGAAAAAATATAGTTTTCTCTTTTAATTCATGAATGAAATCAATCATTGCTTGATAGGAAGAAAGAACAACTTTTGAAGCATACTGGAAATGTTTTAAGTCATATTTGTGTTTAAATAATTTTATAGATTAATACTTTATTTACAGGAAAATATGCCAGAGCTGATTCCAAAGGATGAATCAGGAAAGATTTTGTACAGTGATGCAGATTATGTGGACACTTGGAAAGAGATGGAAAAATTGGTGCAAAAAGGATTAGTGAGAAGTATTGGCTTATCAAATTTCAACAGCAAACAAATTGAGAGAGTACTGGCTGTTGCAACTATTAAACCAGTCAATAATCAGGTATGAGATTGCTGCTTTGATTTTTGTTCATGTATAGTAGTTAAAATTAAAGATACAAAATAAATAGGAAAATAAACCAACATTAGTTTTGGAGATTGCAACAAAACTGAGAAATATAACTTCGTTTCAGAATTATTTCCTTATTATTTGAGTAATAGGCATTAGGGCTTAAATTTTGTTCACAGAAAAAAAAAAAAAAAAAAAAAAAAAAAATTTAAAACTCGTTTCCACTGAATCTAGGTGAAAAGTTTTATTTCCCTAAAGATGTTAAAGAACTACATAATATGTATTATTCTTTTAATTGATGTGCAAGATTCATTTTGATTTATACCATACATTTCTAAATATATTATAGTGAACAAAGCTTTGTTTCCTCTTTATATTTTAGGTGGTTTAGTAATGGTTTATCTTGCCGTTGAAGGACTTGGAAATATCATAACCTCTTTGAGTTAAAGGAAAAAAAGGTCATTATGTCAGATGTAATATCTGTGATTAAGAAAGGGTAGAGTCAAGTTGAAAAATTCAATGCCATAGCCGGGATTTGAACCATAGTTCTGCCCGGTCCTTAAAGTACTTGCAGAAATATAAGTTACCATTAAGACAGTTGTCTCATGTGTTTATGAGAGCTCCTAGTGGTTTACCGGGAAAAACACGAGTCAGTTGGAGAATTTAATGCCATACTGGCATGTTGGCCATAGCAGCACAATGATTAGGAGCGGCTGAACGAAGAACAGTAGATCCGTGTTTCAAATCCCGGCTGTGGCATTGAATTATTCAGTATACCTTACCCTTTCATAGTGCATCCTACACACTGCTAGTGTGAAAGAACAATTAATTTCCATCTGTGATTAACCCTGAATTACCTCACAATTTGGTGACTTGAATAATCAGACAGATTAAATATGATGAATTACCACATTTTAATTATATTTTTAGTCCTTTTAAAACATTTTTTAAAATTCTCTGTGTTCATACGTCAATTCCAGGTACCATGTGCCTGCTGTATTTTTTGCAAAAATAGTAAATCGAAGTAAAATTATTTTGTGTAAAATAAAAATGAGCTTAAACATAATAAAATCACAAGATTGTAAAGTCTATTTTATTTAAATCATAGACTATGGAAACCCACAATGGATTAAGATATTTTTGTGTTTGCTTCATATTTATTAAAGATATTTGTTTGCTGCAAATAAAACAAATAAAACATATCACAAGTAAAACAGATAACAAATAAAAAGGTGCTGTGGATTTTTAATTGTACAACTGTTATTAGCATTTGTGCACATATTCCCAAATACTGACATTGACCTTTTTCACATTTTGATATAATTACTTCAGCACATTTGAAACTAGTCATTATGCCTACTGCTGAATATTTATCCTGGGCAGGGGCGAAGCGTGGTATGACATTTATGTAAGCACCACCTGCATATAAGCAACAAGTTTTGAACCCATGTCCTTAAGTTGCAGACATAGAGGAGCTGCTTCCTTAAACTTCATGCCACTTTGCTACTGATCCTGAGTACTATAAGGTGCATAACAATCACTAAACTGCATAATAATCCTGTTTTCTGTTGAATATTGATAACATAGAAAATGAAATACAGAATAACGTACAAGGTTCTTCATTCGTCCATTCTCTGCACATACCAGCTTTGAAATATCACTGCAGATTTTCTGTGAAACTTGCTACAATCTTTTCCTTGTTGATGTGTCAAATAGCTCCTGTCTGTTGAACTGCTAGATTGTATTGTTAGAATGACATTCTCAGTTCCTCAAATGATTTTAACTAACATTAGTATGGAAATCGAAAAACTTTTTTTTCTTCCTCTATTTGCTTTTTGAGTTTTCACATGATGCCAGGAAATTCTGTCAATAAATAAGCATCTCCTGCCTTTCCGATACTCAAGGTAGGAGAAAAGATACATACTGCTTGATGGCAGTGAGTTTATAAGGTTGTAGAAGATTGCAGGTTACAAGCTCTGTCATATTTAGTGCAAAGTTGGTCAACAATATATTTACATACCTTAGTGCAGTTGTAAGAGGTGAACATTTCAGGCTTATTTGCCTCATTTGATTCCTATATAGAAAAAGCTTTGCTTTTCTGCCATCACAAAATTCATAGCATGGGTCATAGAGGTAGCCCACAGTGATTTAAACAATTAAACAACAATAAACTTGCTTATTAATTTTTAGATGAGTCGTATTTATTACACATCTGCTTTCTACGAAAGTGAAGCAGATGTGTAATAAATACGACTCATCTAAAAATTAATAATTATTTCGCTTCACTGTGGTGTTCCAATACAGTTAAATCTCAGTAAACTTGCTGTTAAAAATCTAAAAGTTTACCATTTTACAAGCATAAACAATATGCTAAAGCTACAAAAATCCCCTCATTTTTAAATTCTCTGGCAGTTGTGCACTAGCAGATATAAAATGACTGGGCTGCACCTGCAGCCTATGTGACTATTCAAGGCTTAAATGCAAGTAGTATTTACAGATTTAATTTAGTAAAAGCATTCTTTCTATCTGAATTACGTAGGTTCCTAACACAAAGAACTATCACCTTTTTAAGAAAGGTAGAATCAGATAGAAAAATTCAGTACCATAGCCAGGGTTTGAACCATGGATCCCACAAAGGCGTTAAATCTTTCAGCCTGACTCTACCTTTCCAAACTTTGGCCTACACATGGCTAGTGTGAAGGAACAATTAATTTCCATCACCTCTTTATATTCACATGGAATTCAATACTCTTTTGAATTTACCAAACAACAAAGATGCAAACAAGCAATTACTTTTTCCCCAATAAGTAATAAAACTTCATACAGAAAATTTATATATAATTCCAGAGCTACACACCTTTTCCAAAAAATCTTCAAAGAATACAACATTTCTTTGGCCCCACAGAACAAATTCAGTGTACAACATCCTTTGAAATCATATAATACAAAGGAGATATCCACAGACAAAAAATCAGGTGTGTACTGGATAAACTGCGATGGCTGTGACAACTTTTACATTGGAAAAACTAAAAGGAATTTGAACATTAGGCTTAAAGAGCATTTTATGCACTTGAGAAACAAAGAAACAGATAAATCGGCAGCAGTGTACCATTTTTGGAATGATAATCACAATATTGAATGAGAAATGCAGTTATTAAGAAGTGTTAAAACTAAATTAACCACGTGGAAAAAAAATATTCATAAAAAAATATGAAGGAACACTGCTCAATTTTGACACCACTTTTGAAGAGACCCCAAACTTCAAGTTCATCATGATACCGACAGAGACAGCCCTATAGCCTCCAAGGAGTTCAGCAAACCAACATTCAACAGTCAACATTAGCCGAGGATGTTAGGAAGGTCCTAAGAAAATGCGTTTTGATAAACACTAGCAATACATGGAGCATTGAGTTCTAGTTCGACTCAAAGTATATACATTTTGTGCTTTATTATGTCGTAGTCCTTACCATAGGTATATTATTGTATGTTTAATTATTGTATAGGAAGCAGTTTTTATAAAATTAAAATGCTAAAATAGTGCTAAACAAGTATTCTAATGGGTATATGTACTATTGTTGCATGTGTACACTGCGCAAAAGTGAAATTGTAAAGTACAGGTCTTTTCCTTTCTTCTCCTTCTGAGGAATTTTGTTCACTCCGGCAGTAGTATTACATCATTAATTCATTCAGTGTACCTAGAAGATTTTTCATATGGTATACCCAATTAAGTACTTTATATATAAGTGAGCATACTCATATGAAGAACATATCATAGGAGCAATGAAGAAGTATCTATTCTACCTGAAGTAAACATTAAGAACAACCCATGTCCCAAATTTACATACACATTTTGCTTTGATGTGACAAATTTCTGTACACTCTTCCACATGCTTAGTGGAAAGATGTCTTGCTCTTATCCACTCTGCTGCAAGCCATTTGACAGAAAAGTTGTTTAAATATGGTCTGTTAATAATCACAAATATAATAAAACCCAGTGATTTTATTTGCATTTTATTCTGGATCTAGAAATACTAAACTCTGTTATACCTCTATTGAAGGTACTGATATTATTTGCATCCTTATATCACTTCCTGTAAATATTATTCAGTAAAATATTTCTTTTCTACTCGTTTGAACTGGGAAACTTCCTTAATGGTTTTCACAACAATACTTCTGTCACTGTTCCAAGGCCTGAATTTCATGGTTTCACTTAAAAGATATAATTTTGTCACCGCCAAATACAGTTAGCCTGTTTTCTTACTGTGGTCACCACATTTCATTTAAAACTTTACACTCCTTCAAGAACAGCAGTGAAAAACCTTGAAGTTGTGCCATCCACCAATCCTTGAAGTTGCTACTTGAAATTTGTGAACAGTTCAATCACTTTGTCTGAAGGTTCAAATATGGAATGACTCTTACATTTTTTGTAACTGAATATTTAACTTGAACAGTTGAAAATGTGTACCAGGCAAGTATTGACCTAATGCACCAGTGCACAGTTTTATTTCCGAAATTACATTTATAGCATCAGACTTTTTGGACTGCAGGTACAAGAAAAGTGATTTTGTTTCCAGAATATCCTAAATATAAGTAGTCTGCCTGTTATGCTATCTGAGCACTATTAAATGTAAGCTTTATAGATACACATAAGTTATATACTATGATATTTTAGCTCTATCATGGAGTATGGAATATTATTTAGAAGCAATTCAGTAGATAGATAGTTTTATTCACCTTAGGAATATACAATATTCATGGCTTCGTCAAATTTGTACCCATAAGAATAATACATTTCTTATGAGTAATACAATTTATGAATAATACAATAGTAGTTATATAATACAATAGTAGTTAAATAATACAATAGTGATTAAAGTAATGCAGTAGTAATTAACAGAATAATAATACAAATAGTAATTAAGAATAAGGCAACTATGGTTTCTAATGTGAATGATGGTAATTTCGGGTTATATATATTATCTAAGTCAATATAAAGTAAGAAGAACTTTTGAGCTTTGGAACAACAGCTTACAGACATTTGTATAAGTGCAATAAAATCAAGAAATTATTTTGTACATCCAATCAATATCTTGATTCTGATATTTCTGAATGCTTATAGATAATAGTTTAATGTATTACATTTTTAAGAACTAGGCTGTAAGAGACATAATTTTTACCAAAAAAATCAATATTTACTTTATTATTTAATTTTACTTCTTAGAAACTCATCTGTTGTCTGTGACATTACTTTTAGTAGGATATTTTTTACAGCTTTTCTGAATATTACAAGTATCACCTCCGAAGTTGCACAGGTATTTACTCACAAATATCATTTTAGGAAGCATTGATATGTTGATCATGTTTTAAGTATTCTTCCAGTGAATAATAGCAACCTTCTCTTAAAAATGATTTTACAGTCAGTTTAAACCTTTTTTCCGATGTTATACTTTTAATGCCATCGGGTAGTTTGTTATATAATAATACTGCTTTATGTTCGAAGCTATGTGTGAATAAAGTTGTATTGTGGCTTATAATGCGTAGATCTGATTTACTTCTTGTATTATGTGTATGTATCTGCGAATTTGTTTCAAATTGAGCAAGTACAATTCTTGTCCTAGCTAGAGCTTCATATATATACACACAGGGTAATGGAAGTATTTTTAGTAGTTTAAAATATGGTTTACAGCTGGTGGTGAAAGGAATATTTACTATATAACGAATAGCCCTTTTCTGCAGTCTAAATATTTTTGATACATCTTTAGCATTTCCCCAGCTAAGTATACCATAAGACATTACAGAGTGAAAATAAGCAAAATAAATAATTCTCAACACATTTGTGTTTACAGACTCCCTCATTGAGTTAATGATGACTTCTTATGCAAAAGAAGTTGTAATTATCACCCATAGTGGACACTCTTGCAAAGATCTTTCTATAAGACTTAAGATAATACCTTTCCTTGCATATATATACATTCTTGATCTTAAAATTCTTTGTATGAAATCGGCTCTCATTTACAACAAACAGTGGAATTCGTAAAATAAATACTACACAAAAGTATAACATCCATCATCACAGTATAAGATCTACTTGTTCCTGGAAAGGTGTGTATAATGAAACCATCAAAATATTTAACAGTCTTTCTAACAATCTTAAAAAAAAATTGACTATTTTGGTGCTTTTAAATTTGCAGCTAGACAGTACCTGTGTTCAAAATCATCTTATTATGTATAAGATTATCTGAATGATAAATTATTCTGATAATACTTGTGTACCTCTGTGAGTAGAATGCAGCTGTTCTAATGACAAATTAATGCCAGTTTACCTTTAATGCCTGTTGAGAAGCTATTTAAATGTATGTGTATTGAAGAACTACAACAAATCATATTGATTGCAAATTTAATGTAATAAAATGTTGAGAGGTACTGGAAAAGCAGGAAAGTAGGAAAGAAATTCTTATTTGATGAGCTGGGAAAATTATTTATGAGAGGAGGAAATCCCTCCATCCTCCCCTATAATTTGAACCCTGTATTGCAGCATGATTTGTGTTAGTAAATTATCATGATATAGGGAATAAAGGAATTCTATTATAATTTCTGAGATCAAATTCTTTATTAGAATTGTAGCTCTAAAATTCATACCTGAACCACAGCCAGATTTTTTTCCATCATTTATTCATTAATATTTTCAGATATACTGGTGAGTCCTCTAGCACATAGCTGAGAAGCCTTGTTTTATGGTTTTCATAATAAAAACTAAGTCTACAAGCATTTAACTCATATAATTTTTTTTTTAGATTGAATGTAATCCCTACCTAAATCAGAAGAAACTTATAGATTTCTGTAAGGCAAGAGATATTACTATAACTGGCTATAGTCCTTTGGGTTCAGCTGACAATCCATTTCTGAAACCAGAAACACCAAGGCTACTGGATGATGAGAAACTCAAGAAAATAGGAGAAAAGTATCAGAAAACTGCAGCGCAAGTAGTTCTCAGATATCAGGTAAGTCCGATTTTGGTGAGGAGTATGTCTTTCAGAAATAATTGTAGCTATTCCTTCTGTTTTATTTAGTGGTGCTCTTTCCGAAACTATATTTGGCATCTCCGTCCCCACACTTCTTACATGACCATACCACTAAGCTTTGCTTTGCAAATTAATTTATAATATTATCTTCTCATTTAATTCTCTTTTCAGTTTTAAAACCTTTGTAATATTCAGAACTTTAAACTTCTTACAAAATAAATTTGTACTCCTTGTGGAAACGTAGAGGCAGACTGAAAAATTCAATGCCATAGCCAGGATACGAACCACAGATCTTGTGGTCTCCGTCCAGCCCTCTAAACCGTTGAGCTACTATGGCCAAAATGACATTAAATCCTCCAACTGACTCGTGAATTTAATGTCATATTGGCACATTGGCCATAGTAGCTCAATGGTTTAGAGTGGCTGGACGGAGACCAGGAGATCCGTGGTTCAAATCCCTTCTATGGCACTGAATTGTTCAGTCTGTCTCTACCCTTTCATAGTGAGTCCTACACATGGCTAGTGTGAAAGTACAATTAATTTCCGTTCATACGTTTTGTCCACAACTGCGGTGGACATCTTCAGTGGCGGAGACAAAGTTTCTATGGAGAATGTTTCGCTGCATCTGAAGTGTTGAGATGCAGCGAAACCTTCTCCAAAGAAACTTTGACTGCATCACTGAAGATGTCCACCGCAGTTGTGGACGAAATGTATGAACGATCTCATGCCGGCAGACCACGGGAAAACAGCCTGGAAACAATTCTTTGTGATAATGACTCCAGCCGTGAAAGCTTACACTCTCTCAAATTTATATGTCCTCATTTAAGAGCATTTCTAGGCAAATTTTAGTATGATTACACGTAAAGTGGACAAAAGGAATGAGATTTTATATAAAAAGTGTATTTAAAGGTTATAACCTCATTCTATAATTGGTAAGAAAATTATTTAGGTGGTTATAACATTTTTAATTTTTTTTTTTTTCTACAGATCCAGAGAGGTATTATAACAATTCCAAAGTCAGTGAGCAGGTCTAGAATTCAGGAGAACATTAACATCTTTGACTTTCAGCTCAGTAATGAGGATATGCAATACCTTGATACATTTGATTGTGGAGGAAGGATTACCACCCTAGAGCAGTAAGTATTATTTGGAAACAAAAGCAAATATGCCTCTGTGATATTTTTTCTCTTGTAGCAGGTCTTTTATCACTCAAATGGAAGGTATATCAGAAAGTAATATGAAGATGATATGTGGCAGAAGAATTAAAAAGTATTTTTTATTTATTTATTTATTTATTCCTCTTTTAGATTTTTAAATAATTTAGTAAACTAATGCCAAAGAGATACTTTTTATAATATTGGCTGATGCAATGAAATAGACAGCTCCTATAATAAAATTTTTTACTGCACTGTAAAGAGTGTTGTTGTTGTTGTCGTTGACTAATGGCACTGGGGATTAGTTGATTTGCATAATTTTCCCCCTGGCTTCCCAATATAAAGCCTGTAGGTTCTCACTTTTGAGACCATTACATTTGTCCAAATTGTGTTTGTTCATGATGACATCCTCTTTAGAGATAGTGCACTTGGGTGTAGGTATGCAGTGTATTTTATAAAGATGTAAGACAGTCATGGCCAGTTTCCATTCTAAATAGGGCCACTGCAGTTTTTCTTGGCAAGTTTTTTATGTCAGTTTTATCTCCAATGTGCTTATAATCCTTGTCTTTTAGCTTATCTTCTTCATCAAGTCTCAGCTGTCTTTTAAAATGTAGCTTAATATTGTTTAATTTATTATTAATTTCAGTTTGTCTTACAGGTTTTATATTTTAAATTGCACCTTTATTTGCTAGTTGGTCAGTATGTTCATTTCCTGAACGTCCAACATGGGCTAGCATCCATTGCAGGGTGACATGATTTCTTGATTCAACAGCTTTAATTAAACTTCTTATTTCTTTGATGTTTCTTGTTGTTTTGTTTTTATAATTTACAATCCCATCTATGGCCGATTTTGAATCTGTTAAGATAACTATGTTTTGCTTTATGTACGGTCTGTACAAGACGTTCTGCAGTGCTGCTTTTATGGCTGTTAGTTCTCTGTCATAATGGTTTGAAGTTTCGTCTTTGTGCTAGGGTAATTGCCTTTATTTCATGTTCCAGTTTTACGGCCATATTTTTTGTGAAGCTCTGTAGTATGGCAATTGGTGTTGTTTTCACAGTTCCTGTTATTATTCTTAGTTAATTGTTTTGTAAAGTTTCTATTTTCCTTTTGAGTTTTTTGCTTACTGTTGCCAGCAGTTCTCCTCCAAATAATTGGTTGGGTTTTATGCATGTTTTATATGTGTTATTAAGGAGGTCCATATTTCCACCCCATTTTTTTCCTGCTAGGCGTTTTAAGATGTTGTTCTTTTTGTTGATCTTATTTGTTACATTGTTTACATGTTCTTTCATTGATAGTTTCCAGTCTAGTTCTATTCCTAGATATGTTGTTGCAGATGTTTCTTGTAAATTTTTGTTATTGATTTGCAGACATACATTTTCTGTTTTGTGTTGCATTGTGAACACTTGATATTGGGTTTTTTCTGTGTTTATCTCCATATTGTTATGGTTAGTCCATTGTTCCAATATTACAATTGCATTCTCCTTTGTTGTTTGTAACTTTTTATAATGTTTCCCAGAACATATATTCTTTTCCGAGGTCCATATAACTACGTCCTCGGCATACATTCCCAATTGTATGTTATCTAGTTTCTTCAGTGCATCTGAAGAATTTAGGTCATTTAGGTCATTTATAAATATATTAAAGAGAATAGCACTTTTAACAGACCCTTGGGGTAATCCAACTCGGGTTTGTTTCCATTTGGATGTGGCTGTTTTGTACTGCACTGCAAACCATCTTTGAGATAAGAAGGCTTGAAACCAATTTAGCATGTGACCTGATATGCCATATGATTTCATCTTGTATAGTCGCATTTCTCGCCATACTGTGTCAAATGCACCTTTGAAATCAACAAATAGTGCTAGAGAAGTCTTATTTTTATTAAAATTTTGTTTAATGTCTTGTGTAAGTCTTATGACCTGATGTATTGCTGAGTTATCTTTCCTAAACCTGGCTTGTTCAGGGACTATTATGTTTTGTTTCCAGGTAAAATGTCAGTCTTGTAGCTATCATTCTTTATAGAAGTTTTGCTATGTTTGAAGTTAATGATATCGGTCTGTAGCTGTCTATCGATTGTGCCAGTTTTCCTTTCTTCTTGATGGGTGTTATTTTTGCTTTTTTCCACAATGTTGGTATATTATTTCTGGTGGTCCAAATGTTATTGAAAATTTTTAGTAGAGTGTGAAGGGTGCACTGTAAAGAGTTAAAATTTATAACTCTTTCCCCCTTACTTCAATTCTGAGCGTATTTACCTTAAGTGTTTCAGAGGCACTTGCAGATAAAACTGTTGACCTATGTTGTTAACATTCAAAATGAATATGCTACTACACAAAATTTATCTGGGAATAAGATTAGTAACTACAGCATATATTCTTTTTTTAATATTATTATACTGCAAATGGCAGTTGCAGGGGAATTGCTCTTACTGAATCAATAGATAGGATTTAGAAAAAATAAAAAACGTTATTAATATAATTTTGTGTCAAACTACTACTCCATGCTCCAAATATTCCTAATGTTTACTTAGAACATGGTCCATTAGAACCTTTCTAGCATTTTCTGCTGAAACCTATTATTGAATTTTTATTTGGAGGTGATTGAGACATCTCTGTTGGTGTCCAGATGAACTTGAAGTTCAGCTTCTCTTCAAAGGTAGTGTCGAAATTGGAGAGTTTTTCTTCAAATTGCTTTACGAATATCTTTTCCAATGTGGTTAATACAGATGAACCTTAAACACTTTTAATAAATGGATTTCTTTCTCTATATTGTGATTCTCATTCCAAAAAGTGGTATGCTACTGCCGATTTGTCTATTTATTTCTTCTTGATGTTCCTAAAATGCTCTTTAAGCTTAATGCTCAAATTCCTTTTTGTTTTGCCAATGTAAAAGTTGTCACAGCCTTTGAACTTTTGCGGTATACACCTGAGTTCTGTTTGTGGGTCATTCTTTTGTATTATGTGATTTCAAAGGTTTTGCTCACTGAATTTGTTCTATGAAGCCAAAGTAATGTTGTGTTCTTTAAAGACTTTTTTGGCTCCGGGGTCTTTGTAAATTTTTTAAATGAAGTTTTATTACTGATTGCAGAAAGAGTAGTTATTTGTCTGGATCTCTGTCATCTTTTTAATTTATCATACTTACCATAATTGATTATCTGAGTATTTAAAAGTTGTATACTACATTGAACACTTAGTATTAGGTAATTTTCATTAAAATATGATGTGCATGCCATCTGTCTTAATATATCCATCACTCAGTTGGTCCATATTAACATTTCTCTAGTTATCTCTCATTTATGTATTTGTAGTTTGGAAATAATATGGCAACTTATTAATTTAGCATTATAGTGGCACATATACATGGTACATTACTTTCTGAATGGTCACTCATCCTTGAATCCAAGTTTTCCATTTGTGTAATTTTGTGTTTCCAACAACGAGCAAGAGAGATGAACATAATTTCAATATATCTTCACCATGCAGCAGAGTAAAATAGAAAACCTTTGGAGGATTTCATTTAATCCTTCCATATTCTGAAATAACCTAGCCCATTCTCTTGCTGTAAACCAAATCTTCCCATGGAAATTGTGGTGTGATCAAACACCTTTTTATTCATTTAAAAGTATGACTTAAGAATTTTATGCCTCTTTCTTCAATTCACCTTTTGAAAAATTGTATTTAATTCCTTTCTGTGCAGTTTCCATATGCTAAGAAAGAAGTGATAGCAATAAACTGTAAAGTATTGGGAGTGCTATGACAGCAGGGTATGATTTGTGATGGAACGAGGAATTTTAAATATCAGCCAAATTAAAAGAAGTTTTGAAGAACATTCCTGGGCATCAGCCGACAGAAAAATAAAGATCAGAATAGAAACAGTTATGACATAAATGAGAAAGTAAAAGTAAAAGAAAATTAGACAAGAATAATAGTGTTGTGGCATAAATCAGATAGTAAAGGAGAAAGCAAATTAAACAAGGTATTGTGGCATAAATGAGAAAGCAAAGGACAAATAAAATTGAGCAGGTATTGTGTATTATGACAAGAATAGAAATAAGTACTGTGACAAATAAAAAAGCGTAACAAGTCTCTCATTAATTGGATGAAGCATCTACAATAATAACCAAATATTAATATTGCAAGATAGGAACTTTATAATACACTCAGGGATGAAGATGAGTGTGGTAATAAAATAATATGTAAAGATCAGAATCTGCTGAAACCTGGAGTACACCACAACATCCTACAGCTTTTGAAATTTATTGTATTTGTTTTGGTATATAAATTATCTTGTATTATTTTCATCAGTCAGGCAGTAAGCATAAGTCTGTATGCAAAAATGGAAACATAATTTATTAACATTTTGAATATCCAGTATTCAAAATCTTCATGTCTACAAAGGAATGTTTTTAGTCACATCTTAACAATTCCACAGTCAAATCCAGTGGATCTTACCTTTCAAATATGCCTCATAGTGAAGTTTATTGAATGAAATGTATTTCCTCAATAAGTAATTTAACCACATACCTATAGTTTGTTATTTGCCTTTACCAAGCTCTAAAGAGATAGGTATGCATTTTGAAGAAATTAGTACACAAATCAGCATGAAACTCATAATATTTAAGTTAAGTAATATTCAGCTGTAAGGAATAAAGGAAATGTCTTACTGGGTTTGAAATTCATACCATGGTATTTGCTATCAAACATCTTAAAACCTCAGAGATAAGCTATCAATTAATTTTTATGTTTTTTTATTATCATCGTTTAACATTCTTCAGTGTAGGTCGTATGAATGACTTGGGTGAAACGATACTCAAATGAGCCCAGGGTCCATAGGGCTCAGAGTTAGCTACATTTGGGAAAACCCTGGATAAAATCTTATCCAGATAACTCACCCTGATAAAAATTTGAACTCAGAACTTCATGAATGGATGTAGACATTCTACCCACATACTACAGAGGGGCCCTAATTTGTATGGATTCCACAAGAAAGAATACATAAATTCTTAGAAAGATTCAAAAGGCATTTTGGTGTACTTATTTTATGACATTAGTTATAAAATAGATAAAATAGATTATTAAATTGCTGATATGTGGATAGAAGTGCTTTATCTTTCAGACACTGAAAACGCATAGTGAAAGATAAATGCTTAAATCTCATAAAATTTCTACAGAAGATAAACTCAACAACTATAACCATTTAATACATTGTCTTAATAAGGAACTGTTGTATATTTAAAATGAAACAAGGCTAATGAAATAGTCGTTCTGGAAGGAGAACATTACAATCAGAGAGATAAAATCAGCTATTACACAAATGAGGTTACATGTAAATATGTAAATGTCCCTCAAAGTCATATATAGATTTAGTAAATAATACTCTAAATTAAATCAATATGATATCTAAAAATGGCAAAATTTTTGGAGTCTCAGAATTCGATATTACCCAGAATTTCCTGCTTGACAAAAACTCACAACTTAACAACAGTATTAGGTCAGTCATCATGGAATAAATATATCAACCTATTATGTAACCAATACAGCAAATTTAATTCAGCTGACAAATATGAAAACCTGAGGAGGATGGAGGGAACTTCTTAAATATGGTAAAATATTTCCTTTTATGTTCAAGCATTACTTGCTAGTAAAGAGACAAAATACTCAAATACCCATAAACAACCTTGTATATACTTTTCTCCACTTACAAGTTTTTTGATGAAGACTAGTTTCTGGGAACCTCTTCCCTATCGTCAGTGGCTTGGTGTCGTGCTGCCATCTAATGTCCTGGTAAGTTTGATGACGTCATCTATGGCGGGAATTTCAAAATTCATCAAGATGTCCTGTTTCTTTGTAATAAATATGTTTTCCCAAATTTGTAGTTCCAGAGGTTTCTTTGCCTGTTTGATCAGTTCTATTTCTTGTTTTATGTTGTGATTCTCAGACCAAAAGTGATGTGCACTCCACTTTCTGAAATACTTCTTTTTATTCTATACCTGTAGGCAAAATATCAAATGTTTAAAGACTGCTTGAATTTAAAAAATATTCAATTACAGAAATAAATGAAATCATTAATCTTGTATGCATAAAAGTTTGTCAGCTTTCTAGTACATTTAAGGTGTAGTATTGTAAGGGGAGGTCTTTATCTCTGTTGCCAAGTCACAGATGCCATTGCAGCAACAATTGATCATGTTTATATTTGCTTTTTCATGTTTAAAAAGGCTTCACTGATTCAGAATTCTGCCAACTGTGAAGTATGCAATGTTATTAGTTTTCTTATGCTAAAGGTATGAAAGCAGTGGACATTCACTGTCAACTTTATGAAGTGTACAGACACAACATTAAGAGCGGTGGAATGGTAGTTATGCAAACTCTTCAAAATTTTAAAATCTTTTGGCAAAGCAGCTCTCATGATGTTGATCTTTTGCACTGTATGAAAATACTTAAACTTCCCAGATTGATTCAAAATTCCATGTTTTGTTTCAATTTCATAACAGCAGCAGGTTTAGTAACTGCTTGAAATTTTTTATGGTTAGATTGGCAAGAAGAACATTTAAACTGCAAAATGCTAATTGGAGATTCAATTTTACTGAAGATAAGCTGTGCAATAAAAATACGAGACACTACTCCTGTACCACATAATTCTTCAGATGCTGTGCCTTTGGTTTTGGCTAAGAGGTTCAATAATTTGTCTAGAATCTGCAAATGAATTTTAAAGTTGTTAAAATTTAGTTCCCAAGTGTGCCAAGAAACAAACTCATGGAGTACATGCAAATATGGCTTCAATCCCTAAAATTAGACCAAAACATCATAGAGGAATATTTTCACTTAACATATATTTGTATTGAACAGTCATTTTTTAAATTCAATAAAAAATGTTTCAAACAAAAATCAGGAAACTCCTATCACAAGTTGTCAGACATTGGTATAGATAAACAGTTCAACTTACAGTATCAACTTACAGGCTGGTTAATGTACCTTTAAACAAGATGGAATATAGCAAAGAGTACAATAACATCATATAACATCATATTGCAGAATACAATGGATTCAGTGCTGAATTGGTCAAAAAGAAAATTGATAAATTCGAAAGACAACAAAGATGCAAACAAGAAACTACTCTTTCCCCAATCAGCAATGAAACTTCATACAAAAAATTTACATATCATCCCAGAGCTACACACCTTTTCCAAAAAGTCTTCAAAGAGCACAATATTAATTTGGCCCTACAGAACAAATTTAGTTAGTGTACAGCACCTTTTGAAATCACATAATACAAAGGAGATACCCACAGACAACAAATCAGGTGTGTACTGGAACATTAGGCTTAAAGAGCATTTTAGAAACATCACGTACAAATAAATAGATAAATCGGCTGTAGCTTACCATTTTTGGAAGGAGAATAATGATATAGAATGAGAAATCCACTTATTAAAAAGTGTCCAAGGTCCAGCTGCATTAACCACATGGGAAAAAATCTTCATAAAGGACTATGAAAGAAAATTGTTTCATTTCTACACTACCTTTGATGAAAACCCAAACTTCAAGTTCATCAAGATACCGACAGAGATGCACCTGTCACCTTCAATGAGTTCACCAAACCAACATCCATTAGTCGACAACAGCTGATGATGTTAAGATCATCCTAACGAAATGCGTTCTAGGTTAAAAAAAAAAAAAAATACTAGCAATAAGTGGAGCATTGAGTATTAGTTTGACTCAGAATTATACAGATTTTATAACCTATATTTCAACTTATCTTTTGTCCAATTTTTATATTTATTGTTAACTCAAGCAAACTGTTACATTAATATTTCTGTATGTGATCTATATCTATGGCTTTTGCTAGAGTTTCTTATTTTGTATTTATCTTTATATTTCACCTTTGCCATGACTAGTTCTGTTTAAGGAGCTGAATTTTTACATAAGGTTTTTTTTTTTTTTTTATATTGATTCACTTTATAAGGGTGCTGATGAGCTCATAGTTGAGCACTCTTAAATATACTTAACATACTGAATTGTACTCTGAAGATAAAACAACACTTTTTAGTGCTTTATATAAAAATGTCTTAAAAGGAAAAACTATTGTAAATAATCTGGCCAAAATAATAAGTAAAAGGATATATGCAATAAGAATCCCCTCACTACTAGCAAAAATAATATAAATCTAAAAAAGAAGAAGTAATAATGACATGGGGTAAAGTTAGAGTTATGCATACCATTATTAAATTACTAGACATGTATAAGCTAGAAATAATATTATTTCTAAAAGAAATAGTATTATTATTTTTTCAGTTTAATTAAAATACTCAGATTCATAGCAGAAATATAAATATCTGTAAAACGGAGTAATACTTTTCCAAATAAAATAAAAAGTGAAGTGCAATTAAAACTCTTTAAGACAAAACTGAACTATTTTATATTGCTGAGTAAGTGCTCTTGGATTTAGGTTAGCAGTTAACTTAACAAATGTTTGAAAACAGATTTACAGTAGAACAGAAGTATTATTCTAAACAATGTTCATTATCAGATTTACTAAATTTACAATGTTGATAAAAAAGAATGAACAAATGTTACAATACATTACAATATATTTTCAGAAAAGTGACTGTAGGTTTTGGATGTACAGTTTGAATAATCTTTTCAAAATTTTTATATCTCTAGGTTTAAATCAGTGGTCTTTGAGATATAGAGCTAAAAGACAGATCTTCATGATTATATCTAGATATATCATTTGTTAAGAAGACTGATATTGAATATATCAGTCATATATCTTTGGTAGACAACTGGATTATGATACATATTTTTCTGATTTTGCTTCCCATTTATTTTTATTCTGAATAGCATGTATAAAATATAAATTTCAGTAACAAAATGTCTTAATTTTTTTCAGTGCTAGTGACCATAAACACTACCCATTCAACATTGAATTTTAAGAGTTTCGCAAACTACTAAGACATTTTTCTGGATGGATGTGAAATTCACTGAATGAGCCTTTTTGTGATGCTACATTAACATGTGAATAAAATGTTTTTGAACTTGCTACATCAGCCTTTTTTTTTTGTTATCATAAGCACATAAGTGTGTGGTTATGTGTAAAAGAACTTTCATTCATTCTTACTGAATAAACCTATAACATTTTTAAGGATGTGAGCATACATTAATTGTGTATTTCAAACCTGATGTTCATTTGTTTGTGCCAGACTTCCTCAGCTTTAAATATTGTATCTTATTAATAGTTTCCTCAAAACTCTTATAGTTACTGCAAAATGCAAAGCATTTAAAATGGCAGTTGTCATTTAAGCCATATCTTTTGATTGTATTTTTGGAGAAATAAAATGTTATTTTACACTCTGCATCTGGTTGTTTTTTCAAATAGCTATTAAGGTACAATAAGAATTTTCTTTGCCCTCCTTGCAAAATCATGAACTATTAAAATAGCTATTATAACTTTGTAATTAAGAGCGTAGCTTTAAATCAGCAAAACAGAAGGTAGATATGAATAAAACGAACCTGAGATTGGCGAGATATGCAGTATCAACATTTCAACAATCAGTAAAAGCCTAGTACATTGATTTCACCTTCCCTTCCTGTTTCATCCAAAAGGATTTTATTGTTTCACTTAATTTTACCTGGTAAGAGTTAGTACACTTTGAATCTGTTATATGGGAACATGGCCAATCTGTACAGTGCTACAAATGTGGTGCACACACCCCTGTACAAGATTCAACTTCAGAGAGTCTTTACATGAGAATTTCCTTTTAGTCCTTATAATATGTAAGGATTATTCTTTTTGTGAATTTTTCTCTTCTTCAGTAAATGCTTATACCTTACCCTTTACATTTTTAAGAAGCACAGATTATCCATCTTATTGAGAAGCTTTTCCATAACATCCATGTGCACAGTAAGTACATTTACACATTCTGTTAAAAGTTGTCATCTACCTTTCCTGCAAGAAATTCACATTTGAATCTCTGCACTTTATGCAGAGTCGTTTTAAAATTATATTAAACTATTTTCGAGTAATGATGTGTGGCATATTACAAGTACACCATACAAGTACATAAAAAAACACAAAAATGCATTCAGATTAGAGTTAAAAGACTACAGAAAATCCTAGATTTACCCTACATTTTTACTTTTTCTATGGCATATGGGAGGAATTTCTGAATTATCTGGAACACTCCACGTTTTTAGGAATATAAATATTCTTTAGTTTAAAACTGATAAACATCCTAAGAAGGATTACGGAAATATGAGTATTTTTGAAAATAATGGAAATACACTTTGCTACACCTGCACATAACACTAATCCTGAGAGGCTTTTTTCCCCTTCTTCTTATCAGTACAGAAGGCGAATGATAGAAGCAGACCTTGATTCACTCCGTTAACTCCAGTAAAATATAACTTTAAATACCCTTTAAATCATGTAGAATATCTAATTATGCATAGAAGTCAGATGTGTTGTGTAAAATATATTCCTCATACAAATGCATATAATTGTAAGTTTCTTTGACAGCTACTGTTACTTCTTTTATTAATTGGAATAATTAAGAAATGTATTCATGATACCTGTTTGAATAGTAATTTTGGATATGGAGTTTGATTTTCCTGTGTTTTTATAATGTCTTACATTTTTATCTAATGTCCTATAATTTGAACCTAAGATCCTAATTTTCATTAGAGGAAATTGATAACCCTAATTTCAACCAAAATGCCACTACTTAAGGTCCATGCAGTTGTAGTTGCACTGTCACTGTGAACTCAATAAATTTGAAAGTGATAATGAAATAGTCTAGTAATCTAATTACACACACAATGAAAAGTATTAAAATTATATTTTACAATTCATAATTATTGCTTGTTGCTGGAAAATTGAATCATTTGTGTAAAATTCAATGTTTAAGAATTAATACGTATTATAATATTGCCACTGAATGCACCATTAAAATTCATTAATGCAAAGGACCTTTAATAGTATCTACTAAATTAACACCGCATCTTTGAGAATTCATATACTGCAAAAAACTACACCACCTGTTGTTACTCATACCTTGTTTGCCTTATAAGCGAAGCGTTAACATTACACGTAATTACTGTTGCTTACATTCAGAACAGGCACAGTTGATACTTCGAACTGAATCACAACAATAATTGTTTTCGTGCAGGTTATTGTTCGTCAAGGGAACCGATCATTAACGCAGGTAGCGCTCGGTTCCTTACCCTGGTGTCGGTAATAATTAGTCGCGGCCGCAATAATGCTGCTCTCTTCCCATGGCTGATCGCCCCGAGCGGGTCAAGACGATCTGTGTGAACCACCAGCAACTTCCGTCGGGGCAGCCTTGAGTACGGTAAACTACGCAATTTATCCTCCTCACTACATGGTATATCTAACCTTTGTCATGGTTGTTAAAGCTTGTGGCAATTCCTCTTAGTCCGGGTAGGGAGATACAGCCACATCATAATCACCCTGCTGGAAACCTTTTCTTTTGGATAGTCGGTAGTACAGGGTCTTCTTGCGGTCGCTCGTTACCTGGAGTGTTGATGGGCCATCTCGAAAACGGTCCATGAAGTACTCCAGCAACTGTTCTGCTCCAAGGGAGGCTTCCAAATATCAGGTTATGACTCCCTGATGAAGACCAAACTCGCTGGCATCATCACGGCCCTCAACAGGCTGAACGTAGAGAGTGGATATCTGTCGTCAGCTTATCCGAATCCCGCGAATGATGAATTTGTCAAGAGAATTGTCAGTTGTAGTGTAAAATGTGTATATTACCGAAACACTGATGCTTCGAAACACTGTCTTGATCCCCCCCAACCTGCCAAAGTCATCGTTAAAAAAATTCAGTTCGATCCCAAAGTAATGTGTGTCTGGTGGAATTTTGATGGTGTGATTCACTAAGAGTTTGTTCCAAACGGGCGAGCGATTGATGCGAATCTTTATTCTCAACAGCTGGAACGAGTTCATGAAATTTTGAGACAGAGATACCAGCATTAGTTAACCAAAATAGAGTTCTACTGTAACAGGACAGTGCAACACTCCATATTGCACGAACAACAATGGAAAAAAATTCAGGAAATGGGAGGAATCGAACTTCTACCACATCCAGCATACAGCCCTAAGCTGGTACAATAAGATTATTATCTTTTTCGATCCATAACCCATTTTCTATGTGGAAGAAATTTTTGACAACATTGAAGCAGTGCAAGTGGGTATTACGATTTTTTCGCATCAAAAACCAGAGAGTGGTTCCATCGTGGGATAATAAACCTCGCTGAACCATGGCTCAAGATCATAGAATGTAATGGTCTATCCTTAGTTAATTGCTTATCAGAACACATTTCAAATAATTGTTTTTCTTAAAAAATCGATATTACTTATGAAACAGCATCTATATTAGAGCAAGTTATTAGATGTTTAGGTTTCATGACTTAAAAGTATACATTTAACATACTTTCCCCACATGTCGATTAATCTAATCATACCAAACGTAGAATAAATTCGAATAATATGATTTAAATAAGAAGATCAATTGTATTTAAACAATGTTATTGAATGTTATTTAAATCGATTGCCCATCTTTTAGTTTATCAAATGCTATGTACTCACTGCCATAGCTAACGCATTTAGAACAGGACTGAGACAACTTGATCGTGATGATAAATGTAACTATCTAGGTTACACCAGGGAGTAGGCATAATTTTCTCTGCGTTTTACGCCTATACTGCCACAATAAAAAAACATGCATTAATAGAACTGCATGGAACAAAACTGAGGGTATCAGCAACCCTTACTAGATAACTGGAGGGCTCAGAGTCTTTGGCATACCTGCTCGGTTATGTATGCGGAAAATCTAAGGACACGTGGCAATGAGAAAGATGCGGTAACAAGAAGGTATTCAAACTTAATTGCTACACGTAGTTGCTAAATTGCTTCTGTGTGAGATAAGCAAGGAATCGAAAAACTAAGTGGCTTAAAGATAGAGTGTTGGAACTAACTAACCAGATTTGAAGTATCATAATTCCCGTTGTGCAATAAGTAAATAAGTTTTACAGGTACTTTATAACAGTTTTCTTTGTATACCCTCCATAATTTCAATTGCTATAGTCAGCTTTGATTGAGAAACAACTCGTTAACTGCAGATACTTCAATGTTATAAATCATCTAACACGAATCATCTAACCATATTTCCAAACGTTGCAGATGATTATTTTCCTCGCGCACTGCAATTATCTCGTTACTCTGTGTTGCTGCTCTCTTAACGTCTGGAGGTCCAAGGCATTCTTGAAATTGCTATGGAGAGTTCTGTTGACTCATACTCTTGAAACAAACAACTGATTTGAAAAAAAAAAAAAAAAAAAAAAAATGCATCATCTAAGCTACTGTGCCTAATCCACAGTAAAACTTAGAAGGGACAACTTTCTGCTGCAGTGATACAAGCAGGATGGCTCAGGCGGTAGCCATCATTTGGGGTTTTGCGGGCTAGATTCTCGTGGCCGACCTTCCCGTTGTCTCCGAGTTCCAGATCTCTCAAAGCAACCCGCGGGGTTGGAAGGGAGCCAATTATACGAATCACTACCAGAGAGTGTTATTGTAGTTAGGGACCCTGCCCGCTGCTGTCTCTGTTCACTCCGACCGTCCTTCAGTATCTTCTAACCTCAAGCCTATTCCTCGGGGACAATTCGTCATAGGTAAAGACACAGGTGCTGCTATGTCCCTCCGAACTTTGTCATATTCATGGTCGCCTTTGAGATTGACGCAGTGCAACTACTGTACCCTCTGTGCTGAAAATACAACAGGAACTTAAAAAAGTACTTAAAGGAACATAAACAAATCGATAAAATAAATAACTAAGTATTTGCACTCGCCCTTACTCTTTGTAATCCCCGAAGAAATATATCATAACGTTATATAAGATTTCGTGTTACGTATACCATAGATTTCTTCACAAAATTTAATTAAATAAACGCTGGTCTCACCATTATTGGATCACTGATTTGCTATCGATTTAACAAGTTTATACATTTTCGTCTCACACTTATAAACTACTTTTAAGGGATCAAAGAGTTCTTCGTTACAGGATCATATAATTCATAAAATAAAGAATTAAAATGTAACAGAAACAACTAATATATTCAGGCGGTACTTTTCAAATTGTATTATGTCCACTTAAGCAATATTTTCAGGACAATTAAAACATGCTAACTCATAAAACCATGTAGATGAATTTTACCTTGCAAAGTTTGAAACTCTGTATTGAATTGGGGATTAGGGATCTATTTTTACGAAATCAGTTTTACAACGGAATAGGTAATTAATAATCACAAAAATAGCATGTATATAATATGGTTTAATAATGAAATGAGTTCTGCAGTTTAAGCATACTTGAGCTATACTAATTTTCCTCACATTAAGAAAATGTTATATACAGGTTAATATGTCATTACATATTACATTGCCATAATATTCTGAAAAAGAATGTAAAGGAAGGTGTTATTTCAAAAGTGACTAATTCGATGTAAAGTAACTAATATTTAATTTATTTAAATTATTAATCAAACATAAATGATTTAAAAATTGTCACAATCCACCTTTATGATTGTAATCCTTAATAATAAATAATTAATAATAATAATGATAATGATGACGATGACGATGGGATAATAATAATAATAATAATAATAATAATAATAATAATAATAATAATAATAATAATAATAATAATAATAATAATAATAATAATAATAATAATAATAATAATAATAATAATAATAATAATAATAATAATAATAATAATAATAATAATAATAATAATAATAATAATAATAATAATAATAATAATAATAATAATAATAATAATAATAATAATAATAATAATAATAATAATAATAATAATAATAATAATAATAATAATAATAATAATAATAATAATAATAATAATAATAATAATAATAATAATAATAATAATAATAATAATAATAATAATAATAATAATAATAATAATAATAATAATAATAATAATAATAATAATAATAATAATAATAATAATAATAATAATAATAATAATAATAATAATAATAATAATAATAATAATAATAATAATAATAATAATAATAATAATAATAATAATAATAATAATAATAATAATAATAATAATAATAATAATAATAATAATAATAATAATAATAATAATAATAATAATAATAATAATAATAATAAATTGATTGTACTTGCAGACAAGGTTCGTAACTATCTTTTAACATTTAAGAACAATAGCGCTTAACACTTCTTTCTGTTCTCTTCTATAGGTAAAGCATAAAAATCCAAATCATTAATACCACAAGAACTTAATGTTACGAAAAATATTTATACAATACTTTGCGTGTGAAGGTACAATTGTTAGCACTTCGCCATGTTAACGGCGATGTTTATGAACTGAAACACAAATTAGATAAAAATAGATGTAAAAGAATCAATGATTGTGTTCTTTTCTTCAAACGTGTTTAGTTTTGCCGTTTGGCCTTATGAAGACCTTGTGTAGGAATTGCACAAGAATGGAAGCGCCTTTCTATCTGCTGACAAGGTAGGTCTAGATCGTGAACTATATCATCATTCCAGAAAATAAAACATAGTTCTAAGAGGATTCAGTTGAAAGCGTTTGCATGTTGTTCATAGAAGTAAAGGTTGTCTATGTTCTATAAAATTGTATTAATAGCCAACAATGACTTGCGGTAAAATATATCCACAAAGAAAGTAATAAACTTCCAGTACGTTTCGAAATTCTGTACGTATCTTTTGTAGTTGTTTTGAGCTCTCGTTTTGTACCTTTGTTGTTATTTGCTACAATAATTCTTATTTTCTTCTTCGGCTACTCCCACATTCATAAATTAAGATTACATAAAATAAACAAAAATTAACAAATAAAGTTATGTGATATAATAATGTTCGGCAATAAATTGCCAAGAATGAGTGTTAATTCATTTGGTGCAGATAAATTTACGTGCAGAAAAGGTTCGTTTGTATGTTGCTCAGGATTTAATGGGTTTCAAGTGCACGAACAGGTGGACAAGAAACGATTGAAGTGAACGCTATAGTACAAGTTTCGTTTTCTTGACACCTAATGTGATTAAACGTCAACTGAAGTTACCATTGGATAAACAATTTTCAAAGTATCACGAAATCATACAAAACTCAAAAGTGGACTAAGCGGTTTGTAAAGTATTCATATCAGGAACCACAGAGAATATTTTGTCTATTAGATTAACAAGGGGTAAAAAGACATAGGGTCGTAGAATTGTCAGTAGCCCTAAAAATGATGATGTAATCAAATAAAGCAATTTAACAAAAGTCGCAGCAGGCATTTGAAATTATGGTGAAAGTGATGCTCATAAAGATGAAAATTGCAACAACCGGTCATTTAGCTGTTGAAATTAACTAAAACTGTGATAACTAAAACCCTAAGGCATTCTTTATGACACTATCTCGGGATTACAATGCTGCGTATGTCTCCCTGCAATTCTTGTAATTTTCTGCAACATTTCAGTAAGTTCAAAATTTCATGCTGATTTTATTTGCAGTTTCTCATTTTTCTGCAACTTTGCAATGATATGTGTAACAACTTGTTCTCCCTTGGGTTCGACCCTGGATATGACATTCCATTAGTGACTTAACGAATACATATACCGTAAAAAGAAAATCCTGCTTTCTATTTCGGGTAGTAGGAGGGAGTTACTTTTGTAATTTTATCTTTAAACAGAAATTCAATGGACCAATCACAGTGTTCCCCAAAGGAAAGCCAAAGAAATAGCGCAGCAAAAGAATAGATTAGCGAGTATTCAATTTGAATGCTCATATTTTCAAATGTACTCGTATCTACTTGATATTTCCAACAGTATACATCCATCCAAGCTCTAAAATGCGGCTTTTTGGCACCAGAATATCTATTGAAACGCCGGCAACGCTGGAAGCAATGAAATGCTCATGCTACAGACTGAACAGAAGTTTTACCTGAGCTAAATAATAATGAGATATCGACTGGAGCCAAGTATCAAGGTTATCTCCTAAAATAGTGTTGTGTGATGAAACTAAAGGTCAACGAGTGGCAGGATGATCCAGGAAACAGTGAAAGGAATTTGAGAGCATGAACAGGGAGTTGCCCCTGCTCTCAATGTGAGATCTCAACACGCGAGAGTAACTTCAAATAATAGGTGGGTTTTATAGGTACTACTCAGTATCAAATGCAGTTTTTGGAAAGACAGGTGATTTTTTCAGAATTTTTTACACCCAGCGGTGGGAGATTCTTTGCCATGCAAGTTACTCCTCAAATAATAATGTACACTTCCAGCTGTAACATCACAGGTTGCATATCTAGTGGGCTTGGCTTTCACTCTCAGAATCATGCTTGTTGCTAACATTAGAGCTTATTTAACAATAAAATAAAGCAACAGAAGTGATAAAACCCTTCTTAAAACATTGTCATTTAGATCGCCTTTTACATCAACCAGCAGGTATCAGTGGCGTTGACTCATACATCTTACAGTATGTAGCTTATCTCGGACATAATTGTTTGGCTAAATAGTCAAATCAGTTTAAAACAGAACATCTCCATATTGTGACTTTGTGGGTTCGTGAAATGAAAAGTCCAATTACACAAACTCAACAATTTTCTTTATTTCCACCGACTTACAGTTTAACACTTGTCAATTACACAGAATTACGTACTGCACACAATTACAATTCACCAGTTCGTCCGTTAAAGTTACACTTGCACTCGTGATTACGTAAACTCCGATGCACATACACAGTCTTCTCGTCCTTACACTAGCACTGAACTCTTACGCTGATTGCCAAGAACTCTGACTGACTCACTGACTGACTCCTCTTGCACGACGTGTTGCTTATATAGGATCCGCTTGCCGATCTGGAAGGTTCTCAATTAGAGGAAATATCCCGTAAGTTCGAGAACACAGGTGGAACAGAAAGACGGCGCAGTGATGTTTTTTGTCCCAGCCATCCCTTCTTAACGCTATAAGACAAACGAGGGGCGGGGCGAACGCCGACCCTTCTCCTGCTTGCCCACTCTATAGGGTGTTCCGACGCTCGGGTGACAATATTCACAGCATGATTAGCAAAACATGCCTTGAAGGTTTTTATCGTGGAAAGCTTTAAACTTTAATAGCTTTAAAATCAAAGAGATACAACATATTCCAAAGAGCTACAAATTATGTTTCTATGTATCCATTAGAAATCAATCAAAGTAAATAAACCTAAATTGCCTATTGTTATTTAAACAAAAATTATGATTCTTCAAAGTATGAAGAAACGGAGAGGACGTTTATATTGTTAACAACATAAAGAAGTAAGTTACATTCTGTAGGTATAAGCAACAACGATGTGTTATCGATTTATATGAAGAAAAGATAACAGTAATTGCAAGAAAACTAATTAAGAACGCTACTCAGTGCATATATAATCCTCAAAACGGACCTATGATAGAATTCAACATGTTCACGAAACCACTGGGCAAACCTATACATAATTCTTCTTAGGAGCAGTGCTTTCTAAGTATTTGAAATGAGCCTGTCAGTTATTTCGTCTATAACAAGACATTTGAAACTCTAAAGTAATTCTTAAACTAAAGGTGTATTTTAAAGCTTTTTTTTAACTACTTCTATAATAATTCGTGATGTTTTAGTTCCTAGTTACTAGGTAATAAACCTATACCTTATATTCTAACAAAACTAAAAACAAGCCATCAAAACATAAATCACGCTAGCAAAACATAAAACACGCTATCAACATACACAATACGCTATTCAAAATATAAAATACAGGTTAAACAAAGACCGCGCCATGGCTGAGTGGTTAGACCTCTCGGCTCTCACCAAGGCGGTCCGGTTTGGAACCCAAGCTACCGCAAAGTGAGATTTGTGATGGACAACACGGCGCTGAGAGTTTTTTTTCTCAGGGATCTCCGGTCTCTCCCGCTATCTCATTTCATCGGTGCTCCATTTTCATCTCATGTATCATCATTGTCACCATCTGCTGTGCCGCATGCAATAAAAGCGGGCGTTAAACACTACACATACACAGGTTCAACAAAATGTAAAACACACTTTAATGATGATCATATATACCTTATCGCAATAAATAAAGTGCATTAAGTGTACTAAATATACAACTTATAGTTTAAAATACTCTGAACCTAGATAAAACTTTACAGACAACACGTTACAAAATTAGGTTCAATAATTCCCTACTCTTCGAATACTCTTCCATCGTGTTTTTGAGTCTCTGGTTACTTAATCTCTGCTTTTGTTATCAGTACTCTAAAACATACTATTTGAAAATATTGATATTGAATTGTGCAATCGTTACTTTTTATACTATTAACACTGTATATAATTGAACAACGTATCATGGTTAATTTTAATGTATAATATTTTTAACTCTGTTTAATGCGATATATTAAATTATGTTTTTCTTGAATATTCGTGCTGTGGAATATCTCATTAACATGAGTCATTATCACCAGAATGTTTGTAAGGAACTTTTTAACTAGCACTCAGTCCTAGTGAAAGGTAAGGTACAGGATTGTTGTCTCCATTGGCTTGGTGCTACGATGGTCAAGGTTCCAGCTTTTTGATTTTGTATTGCAAATAGCTTCGAACGTTGTGGATGACTCTGAATCCAATCCAATGTCACAGTTAAATCTCTTCAAGGTATTATTGTGGCAAAGTCAAGATCTGTCTCACTGCAGAAACAGCCTAAAATATAGTACTCAGGAGTGCAGTTAGCACTTTCAAAACCTGCATTTTGTTGATGATGAGAATCTATTCTTGCTGAATATCAAATTAACATGTTTATCTGAGCTATTTGGGCGGTCTTTCATTCAGTTTAGCTTCATAAGAAGTATATGGTATTTTGTGCGCCAAAAATGAAATAATTATATTCATTAGGGTTTATGGTACAATGTGCATGTTAAGATATGAATATGCGAAACTGGTATATGGCTACTTCGCTGGGATGAATATGCTGGAGTAAAACAAATTTATTTTAAGCTTTTCCTTGTACAGAATAATGTCAGGTAATAGTGTAACGGGAGCGCTGGAACACCCTGTGAAAGCAGCTGGCAGCGGAAGGTAGGGGAGGTTCGGTTAGCCACACCTCCTCCTCGTTTGTCTTGTGGTGGTGACAGACTGTGGTCAGGGAAAAAACATGACTGTGTCGCCTGTTTTCTCTACACCTGTTTCTCGATCTTTCTGTTACTAGAACAATCCTGTAAACACGAGAAACCGGCGATATTCCTATATAAAGAGAGTTACAGACAGACAGAGTTAGTTAGTTAGTGAGTTGAGTTGGTTTTGGTTTAGTCAGTCAGTGAGTTGGTTTTGTCAGTGAGTGAGGAGACAGTCGCAGTTCTTGGTGTAAGAGTTAGTCAGTGACGTGTTAATGAACGAAAGGATTGTGCAACGAAAGACTGTACGTAACTTTGAATGTGTACCGGAGCTTACGTAACCGCGAGTACAAGGAAACTGTAACGGACGGACTGGTGAATTGTAACTGTGTGCAGCAAGTAATTCTGTGTAATTGGCAAGTGTTAAACTGTAAGTCGGTGGAAATAAAGAACATTGTTGAGTGGTGTAATTGGACTTTTCATTTCACGAACCCACAAAGTCACACTGGTGTCAGAAGTGGGATAACAACATCACCGAACATTACAACGATGGAGGCAGCATTAGAAAAGATTTTAGCGGAACTGGAAGAAATGAAGACGGCTAAAGACAACATCACCAGGAAGATGGAAGAAATGCGGGCCGAATTAACAGAGATGCTGGAGACTAGAAATAACCTGGCCGCGGAACTGAAACTAATCAGGACGGCTAAGGACAACATCACCGGGAAGATGGAAGAAATGAAGGCCGAATTAACAGCGAAGACGGAAACGGCTAACAACAACTTGGCCACGACAATGACCTCAAAGATGGCCGAACTGACAACGGAGATGAGGGCGGCGAACGAGGCTCTCGCCGCAAAGTTTGAGGAACGTTTGGCCGGTGTGAGGGATGACGTCGCGAACCTGGGCAAGCGGAAGGGTCAAGTAGACGACCGCCTTAATGATTTAGAGGAAAAGGCCGACAACATCGCAAAACCCCTCACCCGCCTGACGGAGGAAAACCGGCCTTATGTGTGGACGGAGGACGCCGAAGACGCTTTCCAGCACCCGAAGGGGACCCTGTGCAGTGCTCCAATTTTGGGTTTCCCACAACCGGGTGGCGCCTTCATTGTGGACACCGACGCTAGCGACCATTACATTGGAGGTGTCCTACCGCAGTTCCAGGACGGCCATGAGCGCACAAGAGTGGAAGAGAAGGAGCGTGCCGCAGCAGTCCGAGTAGTTGTGGCAGTGCCTGCTGAAGGCTGGGATAGCGCAGGCCTGAGGAGGGAGCAGCTGGCGGACGCAGACTTGGGGCCACTCTTGAGGGTAGTGGACGCAGGGACGAGAGCAACCTGGGAGGACATCGCACCGAGGAGCGCCACCTACAAGTCGCACTGGGCCCAATGGCACTCGTTGAAGACCAGAGAGGGCGTGCTGTTCCGGGTATGGGAGTCACCCGATGGGAAGGCGCAGAGAGGACAGTTGGTACTTCCCCGGAGCAAGGTCCCGGAAGTCTTGGAGGAAGTGCAAGCCGGTACTTCAGGAGGACACCTGGGAGCGAACCGAATGATTCACAAACTACGGCAGCGCTACTTCTGGCTCAGACTCCGGGCAGATGCTGGTGGTACACCTGGACCGCCTCGCACGCTACGATGGGGCTCTTCGAGTCGAACAGCTTTGAGGAGGGAGCAGTGTAACGGGAGCGCTGGAACACCCTGTGAAAGCAGCTGGCAGCGGAAGGTAGGGGAGGTTCGGTTAGCCACACCTCCTCGTTTGTCTTGTGGTGGTGACAGACTGTGGTCAGGGAAAAAACATGACTGTGTCGCCTGTTTTCTCTACACCTGTTTCTCGATCTTTCTGTTACTAGAACAATCCTGTAAACACGAGAAACCGGTGATATTCCTATATAAAGAGAGTTACAGACAGACAGAGTTAGTTAGTGAGTTGAGTTGGTTTTGGTTTAGTCAGTCAGTGAGTTGGTTTTGTCAGTGAGTGAGGAGACAGTCGCAGTTCTTGGTGTAAGAGTTAGTCAGTGACGTGTTAATGAACGAAAGGATTGTGCAACGGAAGACTGTACGTAACTTTGAATGTGTACCGGAGCTTACGTAACCGCGAGTACAGTGAAATTGTAACGGACGGACTGGTGAATTGTAATTGTGTGCAGCAAGTAATTCTGTGTAATTGGCAAGTGTTAAACTGTAAGTCGGTGGAAATAAAGAACATTGTTGAGTGGTGTAATTGGACTTTTCATTTCACGAACCCACAAAGTCACAATAGGTACTGTACACCAAAATGATCCGCTAATTTCATGTGGTATTTTCTGTAGTCTGTGGCATTGGATTGCGAAGTGTGTTAAAGCCCCATAATTAATTCTCTATACCGTGAAGAGCGGAATAAGCGTTAAGTATACATTATCATAAAAGTGGGAATTGTGGAAAGAAACATTGCATTACAACAGTAAAAGAGAAAAGGAAAAAAAAAAAAAAAAAAAGGATTTCCTCTAGATAACGCCTATTAAAGCTTTAAAAGATCTTTAGCGTATGTAGCATATTCCTCTTTAATTTTCTTTTACTATTTTATGATTCATCTTTTAACGCAGCTCTAAAATATCCTAAGGCTAAGTTCTGCTACGTTCTATGTTCTATGTTAAATCTATAGGTTAGTGTGTGTTCTTATGGACTATGACTTATATCCATTACACTATTCTTCAAGGAAATATTGCATTCCATCCAAAAATTCAATGTCAAAATTTCACCGAAATACATGCCTTGAGACTTCCTGAAACTAAAATAGGTATTTTTAGGAAAAGTTCGCTGTGTATTTGTTTGTGGATCTGAGAATAGAATGGTGAAAAAAGAAAGTGGTTTAATATGAGACTTGCACGTAACTTTCAAGGATGCGACAGGAAAATGTTGAAGAAAATCTCTTTCTTTAAACTACCCTTTACATGCAATACTTTTTAAGCTTTTTAATTGCTCAAAAATGCTTAAGGCTTTTGATTACAATTTTTATTCTACGTTTAAACTATTTTCATAATAACTAAAATGAATCTCGTGAGTTTTCTGGCAATAGCCTGTGAAGTCCTCTTTATTCTGAATGTCGTTTGTATAATGAGTAAACATTATAAATGTAGCGCAAAATATAGAAGAATTCTTAAAAGAAAAATCAGATCTCTTTAAAGCATGCAATTGTCAAATATAGCCCGCCTCGGTAGCGTAGAAGGTAGCATGTCTGCTCACGTTCAAGAGGTCCCGAGTTCGAATCGCGGTCAGGGTGAGTTACCTAGATAAGGGTTTTTCTGGGGTTTTCCCTTATCCCTCAAGACGAATGTCGGGTAACTCTAAGATTCATGGACCCTGGACTCATTTGAGCATCATTTCACCCAATTCATTCACCGTCCGATATGACTTAACGTTAGGGTGGACGTAAATTAAAAAAAAAAAAAAGATTGTCAAATACATTTTTGTAGCGTCAACCCTTTCACAGATATTCTTTGTTATTAGTTCGAACATCAAATACTTTATAGATACTACTTTTAACTACCACTGGTTTTGTTTGTTTTTGTTTGTTTGTTTATTTGTTTGTTTGTTTGTTTCTTTCTTTCTTTCTTTCTTTCTTTCTTTCTTTCTTTCTTTCTTTCTTTCTTTCTTTCTTTCTTTCTTTCTTTCTTTCTTTCTTTCTTTCTTTCTTTCTTTCTTTCTTTTTTTCTAGCGTGGATGGTAGCGTGTCTGCCTCGCGTTCAAGAGGTCCCGAGTTCGAATCTCGGTCAGGGTGAGTTACCTGGATAAGGTTTTTCCGGGGTTTCCCTTATCCTAAAACAAATAACTCTAAGCTCCGTCACCCTGGGCTCATTTGAGCATCATTTCATGCATTCCACTCATCGTCGATATGACTAAATGTTGGAGGACGTAAATGACTAAAAAGCTTTGTTTATTTATTTCTATCTCATAATGATCGAATTTAATAAGATTTGACTATTGAGAGCTAATATCCTTTCTTATACCCAGATTTTAACAAGCTTTTAAAAAAGACGTACATAGAAGGACAAGCTTTTATAAGTAGAGAAATTCGTCAGTAGACAAATTCGTGTGAGTTCAACGTCACATTCTTTTCTTTCTATTTTGTGAAGTAAAATTACGTAAAATACTATTCGTACATTCATTTCTTCCTTTATCTTCTACTTGGTCTTATTTTTCTGTGTCTGCACGAAATATTAGTTATATCCCTTCTTTTTAAATGTTTTTGGAAAATTCCATAACCATTGACTATTTCCTCCATATCATATCGTCTCACTGTGCATATAATTTGGCCTCTATAATCTGACCATCTTCTAGTTCCTTCGAATTCTGTAAGAAGTATCTAGAAACTAGATTACAATAATTTACTCCACAATCTCATCAAGTTTCCTCCAATATGGTATCATGTATTTTCCTTTTTTGAATAGGACATATAACATGTATTATTTTCAGTGAGAAAATTTAGTTAATAGAAATAGTTCATTTATTATACTTGTTTTCGTTGTGGTATAAAATCTACTTTTGCTTTCATGTGCAATAGTTTTCTTCTCAATAAAAAAGTAATAACTAGTATAGTAGGATTCTGGCGATCGTACAGAAGTTGTTCGTTAGTCATCCCTTAAATAGCGCTTCCACTTCCACCCTTTTATGGGGGTGGCATTTTTAACTTGTTAAGTAATGCCCTACTAAATCACATGGAGATTCAAACCATTTCTCTCCGCGAGTGAGCTTCGGCTTCTGTTGTCCTAACTGAGCTGTAGTCTAGTGGTTCACGCACCACGCTGGGTATGAGTCCTGGTTGGGGAGTTTGGTCTCTCTATGCTTCTGTTTACCTTTATATTCATATGTACCCTAAACTTAATTTATTCATTATGTTATGCCATCAGATCCTTTACTTAATGAATACAACCTGTTCAGTGATGTAGTTGACATATCTCTTGGATAACTTTATTAGTGACCGCGGAGTGAAGTTTTGTCGACCTAGCAGCACCTCACTACTCAAAGACACCCTCTGAGTGTTCTTCTGTTGTATATTTTTACCGAAGGCAGCATATATATTTCTCTGCATGGTAATAATCTGTGTAAATCACTATTTATGAGCAACAAAGAGGTTGGTGAAGTATGGTCATAAGGCGGAGAAGAAAGGAGAAACCGGCTAAGTATAGGCTGTAGTGCGCACCGTATGACATGCCTACGTGAAGTATCTCAGAGTACGAGTGTAGGCGACCTTCATATTCTTCCTGCAGCCTCGATTTGCTCTCCTCGTGAGGAAGAGTGAAGAGGCGTCTGTGAAAGTTGTTCAGTGATCACCTGGTCCTAGTGCTGCGAGTGCCATCTCAGTGCAGTCTCTACCGCTACGAGGTAAGTGTCCTCGTGTACCCTTCTGTTTCACTGTTACGCCTCTTTGATAATAGTTCCAGAAACATCAAATAGGTAGCTACTGACATTTCACAACAAAAGAAACTGAGAAACTGCTACATGTCATGGAGACTGGGACTTCCCTTACCGTGCACCATAGCAGATTAATTTAATAGAATTTTCGAGTTAGTTTTGCCTCATACCTCCATTTCTTATGGAGTCGTTGCTGTCACACGTGGACAGAAATTTCACGCAGTTTCTATAGAAACCATGAACACACGTTTTGACCCAGACTAATCAAAATATCTTTGTTTCCAGTCTAAAAACAGCTTATGAAATTAAATTTTATCTTTCAGTATCGATTCTCAACACTACAGTTTAGGACATAAGTAATTAATTGAATATTGTAATATTTCAGACTATAGAAGTTTACTAAATACTTCAAAATAACGTAAAACAAAAAATAAAAACGATATTTGTATAATACCGCTTGAGTATTTTACGTTGAAATAGCTTGACATCGAAATGTTTATCGCAACTCAGTTTTCAAAGCATCTTAACCCCAACCCTTGGTATTTACATGTATCGTGTAAAGAACTATAAGCTTGGCCGCGATTTTAATACAGGGCTGCCAAATTTCAAAAGAAAAACGCCTGAACTTCCATACATTCTTTAGGCTGATGATGTATATTTAAGAATCTTGATACATTTTCAGGAGTTCGGTGCATGTTGTCTGAATTACGGATAAAAAATTATAGTATCTCAAGAAAAAAGCCTTTTCTAAAAAATGAATACCTTTGTAAGTACGAAACCGCGTATCCATTCCATTTTTTGCTTTAGTAAACGGGAATTTAAGAAGAATATTAGACACCTGATAGTACTTAGCTAATTAGGGTGCCTTGATTAGGGCAGGGTTCTACTTCAATAGGGATTCCAATATGCAACCAGCCCGCCTCGGTATCGTGTGTGCCTCACGTTCAAGAGGTCTCGAGTTCGAATCTCGGTCAGGGTGAGCTACCTGGATAAGGTTTTTCCGGGGTTTTCCCTTATCCTGAAATACTAATGTCGGGTAATTCTAAGCTCTATGGATTTTGGGCTCATTTTAGCATCATTTCACCCACTCCATTCATCGTCCGATATGACTTAACGTTGGATGACGTAAATTACGAAAAAAAGAACAATATGCAATTAGAATGTAATTTCGCTATTGAGGAACAAAAAAATTACTAAATTAATAAAAAAGTATAATTTTCCTGCCCTATTACTTGAGGCTTCAGTCGCAAGGAAACCACTCTTAGGAAAATACATTATCTGGTAAGCATAGATAAATTAGTGTACGAAATTTCATATGCTGCCCAATTTCCATAATAGCGTTTCAGCTGGTTTTTCCCCAACTAGATTTAGAAAAGGTAACATAAAGCCTATAAAGCTCATAAAAATACGACAGTGCTAGAACAAATGAGCTCATAAACGTGTCTGTGCTGTCTGTGTTCCCGAATCACGTTCTTTAATTTGGCATATTGTAGGTTGACAAAAGTGAACACAGGTAATACTGTTTCTAGTAAGATCGGCAGTTGTTTCCAAACTCGAACTGAAGTTCCAATTGTATTAACAAAAATTACATATGGCTCCAGTTCAAGCCTTATGATTGTGAAATGAAATTTTTATACGTATTTTCCAATTAGCTGGTTTATGGAGCGAAAATTTTTTAAGGAACTATGTCTGTTTATTGATAATATATTAATTTTTATTCATATTCTTCACGTTTTATAGCTAGCATAACATACTCTTTGGTCCCTATGGCTTTGAATATTGTATCAAAATTATTTTGCGCTTGAGATGCAAACAAAAATTTTTTCTGCACCCTTTCTTAGTATTAACAGGTTTCAGAGGGGAAAAAGATATAAATTATTGCATTTTGTTTTTCTGTATGAATTGTGGCAAGTAGTTACATCTGAGCTATTTAATACCTTTTAACTAGTAAATACATCAGGATTAGAATTACTACGGAGGGGATTCGGCACCGAAACCTGTAGTTTATTGTACCTAAGCCCCAAGTGGGGCATCTCCGGGAGGAAGGATGAGGCGAGAGGAGACAGAGGGCAGCCGACCCAAGGTGCCGAGACACCCTTCGACACTTCTACCCCGAAAGAGACCACCGGATGAGAGATGATATGAAATGATAATGGAGATGAAATGGAGGGATAGGAAATTCGGGGGATGTAACTATCCTATCTTGCATATACCTCCAGCATTCGCCTGGCGAACCAGGAAAAAGCCCGAAAAAATTCCATGAGTCAGATAGGTTGGCCACGAGAATCGAACCCGGGCCTCCCGAATGTGGGTTACAGACGAAACCGCCTGATCCGTCCATAAATTTTAAATCCAAGATTCCTGAAGCTCTCCTGAAAGCATTTAACTATGGCTCAAGGAGCATTTTCAATGTTGACAAATATTGAGAAGAAAACGGCACTTGAGGAAAATAGAGTTTAAAGAAACAGGTAAAGGGCCAGTTAAATCGCCATTCAAGGCTTTGAAATTGCCGGTGTATGAAAAAAGAAACTTTAACATAAAAGTACAAGTTATGCGTATAATAAGAATGTCAACAATGGATAGTTTCCACTATTTATATTAAATTTGACAAATACATTTCCTTGAGATTGTTCGTTTCATTTTTACCCTTCTTTCTTTTCGAATACAGCGAAAAAAGAATAGTAGGCATCGGATACCTTCCTGCAAGAACGCACTGTTAATTGAAGATTTTCTGGATTTGGATCCTGGATCTAGGCAAAGAAAGTCATTTTTTTCTGAAAGGCGTGAAAGTCATGGAAGTTCGAGATTCATTACGTGTACTGAAGTAGAGCAACAGCTAATTATGGCTAGGAAATTAATTCTGATGAGTAGGGATGATTATTTTGTAACTTCTTTCTAAGATGTGTAGACTTAAACAGTTGGTTAAAGGAATTTTTGTTGTTGTTCCATTTATATACATTTTTAACTAAAATACTCATTCCGAATATTTATTTCTCGGTTTACTCTCTTAATATGGAGGACTCAACACCCCGGGACTTACAGTTGGGTGCTTGGGACAGACAGCTGTCGAGCGGCATTAGAGAGAGTAGCCAAACAGGTGATCAGTCCGAATGATGGTATGAGAATGAAGAAAGGCGAAATGCAAGAAAGGAAAGGTGACTTGAAACATTTGCTGGAATGACTGTCTGGGGAAACTGGTGAACCCAAAGAAAATCCATCGCTCGCTGCTTTTTCCACCACAAGGCCCTAAACTTCCACCACTTAACATTCTTAAACACACGGATATCTTTCTAAAAATTCTTATTTAGAATGCAGGGGTCTCAAAAATCGTATATTTGGTGAAATCTCACTATGGATCTTTAGAGGGAATATAGCTAACACTTTCTCTACATATTACAGGATGAGGTTGCGCTGTGGTAAACAGTGCGACTTGCCTTCGGGAATTTGCGGGTTTGATTATTACTGTCCGCGCTCTCTCACTTATGTTTTTCATGGTTTCTCATTATTTATTATGTTTAAATATATAATTAATAATTTATATTATTATTATTATTATTATTATTATTATTATTATTATTATTATTATTATTATTATTATTATTATTATTATTATTATTATTATTATTATTATTATTATTATTATTATTATTATTATTATTATTATTATTATTATTATTATTATTATTATTATTATTATTATTATTATTATTATTATTATTATTATTATTATTATTATTATTATTATTATTATTATTATTATTATTATTATTATTATTATTATTATTATTATTATTATTATTATTATTATTATTATTATTATTATTATTATTATTATTATTATTATTATTATTATTATTATTATTATTATTATTATTATTATTATTATTATTATTATTATTATTATTATTATTATTATTATTATTATTATTATTATTATTATTATTATTATTATTATTATTATCCATGTTCTGTTTACATGCCAGAATGTCCATTTCGTCATTTCCGTTGTCATTTTTAGGAGAGCTTACATGGTTGTATCGTATAGCAGTGCCGGGCAGATGGCGCCAAGGTTTACATATTGTAAACATGCTGTTAACGGGATTGTGGTCGATGTTCTTTATCGAGGCTGGACCCTGATGTTGCCTGCTACGAGCCGGATCCTGGCGCAGTGATGACTTGAGCGTCTCTATGCTTTGTGGTTTCCTCACTTTAAACTTACCTCCTGGGAAGTGTTAGCCCACTATAGACCTGTATATGTGTCAGTACGTGAGCTGTCCCTCGCCGTTGTTATCGTTACGTTTTTATGCTTTTTACTGTAAATAGTAGTCCAGAATGTAAATACCTAGTAAGGTAATTTCTGCAATTCTTGCATTTAATGATATGGACTAACTCTCAAATGTCCGTTGATTCCACATACTCTCTATGCTGAGTGATTCATATGTTATATTCTCATAGTTTGGAGATTCAAGACTCTACTTAGAATAAATACCTCACACTTTTCTGGCAGATGTATGGTTAATATATGTAATATATGTCAGTGTAACATTGTGAACATTTATAACGTATTTACAAATATGTAAGTTAAAAATAATTTTGTATTATTAAAATATATAATGTTTAAATCCCACCTAATAAGTGCCAATTATACAGATGGACTTCAGTATTCAGTGCGCGTAATTGTCCTTTTCTTTTGTATCGTTCTTTGTTTATTTATTGGCGACCTAATGATTACTTCAAAACTCTTCACGCAATGTTACAAAACATTTCTCTTAGAATCTCAATGACTCAAAAATTGTTTCTGTGAGGTGAAAAAACTAAAATGTATTTCATTATGACCGATTTGAAACTATTGCTAATGTTTTCTAGAGTAAACAGCATGTTTCCAACGATATCGCGGGGAACTCAAAGTCTCATTTCATACATTGGATCAAAGAAAGCTCAGTTTTTCAATCTCAGGTTTACGTACCTCAGGTCAAAAGTAAAACATTACATATATGATGTAATGGAAGATTGAGTAAACCATAGGTAAATTTAAATGTACATCTTAAAGGCCCATTCTTCAGCTCACTCTTTTATTTAGTTTAATAGTTCCGGAGCATTTGTTTTCCTCCACCAAATTTCATAGAGAAAATATTTTAAAGTAACAATCCAAGAAAGCTTTAATGCCTTAACCTATAAAGTCAGGTATTCCATGTTGCCTTAGGACCAACTCTTTATGTTTTGTACACTGCTCACCCACCAAGAAACCCAAACAAGACCTCAGCAAAGCTTGCAGATGACATAGCAAATCTTACAGTTAATAAAGAACTAAATACTGATACATAACTTTTGCATGACCATCTATTTAATACAGAAATATGGCTTAAACTGGAGAGTTAAAGTAAATGAAATCAAACGTTTACAGTCAGGTAGAGCTCCTGTCCACTTGTTCCTTTGAATAATCAGAGTATTCCAGAAGGGAAGATGTGAATAATCTGTTTCGTACCTTAATCGACTGCTTACCTGAAGGGAGAAAAACATGACATTTTAAATTATACAATCGGATCTAAATCACAACTATCAGTTACAAGCAAATTAACCATCCATAAAATTATGCTTAAATCAGTATGAACATGCGGAATTAATTATGTGGTTCAGCAGGCAACTCAAACATCGACGTTCTCATGCTTTAAATACAAAAATACAAAACTCTCCAACACAGGAAATTAGAGCATGTACGAAAATGTGCTACAGAAACGTCTAAGTATGTCCCAATACATTGTTGATAAATCTATGCACTTGACCATAGCACAAACATAACCAACCGACTACAGATGAACCAAGAACTTTGGAACTGTCTTACACATTTTGGAAAAAAAAGAGAGAAGAAAAAAAATGTGTATGCGAATATATGGTCAGCTTTTTGAAATGATGCTCAAATGAGTCTGGGGCCCATGGAGCAAAGTGTTACCCGACATTTGTCTGACAAGATAAGGGAAAACCTCGGAAAAAACCTTATCCTCACCATGACCGAGATTCGAACTCGGGGCCTGTTGAACGTGAGGCAGACATGCTACCACCACGCTACCAAGGCGGGCATATATGGTCAGTGGTCCATAGTTTGTAACAGTAGCTTTTAGCATTAGTATTGTTGCTGATTGTCAATCTGTAGAACAGAGCCAAATTGCTATTTTGCAGATATGTTTAAAAAAATTACGCCTTAAGTTTGAAGGCGTGTGGGTTTCTCCATAAGTATAATGAAAATGGACTGTACTCATATTGGTCTCGCATATAAACAACTTCAGGTAGGTATAGTCCGACCATGACAACCGTCTCACTGCCAGCGGAAGCAAAACAGTCCCTTTATACTACATCTGACCTTGCGTCTGCATACACTTGCGAGGCAATGCTATACTAGCTCGTAGAGCTACGTTACGTTGTTTTTGACGTTTGTTCATTTCATGATTGTGCTGTACATATGACGTAATTGATACTCTGTGTGTGAGATTAAGATCTTTTTTAACATTCATTAAATTACATCAGTGATTGTATACATACTGTGCTAGTACCACGAGTAATACAATGTAGACGTGCAATTACGAGACTAGTCGACTCTGTTGGAAAGCGATGATTTACAAAATTTAAAATAGAACTCCAAGATATTTTGGTATGTTGTTATTGAGCGAGAAGGTTCAAATGGTAGCGTCTGTGGCCCGCATTTGGGAGGCCGTGAGTTCGATTCCTGCTCTTGATAGGGTCCAAATGTAGGTGTGGGTTCAGTGTGCATGGCAGGGAATTCGTACCCTGTAAATCCTCGTCCTCCGGATCGGAAGAGGATTTTGAGTTCCCCCAGGGGATGTGCAAGCTCGAAGAGGGAAGGGGCACGATTGTACGAGCTACTACCAGGGAGTTCAAATCTTTAGTTGTTAGGATCATGTCGCGTGTTGTCGTTTCTCACCTCATCCCATTCAGGTCGCATCCATTATTAGCAGGAGTAAAACTCGTTAAGTTCCCTTTCCATTCAGTAGGAATTGATTCATATCTAATTTAAGCTAAGTTCTTCCTCAAGTATAGTAGTATTTTATCTGTTAACGACGCTATCAATTCCCAAGATCTTCATAGCATTGTGGTGTGCCGGAGTTTCTCACCTTAGGTTTTCTTTAGCATGTCAGTAAATATATGAAATGGGACTGTTTCTTATAAGCGTACTTCAAACCCATCGATCTGTGCCGGTTTGATCGTCTGGACATTGAGGCATTCCGATCGACTTTCATCCCCACGTGGAGTAAATCACATGATAGAAGTTAGCTCGCATTACTGCTCTGAACATATTAATTACGATGTCACTCTAATAATGAAGTGGACATCTGCTGCACAATTTTTCCTTTAAACTTTTACTGAAACGCTGTTGAGCCTCACGTCATTCCACTCATGATAAATAAACAATCACTATTAGGCAATTCACTGATTTGAGTTCGCTCGCAAACAAATATTCCTTACTCTTCTCCACTATCCCACATTAAATTGTTTTTTAAATTTACGTCCTCCAAAGTTGTCATATCGGACTATGAATGGAAAGGGTGAAATAATGTTCAAATGAGCCCAGGGTCCATAGAGCTTAGAGTTATCCGACTTCGTCGTTCAGGATAACAGAAAACCCCGTAAAACACCTTATCCAGATAATTCATCCTTACCGAGATTAGAACTCGGGACCTCTTGAACGCGAGATCGAAGATTGGAGTGAATTAGTTCGAACATAACATACACATGGCTAGGTTTTCAACATTAACGATATTCATATGTAGAGGTTTGGGAATAAACCTCTCACAGGTAGTTTAAGCTCTCGTTTTAAACACATCACTAGGTACTACATAGTATTAATGATTAATTTCTCATTTAATATTCAGCAGTAAATCTGTATACGCTATATGTTTCTCCTGTTTTAAGTCCTTTATTATAAATAAAGTGTATAGGAGATATATTGTATACCGTTTATACTTTCCTCCTGGTTTTTAATTTCTGTATGATCATATTTTTAATAATAATGCAACTACATTAATTATGGCAAAGATATACTATTCACAAGATTATAGTTCATTTTCCTGCTGCCTCCAGTGTATCACATCTAATGAAACTGCTTTAAACTGTTTTAGTATACAGCTTGTAAGTAAAACAATGTTCAACCTACAGACTGATGATACTAAACCACATTGTGAGTTAGCACAGCTAATATTATTTTTGTGTATATTTATTCAGTATCCTCGATTGAATAGTCGGCCGGCGTAAATCGTTCCGCGAATAGTCGTCTCCGTCTTACCTTGAGTTAGGTCAGTTTATAAAGAAACACGCATCGCGTGGCGTTGACCCTAGGGACCATCTAAATAATCCAAGAGGCTGTGCCTTCTTATTTACTGATGACCTAATTCATGGAACAAGCCCGATAAAATTACTACTCATATGTCGACTTGCTTTTGCCTAATATTTCAACCCGAAAACTTGCAAATTATTAATGTAATATTTCATTTAAAGGTAGATGAAAATGTTCAGAATGGGACTAGTATTATCGATTTAAGGGATCAACCTTTATTTCAATTACATCCTATATGTAAGCAATAAAAACACAGCAGCAAAGGAACTGACGTTCTTTGGAAAGTATCTGAAGTGTGTTTCATGGAATATATAGTGAGCCTGAACTTTTAAATAAGATATCAATAAAAAGTAAAACACTTGTATTCTGTATAACAAAGACATACTCCTTTATTTTTCTGAGATGAAATTTTTTTTGGCTAAATCTTTAAAATATTCATAACTGAAAATACTTTGTATACTCATTTTAATGAAGACATATACTTTGTGTTTTCTAATTCACTTGGAAATGATACATTTTTTGTGTAATAACACTGGCATAACCACAGGCATAACCACACCTGAAGATAATGGGTACAGTCTGATATACAGTACCAGCTACCATTGCTAGCTAAAATATATTGTTTAGAACGTATTAGCCTGGAATATGATTTGATCGACTAAGAAGGATAATATACTCCGCTGATATAAGCAGTGAAGCTTAAGTAAGAAAATGCAATTGTCAAAGAACATAAAAAGGGAAATATTTAGCACGAAAAATAGCTTTAAGCTGTCTTGGCAACACCCTTTCTTTGTTCAGTTCAGTTTCATATTTACCGAATTACAGCCTTGATATTCCACGAAAGTTGTCTTACCACCTGGACCTAGCAATACAGGTTCTGAATCTTGGTAGGGCCAGAAATTATGCATGTATAAAGTTGAGGTGTATTAAAATAATGGGCAAAATATTCAAAACAAACTACCCGACATCTATCATGACCCGTCAATTCATAATTCTAAGGGAGGCTAAGTCGTAATTTGCATAAAGAAATATAACTAAATTAACTGTGTTGACATATGTTTAGAGCTTACACTTAATTTGATGAAAATGTTAAGTCAAGTTTTTATAAGCTTTGGTTGCATGGGCTTTTATTTAAATCAAAGCACACATTTTTTTTAAAGAAAAGACGAATGTTTTTGTAGAAAAACTACGTTTCTCCTGTACAAAATGCATGTATGAACTTTACACTCGAAGGACTATATCCATCACTACTAAATCATTAATTTCATTCGCTATCCCAAAGAACTTCGATGGTAGCGTTGTAAATTCTGCTTTCGTTCAAATGAACTGAGGGACTCGACTGTACATAATCAAAGATCACTGCTTTTTATTAACGTTGGCATCCAAGTGCACTTCGTTCAGTAAAATTTCATGTAGTTACCAGAAAGTGAACCTCAGTCTCGCCTAAGATTTACAAGTAGTGACACAATGAGAGGAATCCAAAATAGCTTCCTGTATAAGAAAATCTCTCTTCTCTTCATTTATTACAAAAAGGAAACAAATTGTATTTATAGAATACGATGTTCAAGTTTTTACTTATCACAATTAAATCATTTTTGTTTGCACTATTAATGGAGTTCACTTTCAGTTACCTTAACACGCTCAGTCCCAATGAATTACGCCCGCCCCTACAGTGTAGAGTGCCTCGTATACAATGGTTCCGATTTTACATCTCGGTTAGGGCTAGTTATCTAGCTAAATATTGTTTTTATGGGGGCTTCGTTTATCCTGAAAGATGAATGTCCGATAACTCTAAGCTCTATCGTCCCTGCGCTCATTTGAGCATCACTTCAACCATTTTTTTTTCATCGTCAGATATGACTCACGTTGGAGGACGTTATATAAAAATGCATTACTCTTTTATTGAGCCAAATGCCTCCGCGTTAACGTGAAAGGATCGCATTCAGGAGGTCTCTGGTACCATTGGAGTCAACACCCACTCTGATCTTGAGTTTTGGTTTTCTCTGGCGTGGTAAACATTTTGGTGGTTTCTCATCTATTCCTTTCCATTATTTTGTTTTATTCCATTTCCTTCTTATCTTTCAATTGCGCTTCTAGGTTTCGTGAATATGGCGCAGATTTTTCTCCATGGACACAAGTATGCTTGCAGATTATCACTGAACATATCATGTTGTTCACGTTATTGTGTGAATTTCAGAGGTCCTCCTCTCCTTGTGTACTCTATTTTCTTTCCTTTATTCTCATTCTTCTCTCATTTCGTGAAGTATGCGAAACCCATCAGTAGAGCTGCTTATTTGGGGTTTTAAATAAAAACGTAAATGTGTAATACTACACAAAATATTCAAAGTAAGAAGTATTATATTCCGCTTTAAAAGTATACACAACTTCGCCAGAAATAACCGAGCGGGATGATTCAGGCGGTCGCGTCTGTGGCCCGTATTCGGCAGGTCCGGGTTCGATTTCCTTGGCTGACGTGCCTGACCCATGTGTTCTTTCGGAGGTTTACCCGGCTCTCCAGGCGACTACTGGGTAGGGTAATTACATTCCCCGAATTTCCTGTCCCTCCACTATCATTTCACATCATCTCTCATCCGGTGGTCTCTTTCAGGGTAGAAGTGTCGGCGGGTGTCTCGGCCACCCTCTGTTTCGCAACGCCTCATTCTTCCTCCCGGGTATGCCCCACTCGGGGCTTGGATAAAATAAATCAAAGGTTTCGGTGCGAATCCCTTCCGTAGTAATCCTAATCCTAATCGCTAGAAATACATGATTTTAGAGTTACTGAACAAGAAAAAGAGAAAGCAAAAAGAACAAAAACAAGGTGCGTTCAAAAACAATAAGATAAATAAATGTTAAACATGGCATTTATAATTTCAGCATCTTCCAGTGGTGCGATACAACCATTTTCAAAATGATTTCCCCAAATTAACCATTAAGTTATTCTTATTTCCTCAAAGTCTGAAATTGAAAAAGCACAGTGTTTTATTATGTGTTTTATGTGTTTTATTAATAAAATATAAATAATTAATTTTTCTGAATAATCTGTGAGGTTTTCTTCATTCTGAATGAATGAGTTATAACTTACATAGTACCAAAAAGACAAAAGTTTATTACACAACAAATTTATAGGTCAGTAATACAAGAATAATTATGACAATTGTTTTCATGTTATCAGTTTCAGAGCCCTTGATTTGAATTGTGTATATATCAGATGCTGAAGCGACTATAATTTTTGTTTCTCTTAATTCATAAATAGTAGAACTTAGCATATAGTAATCCGTTTTTAAAGATTTCACTACGCTTATAGCCCCCTTTCCCATTTGGGTGCAAGATGCCATCAGGACCATTTACGTGAGATAAATACTCAGAGCCACTACTTCAATTATTCTTGAATGAGAAGGTATAGAACAAAGTGATCCTAAAATCTGATATTTACTCAGTGCATTCGTTTGCACACGTTAATCTTAGCTGTCAAACATAGAGACTTAAAAAGCTGATTAACATTTTGTAGTGAGTACTTTTTTAACTTCTTTTTAAGTTATGAAAGTAAGATGTAAAGAGTACAAGGCATTATTGAAAATTCTATGCTACTTGGCACAAGAGGGAGAGACATTTGAGAAGTGAAAGACCACACAACCGTAATAATGGGAAGTCAAGCAAGTTTTGCTGAACAAAATAATAATTAAAATAATAATAACATTTCTAATAATAATTAAACTACACAATTTATCTAGTTAAATTAGTCCCAGGTTTATTAATTTTGTTATACTTACATACAAAATACATTTTTATAAAGTTATGTAAAACAAGATTAAAACATTGCCGAAAAGCTATGCATTTATCTGGAGAGTTTATTCTTTATATCTAGAATTTCATATTTTCGGTAGTATCGTTGTTTGAATATATACTGTGATACAGCTTAACTAATGCATCTCTTCTATAATGCAGGAAAAGCAAGTTTTACGTAATGCAACATTATGCTAAGCTTCAGTAGCAGCGAATCGAAACGAAGAACCTGTTGATGGAGTAGGTTATGTGTCAGAACAATGGAACAAAAATTTTCCGTTCTTGTGTGCCTGGCAGTAGCATCGACACTTCGTCCCTCTCTCCTCAGAAATGTCGCCTCACCCTTATTTATTTGTCTGTGACAATGTTGGGAACTCTGACTTGAGGTACAACTTGTTCGTTGATGGTAAGTTCTTTTAACGTTGCTTTTAAATTCACTTAAATTCACTCCAACATGCATCTTCTAGATTCTTCGGAGGGTAGAATAAAAGTCTAATTAAAGAACAGTTTCTGTCCCAGATAGGGATTGAACTACGGCAGAATACTAGGACCTCGGAGTTAGTTGGATGAATAACAATAATCCAAAAGGAACCATGGGCGTTCTTTAGAGGCAATTAATATTATTTTTACTTCTCTTTCAATAATTCTCACGCATTTAAACCTCTTTCATTTCAATAGAGACCACGAAATAGTAATTGTCACACAAGTGCATCATTGCAGAATGACAAACTTGAATCTGCAACCCAAGTGTTTACTTTCGAGTTTCTCCAAAGCGCTTACCGCATGTATATTGCAGAATACTTTTTTCAACGATAATGCCTTATACATATTTACCAAAAATTAAATTATTATTATTATTTTTTTCTACATTATAAGCTTCTCTGAGCCACGGCTCATAAACAGTGTACTGAAAGGTAAGATTACATTGATATCGTGCGTCTCAAGTGTCGCGTGCCAAATGGGAAGTGTATGAATATTGGTTTATGTGTAAATGGCTCAGCAAGCTTATTGTCCATGTTCAAAATATGCACCGTTCACTCGAAGAGAATGTGTTACACGACCTAAATTTTCATACCCACCTCTATAAGTGTAGCTGGTGGAATGCTATTTATGATATTGGTGATTCTATTCTTTAAGACATCCAGATTCACGCTGTGTCTGCATCACCTGCTGTTTCACCTAGCCCCAAAGAAAAAATGAAGTGGTGTAAAATCAGGTGAACATGGGAGCCAATTGACAGGACCACCTTGTTCAATCCAGTGATTGCGAAACATATTGCTTAAGTTTTGGCAAGTTGACAGAGCATAATTTGATGTTGTTCCATGAAGCTGAAAACATATATTTAGTCGGATATCAAATGACATGTGATCTGAAACATCAGACACAACAATATCAAGCAGTTTTCCAAAGGTTTGTTGGTTTACATGGTCTTCGAAGAAGTACGGGCCCACAATACGTTCGGATAGAAGCACCTGGGTTATTGGAAGGACGCATACAATGAGGATTTATTGGGGACCAGTAATTGAAATTCTGTGTATGGGATGGCATCACCATCTAATTGTAAGATAGACCAACATTCATCGCTGAACATGACATTTCGAAGGAAATGTGGATTCCTCGCCACTTCTGGTAGGATCCAGTAACAATTCTCTATTCCCCTTATGGGATCGGTATCGTACATCGTGTACCTGTGCTGCAATATCTGCCGACTTCAGCATTCGGTGCTCCGAATCCTTACAAATGCCGCCTTCCCTGGTCACGTAGTGGAGCGATCTGCTAGGGCTTGCTGTAAGTTTAGCAATCACATCGATTCGGTGATCTTCGTTGATGGTTGTTCTTGGTCAACCACTGCGTTTGTCATCGGCTATCGTGCCTGCTCGTTTAAATTATTCACCATTTTGTTCACAGTTTGATGGGAGGATTTGGAAATGTTAGGACACTGTTCAGCTTCTCGAAATGTTCTGTGGTGATCTCTACAAAGAAGTATCAGCTCCACACATTCCGATGTCAGCATTATTCCTCTACAACACTAACAAAAACAACAAAAAGTTCTACCATTTATAATGGAGGTCCCATTTGGAGTGCCACTTTTGAGACACGCGGTATTATAGAAATGAAATGATGGTGAACAAAAAGTCCTATTTAAGCTTATCTAGATGCATCATACTAAAACCTATTAACACATATAGACACTAGCACATAAATATCTGATGTATTGCATTCGCATGGCGTTTTTACTCATTCTTTTACAAAGGCATTTTCTTCTACTTACTTCATAGCAACAGAAATAAAGGTAGAAAAATGTGTATTTCTTATTTCTTTTTATGTACAGTGAAAGTATGGAAGTACAGTTGGCTTATGAGAAAGTCAAATATTTCAAGAGCTGGTTACTATGTATGTTTCGAAATTCCATTCCCTTTGCATGACCAGGAGGGCGGACGGAACAAATAATCTTCTTCTTCTTCTTCTTCTTCTTCTTCTTCTTCTTCTTCTTCTTCTTCTTCTTCTTCTTCTTCTTCTTCTTCTTCTTCTTCTTCTTCTTCTTCTTCTTCTTCTTCTTCTTCTTCTTCTTCTTCTTCTTCTTCTTCTTCTTCTTCTTCTTCTTCTTCTTCTTCTTCTTCTTCTTCTTCTTCTTCTTCTTCTTCTTCTTCTTCTTCTTCTTCTTCTTCTTCTTCTTCTTCTTCTTCTTCTTCTTCTTCTTCTTCTTCTTCTTCTTCTTCTTCTTCTTCTTCTTCTTCTTCTTCTTCTTCTTCTTCTTCTTCTTCTTCTTCTTCTTCTTCTTCTTCTTCTTCTTCTTCTTCTTCTTCTTCTTCTTCTTTAACTTCCCTTGTTGTACCACTATCGCGGTGTAAGGGAATTCTTGTTCCTCTTTCCCTTTTAAGGTCGGGCCTGAGAAACCGAAGCTTTGGATCCAATAGAGAACCAGGATGGGTGATCAGCCCAATGCCTGTTCTGAAGGTGAAGGAAATGGATGATACATATGAGAGCAAGATAAAGGATAGGAAAGATGATGATGGAGCAATTGGTGAAATGATGGGGGGAACCGGAGGACCCTCAGAAAACCCGTCTCTGCACCATGTTGTCCACCACAAATCTCAGTTTGCGGTCGTCTGGGATCATATTGGGGCCGCTAATTATGCTTTTATTGTATCCCAAGTTTTTCTGGATTATTTAATCTAACTTAGAAGAATAGTAGTATTTCTGAGATTCTCTTTTTATTTTAGTTACTACATTTGCATACATTTTATACAACTCTATAGCTAGTGGAAAAAGATATTTGAATTTTCATGTTTATTTACAATTTAAATATTTATATTAATAATTCATGATTTATACCCTAATTATAATCTATATAAGCTGTCTACGATTATAAGAGCAGGAGGAAGATTTTTTTTCTCTAAGAGAGAATAGTAATGTTTACGAGTATTTAGGTAATTTGTGAAGGTATCTTTTGAAAGTTCTTGATATTGTGGTTCTTCGGTTGGTGTTCTAATAGCAGAAGTCTCATAGTTTTGTACTTCAAATGTTTTCCTCCTATATGTATTACAGGAACGTTGTGGTCACTAATATCGTGCATTAGATTCGACTCACACACACAAAATGCATTTATATATAGATGTTTGTTAATGAGAACATGATCTATTAGCTTGACCGAAGTATTACCTGTCCTATACTGACTCGAAAGCAGAAACTTATTAGAGATATATTATCTCGGGACTTTACTCCGAAGTAATATATACATCACCTATAATTATGGCAGATCTGGGTATGTTTATAAACAGAATATTTTCTAAGTCAGTGGGAAGATATTTGGAGTTATCTTCATTTGGATTATACCTAGAATAGCAATTTTGTCATATTGTTTTTCGTATGTCAGTTTTTAAGTTTATGTCTAAAATGCATTAACTAATTTTGATTTCCAGGTATTTCTAACAAATTTATATTCCACCTCCATTAGTTTTTATAAGTGTGAGTAGTAATTTATGAAAGCTGAAGAAATTAGTCATATTTTCCATGAGCATGTTACAATCACCTTATATGCGATACTGAAGCCGCAAGAAATTCCGTAAGTATGTTCTAGCATTTGACAATTGATCTAGCATTGAGGAGCACCGTTCTCATCTCTGACTTAGGCCGAGTATTACGTATAAGGGTTAGATAATATCTAATTAATGTCAGCTGTTCAAAAGCAGTATCAAGATCTACCGTCCTAGGCTCTTAGAACTGGTGACTGATTAGTCAAGTATGCTAGTTTTAACAAATCCAGTCAAAAATTGAACCTGAGATGGCTACTTGTACCGAAAGAGATATATTTTAAATACTAAACGAATTAAATTGTAAGCAAATGTTAACACTTAAATGAAAGTAAGAACAGTGATTTAAATGATAAGGTTAATCTATTAAATATGATAATATTGTATTATTGCAACAACAGTCGCATATTAAATACATTTTAGTCATTTGTAAACAGTTCTCTTCTCCCCAAACAACATTTGCGAGTGAACATTTTAAAATGTTTATTTTACACAAAAATGACTTAGATACTTTTATTGAGATAAAGGTTGAGGTATTATCATTTTAAATAACATAAACATATTTTGTATTTATGTGTGACCTTGGCTTCCGGTGAAGGCCGCGTCATCTTGGTCGAAATTGCCGACGTTTCGCTCATCTTGTCGTGAGCTTCTTCTGGGCTCTTGTCCGCTCTTTGTCCGGTTGCTCCCGTTTATATACCGGTTGCGAATCTCTGCTGGTCCCGCCCCTTTGTACCCGATTGGTTGCCTGTCTGCCAATGGGATCTTGCACCGGTGTCACCGCTTTTTGTTGGTTTTGGAGATAATTAATATTGTGTTTTGCTGTCTGGTTCGATTCCTTAGGGCTTTCTTTTCCTGTGGTATTCTTCCCTAGACCATCGTTTTGCAGAGATTGCTGTGGCAGGCCGTCGGACGCGGGATGGTCTGTTCGCTCCGCCCCTTGCTTTTCATTGGCTGATCTTCGGCCAGTAGCTGTGCTAGTAAGCAGGGCCTTCCAGGTGTCGTGTAGCTGCCTTCTCTGTTGATGTTATTCTTTTCTTTGAAGATTTCTAAACTTTCTCGCGTCAGTCTGTATGAGAAATTTTTGCAGGTGGCTAGAAGTTCGGTGTTATCGAAGTCGATGTGATGGCCGGTTGTAATCACATGTTCCGCTAATGCGGATTTTTCGGGCTGGTTTAATTTTAGGCTGCGTATGTGCTCTTTTTTACGTGTTACGATTGACCTGCCGGTTTGGCCAATGTAGGCGTTTCCACAGTCGCATCTAATTCTGTATACTCCTGGGTTTAGCAGCGGGTTGCTGGAATCTTTAGCGGGTCTGAGAAATGATCGGAGCTTTCTGGTAGAAGTGTATCGTGTTCTGATGTTGTAGTTTTTGAGGATGGTCGAAATCCGGTCGGTTACGCCTCGGATGTATGGTAAGGTGGTCCATGTGGTGTCTCTTTTTCCGAGATCTTTTTCGTTGTCCTTCTGGGAGTTTGTGCTGTTGTTGTTGTTCTGTATTCGACGTATTTCTCTGTAGGGGTAACCGTTTGCCAGGAGAATGCTGTTCAGGTACTTCTTTTCATTTCCAATGAGCTCTGGGTCGCAAATGCGGTAGGCTCGCAGGAATAGGGTGTTCATCATTCCTCGTTTTATCGCAGGTGGGTGATGAGAGGATGCATCCAGATATCGATCGGTGTGTGTCGGTTTTCTATATACAGAACAATGCACAATATTGGTGGCTTCTTCTCGTTGCACCATGACATCTAGAAAAGGGAGCTTTCCATTCTCTTCTATTTCCATTGTGAATTGTATGTTGGGGTGGAGGCTACTAAGATGTTCCAGAAAACCGTCTATGGTGTCCTTGCCGTGTGGCCATACTACGAACGTGTCGTCCACGTATCTTAACCATAATGCCGGTTTGAGATCGTATGTATCAATGGCCGTATTTTCAAAATCTTCCATAAACAGATTTGCGACCACGGGCGAGAGGGGGCAGCCCATGGCTGCTCCTTCCTTCTGTTCGTAAAGCTCTCCTCTGTAGCTGAAGTAGGTGGTTCTAAGGCAGTGCTCCACTAGGTGCGACCAGTCTTCAGGCAATCCGTTGTATTCGAGCTTTTCTGTGATGATTTTTAAGGAATCTTGGATGGGGATCTTGGTGAACAGCGACTGTACATCGAAACTGATGAGAATGTGGTTGTGTTCCAAGGGGAATTTTCGTATTATTTCTGCAAAGTGGGCGGAGTCTCGAACCGACACACACCGATCGATATCTGGATGCATCCTCTCATCACCCACCTGCGATAAAACGAGGAATGATGAACACCCTATTCCTTCGAGCCTACCGCATTTGCGACCCAGAGCTCATCGGAAATGAAAAGAAGTACCTGAACAGCATCCTCCTGGCAAACGGTTACCCCTACAGAGAAATACGTCAAATACAGAACAACAACAACAGCACAAACTCCCATAAGGACAACGAAAAAGATCTCGGAAAAAGAGACACCACATGGACCACCTTACCATACATCCGAGGCGTAACCGACCGGATTTCGACCATCCTCAAAAACTACATCAGAACACGATACACTTCTACCAGAAAGCTCCGATCATTTCTCAGACCCGCTAAAGATTCCAGCAACCCGCTGCTAAACCCAGGAGTATACAGAATTAGCAACCCCCAGGTACTACTAGTAACCTCAGAAAAATTCATCATCCTAAAAATCAACATTTCACCCTACAACATCCCGATATTTACCTTACCTGCGGTAAAACCCTTAAAAACGGGTGGGCACGCAGCAAAAAACCTTCTGGCTTTATACAGCCAGCCAGCACCACATGGCATGGCATGGCATGGCAAAGAGCGGACAAGAGCCCAGAAGAAGCTCACGACAAGATGAGCGAATCGTCGGCAATTTCGACCAAGATGACGCGGCCTTCACCGGAAGCCAAGATCACACATCAAGACACAGGCCGTGGAAGCCTACGCATCCATATTTTGTATTTTGTAAACGTTACCTAAAAAAGTTTCCCATCATAAAAGATACATAACATTGAACATATGCCGAGCTTACCAAAGCATAAACCTCATTTTAAGTAATTTTCTTCATTACGTTATTGTCTAATGGAGGTTTCACTATTTTAAGCAGTATACTTTGTTAAACGGCTTTGTGTTGTCTTCCACTAGCGCCTGCAGATACTATAAGTGCCAGTACTTTAACACTTGCTTTTAAACAGTCAACAGTCAGTATGTCATTGTGTGTCGACAGTAAAATATGTGTTGAACAAATGAATATATGTGCAATAAATAATAGGAAAACAAGATTTTGTATGAATAATTTGCAGATAGGTTATAACGGCAATGCTAAGAATGACAAGGAGTAGCGATAGAGATAGAGAGAAATCTTGCAATATATAAATCTGTAAGTATAATGTAAAATAATAAATAATTACGCATATTTAGTTATGTTTGAAGACAGGTTAAAAATGATGTATGTATATAATTGTGTAGTTTCTAATGCTGTCTCATATGGCCTAAGTCATGAGGAGTAACCTCGTTCTACCAAGTAATGAGGTATTGGATTCTTTTGGAAGGTGAAGGTACTCACTCAGAGGGTTGCATCCGCTACTTCCGATGTTAGGCGGATGGAGAGGATGGATAATGTATTAAAACTATATTATACGTCGGATATGTTAATGCTCTAGGCAAAATTACTACAAAATTACATTTAAATAAGTTTGCGGTTTGTACATTTAAAAATATGTTAATGTACTGAATGAGTTTGTTTTCAGAGTTTAATAATAATAATAATAATAATAATAATAATAATAATAATAATAATAATAATAATAATAATAATAATAATAATAATAATAATAATAATAATAATAATAATAATAATAATAATAATAATAATAATAATAATAATAATAATAATAATAATAATAATAATAATAATAATAATAATAATAATAATAATAATAATAATAATAATAATAATAATAATAATAATAATAATAATAATAATAATAATAATAATAATAATAATAATAATAATAATAATAATAATAATAATAATAATAATAATAATAATAATAATAATAATAATAATAATAATAATAATAATAATAATAATAATAATAATAATAATAATAATAATAATAATAATAATAATAATAATAATAATAATAATAATAATAATAATAATAATAATAATAATAATAATAATAATAATAATAATAATAATAATAATAATAATAATAATAATAATAATAATAATAATAATAATAATAATAATAATAATAATAATAATAATAATAATAATAATAATAATAATAATAATAATAATAATAATAATAATAATAATAATAATAATAATAATAATAATAATAATAATAATAATAATAATAATAATAATAATAATAATAATAATAATAATAATAATAATAATAATAATAATAATAATAATAATAATAATAATAATAATAATAATAATAATAATAATAATAAATCTCTGAAATTACTTTTGAATTTTGGTAAACACTTGCGAAATAGAAAAACTGTTTGTTAATGTTTGAAAAACTGTGATTCCTCTTAAATTTATAATTGTTGCGGGAGTTAAAATAGTAGTACACTTAATTTTGTATTTTAATGTCTTAAAATTCATTTTCAGCCCCTTTGACTAAAACCGGGTTTATGGTCACCTGCAAGAACATACAAATTTATGTATAAGGTTGCACTTATAATTCCTAAATCTTGAAACGTAATAGTGAATGCACCTGCACCTATCAGGTTTTCTGCATGAATGTTACTGAAATTCATGGAATATTTTGGTGTACATATTCGCTGAATTAACTTTTTCCGTAATACCTTTTGACAATTAAGATAAAAGAAAACGACAACTGACATGCTCACCTTCAAGAGTTTGTCTTTCACGAAAGTGAAAATAGAGTTATTTAAGATTCTTTACGCTTTGCGTAAGGATTTCCAGGTTGTCAGCTCTCTGTACTTCCTGTGACGTCATGAAATTATAACATTGTGCATCAGCAACAATGAAGCAACCGTTGGCTTCAAACCAAACCATGATGGTATAATGTGCAAACGCAAGTTTTAAATACTTTTAGATGTATTTTGCTAGCGTTCTAACCTCCAAATCCAGATATTCCAGGTTCGATTCCGTACTGAAGAATGTTTTCTAGCTAGGATTATTCCCTACCGCCTTTGATTCTGGAATTATCGCCGAGAGAGAGAGAGAGAGAGAGAGAGAGAGAGAGAGAGAGAGAGAGAGAGAGAGAGAGAGAGAGAGAGAGAGAGAGAGAGAGAGAGAGAGAGAGAGAGAGAGAGAGAGAGAGAGCGAGAGGGAGAGACAGAGATAGTGTATCTGTGTTTGAACCTAATGTTGAAGGACAACTAAAACAAATAATCCCAAAGATCAATATGATAGTAAATGATCGAATATCATTCTCGATGAACAACTGCCCCAATGACAAAGCTGCCTATATGATCTTAGATGTTAAAGGAAGCATACAAATAGAAGCAAAATTAGGTGTATTCTTTTTCAATGTCACACTTAGACCATTAAGAATTGAATTATCTGAAATTAAGTCTGAATTCCTTTCAATTTCTGAATTAATGTGTTAATAGTGATGAGTAGTAATGTTCTCTTCGCTTAAACGTGTCCAGTAGCAGTATTTAGTTTTTAAGTACCATTTTGGTATGTATTTTGTTAATATTTTGTTAATATTTCGAACGACCATTCCTATTTTGTGGTTAGAATTGTATACTCCTAGTTTTGATGTTTTAGTGATACTAAATGTATGTATGCTAAATATGGTTAAGCACTTATTTTTGATTAATTGGTTGACTTTCTTTTGACAAAAATTTGAAATTCTAATCTACATATACACTCCTGAATATTAAAAACAACTACTAAAACAATAGTAGAAAATAGCTTAGAAATATAGAATTTTTTATGTTTCATTCTCTTACAGCGAGTGAAAAGCGAAAATCTTCGGGAAAATTGAGCCATTTAGAGCACATGTACTTATATCCTAGAGGAACACAACTGCTGAGCTTAGACGAGTGAACGAGATTATTTTTACGAACGGAGCGCATCTCCAAATTGGCAACTTTTATCGATTTTGTTGTTTTTAGCGGCTTTATTTTTATTTATTTTACTGCAATTTGTACTTCTGATATTTTTACAGATACTCGGCTACGTTATGGATATAGTCTGCTACATGGTCGTTATAGATCATTACCTACATCTATCATTTTGTACCTTCATCACCTAACTTGGGACTCCTCTTCTAATCATTTGTTCCATCTTGACATCTAACCTAACTTAACCCATATATAATATAACCTGAAACAACAGCCATCTTGCAATATTTATTTATTCCTTTTATCAACGCAGAAGAGTCGCTCATAGTCAAGGAAAATTGGCATATATATGACATTTTAAATTATGGATAGACCGCAAATTGACAGAAAGAGAAACATACATGCACTGAACCAAGAAAGCGTAAACTTTATGATGACTGCAGAAGGCCAGGAAATCATAATAATAATAATTAATGGATCTTCTTCTTCTTGCTTAGTTGTACCACTATCGTGGTGTTAGGAGATTATTGTTCCTTTATCCCTCTTAAGGTCGGGTGTGAGGAACCGATGCTTTGGATCCAATAAAGAACCATTATGGGGTGATCAGCCCAATGCTTGTTGTGATGGCGAAGGAAGATTTTTGAGGGCGAGATAACTGATAGGAAAGATAATCATGGATCAATTGGTGGAATGCTGACGGAGGAAACTGGAGGATCCGGAGAAAACCCGTCCCAGTGCCATGTTGTCCACAACTAATCTCAGTTTACGGTCGCCTGGGATCGAACGGAGCCGCCTCAGTGAGAGCCAAGCGGTCTAATCACTCAGCCATGTTGCGGTCTACTTAATGGATCAACGAACGCCAAATCAGCAGAAACTGCAATAATTTTAGAAGTGACGTCAGAAAACAGAGAAGCAGAAATAAAAAAGACAAAAAGAAGACATAAGAAAAAAGAAGCTATGATACCAAAATCAACACCCGGGATGAAGGTAAAATGGGTAGATAGCAACAAAAATCTAACGGTGAGTTCGAGTGCATAGGTAAGATAACATGGGAGAAATACGCTTGTTGGGCGGTGCAGGGAAGAAATGAGGAAAACAAGAATTATGGAGGAATGAAGAAGGTGATGCTAGTTTACATAAAGAATCACAGACGGCAAACAAATCTGAGGAAACACTGCATGTTGTAAGGTAAAGCAAGTGGGGCAAAAGGATGTGGGAAATATAAAGGAGAGCGTGAGTGATGGGAGTGCAGTGATGAATTGAATAACGTTCACCTTTATCTGGATGGAAAGGGGAGAGCGTGGTAAGTGGAAATTTAACAATACAAAGAAACTATCAAAGAAACCAAAAACATTAAACAGAAACTAGTAAAAGGGCGAGTTAGAAAATAACAGTTTAATGTTAGCTAATAAACATTGGTTAGCGAAAGATGACATTTAGGTAATTAGAGAAAAACTGATATCAGACAAAGTGAGAAGATAAACCTGGAAGTGAGGCTATAAGGAAATAATGAATTCGAGCTAGAAAAGGTTAGGGAAGTGTACAAGGAAAATTAAGTAATAAGATGCGAAGCAGCGAAAATAAGTTGAGAAGGAGGGAAAGCGAGTAAAGGGAAGAGAGGAAAATACAAATCAAAGGAGACTGGGAGCAAACTACAAAGTGTAGGAAACAAACGCGCTCAAAGAGCAACTAGAGAGGGGGAAGGTCACTTTCCACAAAATAAACCCGATGTTGGGATTTATGGGACCCGAAGATAAATTTAAAGTACTTCAATTATAGGAAAATTATAATATATGCAAATACAAATGTAACCATAAAATTAATTCATCCATTCATAACAAATATGAATCTCAACACTCCTCTTATCTTCTAATCTAACTCTAATATTTCACTTTTGTACTTTATCCAAGCATAGGCTAACCTAACCTAGATCCCCCTCTTCTTTACGACTGTTTTATCCTACCGCAGCCTAACTTAACCCACACTCTCCTAATCTTATTCAGTAATTTTATGCTACCATAAACAAATCTAATCTACATCCTTCTCTTTTATTCAGTTATTTTTTTTTCTATTCATAGCCTAGACTCTCCTCTTATGCGTTACTATTGTATACTATCATAACCTAACCTAACCCTTTATTTATTTATTTTATTTGAATGAGCTCAGAGTGACCCAACATTCGTCTTTCAGGATAAGGGAAAACGCAGGAAAAAAAAAAACCTTACCCAACCTGATCGAGATTCGAACCCGGGACCTCTGGAACAAAAGGCAGACAGGCTACCATCTACTCTACCGAGACGGATCTGCTTTTCTAATCTCTTTAATCCTATGATAACGTGATATAATCTAGCTCTAATCTCCTATTCTCCTATTTTATCCTCTTACACTAGATCTATGCACTCTTCTTCTACTCGTGTATTTTTTCCACTTCTACAAAACTTAGAATTTGCGGATATTTCTCTTTTCAATCCGGAATAGCTTTTTAGCATAACTCCGTGAAATCTGGGGCACATGGCAACCCTAGGACAATTATTCCGCAGTCAAACAATGTGATCTAACATTTAAAATCACAAACAGAATATTTAAACTACAACGCTTCTCTTGAAATTGGGAGTTTCTAATGGTACAACATAAAGGTGTATACCATTTATAGCAGTTGATTTGGATACTTTCTACATAAGGGTTAAACTTGTGAAAGTGTTTTTCTGTTGATCTCAGCTCTTGTACGTGAGAGGAATAAAGATGTGGATTTTTTCGCGTCTGATCACCACGCCCAAGAACGGCTTCCGTAAGAAATGAATGAGAGAAGACTCGGCTTCAGAAAGAACTGCATGATCCTCTCTGGGTCAGTAGGACACGGAGAGGAAAAGTGACCTTCCCTGACGTCATCGCCTTCCACGATCCGGTCTTTGAACAGTGACTGCGAAATGAAAGAGTTCCAGTACCCGGGAGAAACCTCCCATTGCAAATTCACATAAATATACATTGAACGAACTGGAAAAACCTGCTTTCTTAAACTCCTTAGACCACCGTGCATACCTTTGATTTACACGAAAGTAAAAGCATCATTATATGCTAAGAGACAGTAATAGATATATTTAAGATAATGGTTAACCCATCCAGAAATTAAATCACAACGATGTACAACAAATCCAAAAAAAGTAATATATTTCAACGAAAACAACGTATTACACATTTCTGACCTACATAAATAGCTTTTAAGTACAAAATTTGACGTGCAATACTTGTAAATCCCTACCTATTATTATTTTAAGGCATTTGAATTTCTATGCTCTCTTTCGTCTATTTCTCCTGAAAGAAAAGAATTATTTTGAAGAAAAAAATCATGTTTATATAAAACATGTCTCAATGATTCCTTGTAAACGATGTTTGATGTTGTAATGCTATTTTAGTACTATAAGTGTTTGTCTCTTTGATTTGCTCGCTGTATAAAAGTTTATTCCGAATGAATGAATTCCCTTACAAGCTATTCCCAGACAATAGACACCTGTTATTATTTGACAGACAAATATATTAAATACAAGTTTTAAATAAAAATCGTTACTCTTTTGAGAAAACAAGACATTGGCATTCATGCAAAGGGAGGTTTTGTGAGGCTGAATTTTCCAGAAAATCGCATCAAACTTTGTAGAAAATGAACTTAAATACGAAGTTTGTTATTTATTCGAGTTATGGTTTTCTAGTTATGCTGCTCAAATTCCACATTTTCTAAGAATGCTTTGTTGGATTCAGCAATCTGAAAACATATAGTTCTGGTGAAATCTTTATAGACTTTTGAGCGGAATATAGGCAATATTCTATTCAAACCCTCTTCTGGATTTTAACGTTGCTAAAATGTATTTTGCGAAGTCATTAGTTAATAACAATAATAATAATTAAATGACATACGAGAAATATATAACATTTATGTTTGATGTAGTTGACCACATTCAATGTGCTAGGCTATATTCCGATCAAGTCTAAGGAGTTGATGTCCCCGAAAATACACCTAAAAATATTGAGCGGGGATGGAACAGAGAGGAGAGAGCGTTTAATCATAACAATAAGCGTGAAATAAAGAATTGTATATGGTACTTTCAATTGCTTCTCTACCGTCTTATTAGTGGGTAAACTAATTATACTTATAAATGTTTATTTTCCTTTTTCTTTTCATTTTAATCAAGATAAACATTTCCAAAAGTAGCTAATATTTACTAAACCCTAAACTCCGCAGTGCAAAAGTCCAATAGTGAGCCAGGGCCTATTACTCGCCCGCTGCATTCCTCCGCTTCTGACCACAAAGGACGTAGTGTGCAGTACCGAAGGCTGGGACGTGTATAACCTCCGAGTCCCTCATGGCAGGTGAGTGTGGTCTAGCAACTTTGCAGCCTCTACTTTTCCCTCGAGTAGCTCCTCTATTGGACCACAGGAACCTCATGAGCCTTAGTCCATATATAGCTGCATTATACATTTCGTTACGAACATAAAATAAATAAATTACCTAAATGTTTCAGAATTGGACGCTATGTGCTAGATTTAATAATTCTGTCATATTCCATACAATCGCCAGGAACTCTGAATGTTGAGAGCATTAAGAATTAATTCAAGTATTAAATAGTTTGAACCATTAATACAAACATCTAGAACATTTCTGAAACTTCTAAAGAAGCTTAATGAAATATAACACAATATATTTTTATATAGATCAACAGATTTTCTACAAAACGTTTTCATCTGTCAGTTAACGTTTAGCAGTTTTGCACGATTATTGAAATTCTGTTGGATCGAGCAGGTATCAGCGGCTATTCCCAAAATATTCAGCATCATCATGTTTCAGTTGTCATGCAAATATCCTTAATAAGTGGTATTTTATGAATAAACTACAACACTAAGCAACACACTTCACCAAATCGCTAAGTGCTCACATAGTGATTTAGTGAAATGTGTTGCTTAGTGTTGTAGTTTATTCATAAAATTTGGTTTACTTCACTAATAAAGTGAAATTTCAGTTTTTTTTCAAATGTGGTATTTTAATTAAAATCATTAGAACTAGTTTTAGATAATAAACGTTTTAGAAAAGTATTCCATGAAATGGGTAGTCGGAGTTGGAAATTGTTATTAATAAAAACAAAAAACTTCATATCACGTCTGATGGCACTGAATGTAAATACCGAATTTGGGTTTTGTTTTAAGTTTTGCTGTTTACAAAACCACAGTACAGGCACCACATACGGACATTCCTATAAAAATGCTGTTTTTTATTCAGGAGCCTTAAAACATGTATTCATGTTGAAAACTCTCTATCAAATATTTTGTATTTATGTTGAACACTCTCTCTCGAATATTTTGTGGAACATGTTGTGTATCCTTTCTACCTACTACCTACATGATAGAGGAGGTAAATTATTAGAAAATATTCTGCTGATATTAAGTTGTAAAAAGTTACATCTCTTTGGTTAATAACGAAGCTGTTAACCACTATACCGCAGTGGACTGCGTGCTTATTATTTTCTACTATTATTACATAAATTAATTAAAATTTAGATCAGTAGTGTTTTATCTTCGTTGTGTTATACTTGTATTGACAATATACGTTATTTATTTTCTTCTGTCCAAAGAGTAATTTTCATTTTTAAATATATTGGGATATTACTTGATTTTTATAACAAAGTTATTAAGTAACTTTGGAGGATCTTTGGGTTCTGAACATAAACAGCATCTCAACGGAGGCAAACCGTTACTTCTTGTAGGGGACACAAATGCTATTGTCTCCCCTCTTCAGTAGCGTAGATGGTATCGTGTCTGCCTCACGTTCAGGAGGTCTTGAGCTCCAATATCGATTAGGTTGAGTTATCTGGATAAGGAGTTTTTCCGGAGGTTTCCCTTATCCTGAAAGATGAATGTTGGGTAACTCTTGCCTCTATGGAACTTGGGCTCATTTTAGCATGATTTCACCCATTTCATTCGTCGTCCGATATGACGTAGCATTGGAGGAAGTAAATTAACAAAACTGAAATTGCTGTTTTCTTTAAATCTTTTGTCAATTATTTACAAACTTCATGAATTTTAAAGATAGCCTTGCTGCTGTAATTTCTCTTTCGATACCAGTAGGCGTAGTACATTTAACGGAACCTTGAAGATATACAAGAATGCTGAACTTCTCAAAATCAATTTTAACGCTCATAAAACTTCCTTGAGGAAAGGATTTCTGCCATTGCGTAGAGAACGAAAGCTATTGTAGTTTACCGTTGGAACATTTGAAGTCTCAGTTGGGAAACAAGTGACATGCTATTCTATTTGTGAATTTCTTTATGACTTAAATGTCACACAGCAAATGCTTTTACTGACAGCATTCACAGTTTGACCCAGTTTTTAGACAGGCTAGAGAAACAATGGAGCACAACTAAAGAGCACAAGACGGAGACAAAAGTCTTATGTGAAAACACACACACACACACATACACACACAAACACACACACATACATACACACACACACACACACACACACACACAAACTTTCTCCAACCATGAAATATTCACATGTAATCTAATATTTAATATAGAATTCTTAACAAAAGAAAGGGCGGATTCTTCTATTTACGTTAGGGTGTAAATGATACATTTTTACCAGGGAATGACTTGAAACAATAATTGCTTACTCCTACAAATCTTATAACACAGCATTTAAAAGTTTAACAGGCGGAATGAAGTTTCTGCTGTGCTAGAAATCAATAAATATAAACGTTTAAAACAACCTTCATGGTAAACATGCAAGTTTTGAAAAGTAGAAAAAGGTATAAAAAAGATAATTTTGAGAGAAGCAATTGTTGTCCTAATGACCTCTACATCCATTCATTAGTAAGCCTTTCTTTATTTCCTACGACTTACCAATCATACAAACGTGTGCGTTTTTCATTTACTAAGAACTGAACTTCACACAACACGCAAAAGAAACTAAAACTATAAAATTAGTTCATCGTAATCGTATAGCAAATATATTGCACTTAAATAGAAACTGTAGAGCTACCGTTTTTAGTAATATAAAGTAAGTAAGGGGGAAAAGTAATGTATTCCTATGTTTTTTTTTTTAAATAATTGATATACTCAAACATCTGATTCAAGCTGATATTTAAAAATTTTCCGAGTTTTCGTTTTTGAGTTTATGATAAACGATAAAACGCACACAGAGGTAAAGGGTAAACTAGCCCTTAATTCATTTTTTGGACATGCTATCCAAATGCCTATTTTCATGAGATTTTCATTATCATCCAATGCTACATTTCCTTACAAATGGGATTTCTGTCTTCAGGAAAGACCATTAAAGATATAAAAGAATGATCTAGAATTAAACATCAAAAATATATTGGCACAATTTTATTATAAGTATACGTTGGATTGGATTTTATCGGCAACAGACTTGGCTTATTGTACCTATGCCCCAAGTGGGGTATCCCTGGGAGGAAAGATAAGAGAGGAGACAGACGGTGGCCGTCCCAAGGAGCCACGATAGTGCAGAGGGCAGGATTCCTACACTTTACCAGTTGGAAACTCCCCGGCAGGACAGGACAGCCGGCATTTCACCCGACTACGGTCCATAAACGGCTGCACCAGATCGGAGGCCGTCCTACCGGAGGAGGAAGGCTTACTCCGAGCATATCATCCTGCCATGCAACGCCGAGATACCTACCGACACCTCTACCCTGAAAGAGACCACAAAAGGAAAGATGATGTGAAATGATAATGGAAATGAAATGGAAGGACAGGAAATTCGGGGGTTGCATTAACCTACCCAGCGTTCGCCTGGAACCCCGAAGAAACCCATGGTCAGAGGTGGGTCACGGGAATCGAAATCGGACCTCCCAAATGCTGCCACCCCGCTTGGTATATGGATACGTTTATCATTCACATTTTTATAAGAAGAGGCACCGACTTAGCAGGAAAGGCATTTTCAACTTCCCTATCTTATGAAAGCACGATCATCACCCCCAATAATTTTACTGAAGGTGTCTCACCCCCTTCAAAGTAGATCTACCATTAAACAACTAAAAAATTTTAAATACACCTTACGAAATTCAAAGGATAAGTGTTATTTCATTGGCGGAATTATACATAATCAATGGTGATGCAAATTAGGTTTCAGTATGGGTGACGAGATAGGCTGCGGCCGATTCCTCTGGTCCAGTCATCGCGCAATGAAGTAAAATTATAGACATCTAATACACCCATATTAAAAAAGAAATACATGAACTGATCGTTAAATTCGTACAAAAGGCACAATTATATCATATTGCTATACAATATTAGTCATGCTAGGACTACAATTACTTCATAACTCCCAATGACATCGTAGCTTCGAGTAGCCTCGCTAGCCACGGGTATCAGTCGTGTTTCAGTTAAACATCGCATCAAAATCGGAGCACAAAAATATTGAATTTTTGAAGCCAGAATAGACTTCGGCCGATGGACCCAAGGAACAAGAATATGGGATCCGAGAATAGGACCAAGATCGATAGGGAGACTGAAGACACTGTGGGCAGACGACTTTAGGACAGCAGTAACACTATGGACGAGAGAAGCTAAGGTCAGACAAACGTGGAGAAAACTGGAAGGAGCAGCCACCCACAAATACACCAACTCGTAGTTTGCAACAGAAATACCTATGTTAGTGTTTGTGGCAGTGCTAAGTTGAAGTGTAGTTCAAGGAGAAGTAGGATAAATGTAAATTACAAAAATCAAGTTGTACTTAGGAAACTTAAGATAATGGATCACCAAATTTAGGAGAGTTCAAATTATAGAGATATCACAGGTCCATCGCGTTCAACTCAGCGGAATATAAGTTATAGAACATATAATATAAAATAACCTAATATACACTCCTGGAAATGGAAATAAGAACACATTGACGCCGGGTGTGTCAGAACCACCATACTTGCTCCGGACACTGCGAGAGGGCTGTCCAAGCAATGATCACACGCACGGCACAGCGGACACACCAGGAACCGCGGTGTTGGCCGTCGAATGGCGCTAGTTGCGCAGCATTTGGGCACCGCTGCCGTCAGTGTCAGCCAGTTTTCCGTGGCATACGGAGCTCCATCGCAGTCTTTAACACTGGTAGCATGCCGTGACAGCGTGGAGGTGAACCCTATGTGCAGTTGACGGACTTTGAGCGAGGGCGTATTGTGGGCATGCGGGAGGCCGGGTGAACGTACCACCAAATTGCTCAGCACGTGGGGCGTGAGGTCTCCACAGTACATCGATGTTGTCGCCAGTGGTTGGCGGAAGGTGCACTTGCCCGTCGACCTGGGACCGGACCGCAGCGACGCACGGATTCACGCCAAGACCGTCGGATCCTACGCAGTGCCGTAGGAGACCGCACCGCCACTTCCCAGCAAATTAGGGACACTGTTGCTCATGGGGTATCGGCGAGGACCATTCGCAACCGTCTTTATGAAGCTGGGCTACGGTCCCGCGCTCCGTTAGGCCGTCTTCCACTCACGCCCCAACATCGTGAAGCCCCCCTCCAGTGGTGTCGCGACAGGCGTGAATGGAGGGACGAATGGAGACGTGTCGTCTTCAGCGATGAGAGTCGCTTCTGCCTTGGTACCAATGATGGTCGTATGCGTGTTTGGCGTCGTGCAGGTGAGCGCCACAATCAGGACTGCATACGACCGAGGCACACAGGGCCAACACCCGGCATCATGGTGTGGGGAGCGATCTTCTACACTGGCCGTTCACCTCTGGTGATCGTCGAGGGGACACTGAATAGTGCACGGTACATCCAAACCGTCATCGAACACATCTTTCTACCATTCCTAGACCGGCAAGGGAACTTGCTGTTCCAACAGGACAATGCACGTCCGCATGTATCCCGTGCCACCCAACGTGCTCTAGAAGGTGTAAGTCAACTACCCTGGCCAGCAAGATCTCCGGATCTGTCCCCCATTGAGCATGTTTGGGACTGGATTGAACGTCGTCTCACGCGGTCTGCACGTCCAGCACGAGTGCTGGTCCAACTGAGGCGCCACCTGGAAATGGCACGGCAAGCCGTTCCACAGGACTACATCCAGCATCTCTACGATCGTCTCCATGGGAGAATAGCAGCCTGCATTGCTGCGAAAGGTGGATATACACGGTACTAGTGCCGACATTGTGCATGCTCTGTTGCCTGTGTCTATGTGCCTATGGTTCTGTCAGTGTGATCATGTGATGTATCTGACCCCAGGAATGTGTCAATAAAGTTTCCCTTTCCTGGGACAATGAATTCACGGTGTTCTTATTTCAATTTCCAGGAGTGTAGATTTAAGTACACGGTGTATGTAATATAGAACATTACTAGTCATCACATTAAATAAGGAGGTACCGACAAGCAAGCATGAGGTTCTTACTTCCCTAATGAGCCTATAGCAGCAACTCCCTGTATTAGCAGGAGACCTTTGACCTTTAGGGATGGGCTATTTATTTTTTCATTCAATCATTTATTCATTCACTTATTCATTTACTTGTTTATTTATTCATTTATTTTATTTATTTATTGTTGCGAAAACACATTTTGCATTTTCAGCTTTAATAGATGCAATTAGTTTCGGAAGCAGGGTGTGATGCAAAATTTAATTGATTTTGTAGGTCATAAGAAATCTAAATATATGAGTTGTGTGGGATCCATTCGAAAATTATCCTCATATCAAGTGATAGCAAGGTTTTAAAATTTGTGTGCTTACATATTGAAGCTCCTTGTACTCTCGTAAATGCTTCTCCTAAATGCTAACGTCCATTGTCATCGTGAATAAGTCAGAAACTTAAATCTTTATTCAGTAACAGAAGAGTTAATGAGCAAGAATGAAGTACTACTTTTTTTTAAAAAAAATAGTGTTTAATGCTACCCACAGTACAAGAGGCTGAGGACACTGAAGATAAATGAAATAATTCGGGAAGAAACTTGCAGACCTGAGTTTAGAGTACCTTCCAGGGAATGGCTAGTTATAAAGATTGAGAAAACCAGGAAAATACCTCATACAAGGAGAATGGTCCTGCTAAATGTTTAATCTCATACCTCCCATTCGCAGTCTGGCTTCCATGCGGTATTACGAAACAAATCACTTTTGCCGAAAAAAAAAAACAACAAACAAACCTAGCATTATTTTCCTTCAAACTTTAATTAATAAAAATTTATTTAATTTCCAGGAAAATAATACAACTTTAGTATAATATGAACAAATAACTTTTAACTCAATAATTACCCCAAACATTCATTAATATCCGACTTGATTGCAGAAATCTGTCCACTCAAAATATGCAACAGGTCGACGCTTTGGCTAGTGAATATTGAATACAAGTTGGTATTATGTATTTATTCACTAATTTAATAACACTTACGTATCTATGAGAGGGCTTATGTTATCCTACTAGTCAAGAACCACAATATTCACCTTTTTTGTTGGCCAGTTTACTGCCTCATAAACCTCAACTCTTTGATTAAGAGAGAGAACAGCAGTAACGTGATTACCTGGGTTGCTAAAGCAACGTTTTTAATGTAGGCATTAATTGCGCTGTTATAATACTGATTTTACTTCGGTAGAGAACAGATATATCTTGTATCTTCTTAAATTAGACAGACCGGGAGGATAAGGAGAGGGAGTAAGAAAGCGTTTCTGGACGTGTTAATTTCTTCTTCAGTCACGACAATAGCTTCGTGGGAATTCTCTACAAAAGAAATTCACAGATCTGAATTCCCACAATGTAATTCAGCGAATAAATGCTTCCTAAGTCTGTATCCAGTATCAAACATTCATCCGGTTACTGGCATTCTCCTCAGTTTGCCTAAGTTATCAAATTCAACCTCACCAAAAAGCAAGGGTGACAAACGCCAGCTTCATATAACATATGTTCTATAAAGCTAAGAAGACAAAGAACTGCTTTAAATGTTGGAAATTAAAACGTTATTTAATGTATGAAGGTTCAAAAGAGTGAGGAAAACATTGGTAATCGGAAGTCAACATCCTTCGTACTTAATCTCATCAAACTGGAGGCCGAGAACATTTAGAATGTCATTCCAATTGTTCTTACCTCTTTTTCTGTTTTACCTTATTCATAGTGTACCACTTATCGCGGTGTTAGGGGATTCTTGTTCTTCTATCCCTTAAGGTCGGGTCTGAGGACCCTAAGCTTTGGATCTGATAGAGAACCTGGATTGGGTGATCTGCCCAATGCTTGGTATGAGCGTGAGAGAAGTAGATGATAGTGTGAGAGCGAGTTGAATGATAGCAATTGGTGATGATGGAGCAATTAGTGAAATGATACCAGGGGAAATCAGAGATCCCGGAGGAAACCCGCCCCAAGCCGTGTTGTCCACTACAAATCTCACTTTGCGGTCGCCTTATGAGAATCGAGCGCTCTAACCACTTGATCACGGCGCGGCCGTTCTTAGTTGGACAAACAAAATTTTCTGTGGATTTACTCTAATTATGGGCATAGTAACAAAGTACTACTTTACGTAGAAGCAGTATTTTAATTACTTTAAAATTATACATATTATACTTTACCACTGTAAACTCTGCAGATTTTTCTTGGCCGAAATGTAAAATACTCCAATTTTTACATAATTATATTCTCTTCTCTGTATTTTCTCAGTATCTTTCTCTTTATTTCACAAACTGACAAATATGTTTTCCATGTAGTTTGTAATATTGTAACAGACCAAGCAGAATGGTGTCCTCAATTCGGGAGGACCGAATTCGATACCCATGGTCTGCCTGAATCATGAAATATTTGAGGATTTTCCCGGGTCACCGGGTGAATGATGGATAGGTTAATTACATCCCCCGATTTTCCTCTCCCTCCATTTCATTTTCATTATTCATTTCACATCAAGTCTCATCTGGTGTCTCTTTCAGATAGAAGTGTCGGTGTGAGTCTCCGTGATGTATGGGAGAATTATATGCTTTTGGTTCGTTCTCCTTCGTTCTTCCTTCCTTCCTTTTAGTGCTTTAACAAATTTAAGTCTTAGCAAAAGTTTAAGTCTTCCATTACGAATTATGTTAGCAAGCTAAATATTCAGCCCCAAAAGTACATATAATACCTATTCATCTAAATTCTTGGATACTTGAAAATCTAAATGATTGTTTAATTACATGTAGCAATACATTAGATGTAGATAGTAATAAAGTTGCTATGAGAGAACACACATTCCTAGCTGACACACACCGGCATCGCGACAAATTCGCATACCTTTATGACAGATTTTATTGAGGGCTTGGCGGTGAAAGCACTATTGTATGTAACGCACAAGGAATGCGGAATGAGCTTGTCTATCTGGTCTCTCTCCCTTTATTTTGAAAAGTCCTTGCTGCTCCAAAACATCCCATCGAATCGCTCGCTCTCTCTCTCTCTCTCTCTCTCTCTCTCTCTCTCTCTCTCTCTCTCTCTCTCTCTCTCTCTCTCTTAATACAGCAGATTAATGCTACCTCTAAAATCCGGCAATCTATTCAGAGACTACAAACGTTAAGTCATTTGTAATTTTTTACATAGTCAGCATGCCTAAGTCGCATTTCCCAAGTTCATCATAAAGGCATTAAAACAGCCTGTTGATAACAAACGTTCCTTTTTACAGACGTCATCACTCTTCAAAGTGCTTTCCTCTAAATTTAATAATAGTAATACAGGAATAAACCGTTTGTTAATTTTCGTTTTGAAGCTTTTAATTCTTTATGTTCAGTCATTCTTTTTATAGCTCAAGACCCAGCTTATCCATCCTTCGGTGGTTGACTTTAAAACAATTAAAATAACAATTTATTTATATTCTTATAGTATCCCGCTCAAGTACTCTATTATTTTGTACTTATTTATCTATTTATTTATTGTTTAATGTCCTTTGATCGCTTAAATCATATCGGATGATGAATGGAATTAGTAAAAGGTGCTCAAAATAATTCGGATCCATAGAAATTAGAGCTATCCGACATTATTCTTTCAGGATAGGGGAAAGCTCCTTAAAGAAGAAGAAGAAGAAGAAGAAGAAGAAGAAGAAGGAGGAAAGAAAAACATCCAATCATGCTTCCAGACTCCGCGGAGAGTAGGGCCTCAGCGTTTATTAAAGGCAGTGGGTTGGAAGGTCCGACAAGTCATCTATGTCTGCAAAGAGCCAATGCTATGATAAGCATAAGGTACACTATTACAACTGCGTTCTAAAATAGATGCACCTGCTTAGGTAGAAGGAAAGGGTCCTTCCTATACCATAAAATTGGCATTGTGCGTTGTATGCTATTTATCTCGCCTGGATTTACTTGTTTTATTTACCCATGGCGTAACAACCCAAAGCGGGCCTGAGCCTGCCAACCCGACTGCCGGTCTCACGCCCACTTACGCACGGCAGAGGTGGGCGATCATCCAACCGATACAGGGAATAGATGTGGTCAGCATCTCAGCATCCCTCAGCCGGAACGTTGGTTTTCGTGACCAGGGCTGCTTACCTAGCGTAAGCTCTTCACTTTCCTCACGATGCTGAGTGGGCACCGGTTCTATAGCTGGGACCGAAGATCCGCACCCCATGGGTGGGATTGAACCCCGTTCGCTTTCCGTGGCCAGGGACCAACGCATGCTGCCTTAGCCCGCTCCACCACGGTGCAGGACATCTCGCCTAGATTACCGAGTATATACTATTTTAATTAGATTCTTGAAATTATGGGGCACAGTACGGCGACAAGTAAAATTTCGGAATATATCACTCACTAGTTTTTAGTTTTTTGGTTTTACGTTTTTTGGGTTTAGTTAATGATCACGTGATGATACCGTCCAATGAGAATGACATGCTCAGGCAGTGCAAGCGATTGCACATGCCATTATGGGACTCGATGTCTTGTGAGAAAAAGGTATAATTAAAGGCAATAGTTGAATATAATGTGAATTTTAACATCAGTCTCGAATTCTGTGGTACCGAATCAACAAACTGTAGCTCATTTCACCTTCATAACATTTTGTGCGGAGAACAGGTAAATTGAAATTAATAATAGAAAATAATAATGGAGATTGATGGTAGAAATTAATAGTAGAAATTAATAGCTAGGAATGTTTAAAATAGTGGAAATTTATAGTAGAAATTAATAGTCAGAACTGTTTAAAGATAATGACGGAATAAAAAGACTAATATTTCCAAAAGGTTTAAATATTTATTTGTGTGTATGGAACAGATTCATGTTACACTATGGATTGGTGCTATTTCTGATCAGCATAAGAAGCTTTGAAATTATGAATGCGAAACCTGCATTATATGCTTGTCACGTTTCTTGAGTGCTACTGAGGAGCACTTATTAACATCGCTTTTCTGACGTGCGTTCTTGAGCACGAAACAACCCACCACGGTGTTTGGGATTTTATATATAAGAATCTGAAGGTAATTTTTCGATATATTTCTTACGCTATATATAGGTGGGTGGAAACTTACAGATTAGTAAAAAGAGGAAATAAACCTGCTGTTGTATTTCTTTTACTGGCATTATTAATGGAATGCGACCATTATTCAATTTAGCTTGCTAGCCTCGTGACTAATGGTTTAAGTCTGTTCATGCCACACGGAATACCAGAATTCACTTGACTGGTGTATTAGATTGTTCATTGCTAAGATTTAAATAGGTTAAACGCAATTTAAATATCTATTTGCGAAAGGACATGTAATTCACTGCAGTAGCTTCGTGGTAACGGTTATGCCTACGCATTACAAACGAAAGTTTGTTATTCTATTGTTACTGGGGTTATTTATTTTGTTGTTCCTTATCAAGATTTAAATGAATTGGTCATCTGGCTTGGCTGCAAGAAATAATTATGATTTATATTTATAATTTATAGCCATAAACTGAAAGTTTTAAAACTATTTCGGATACTCCTGCACGAGCCCGAAAAGCCTGTTTTCTGGACAATCCCTTGGTTGTTTTCAGAAAATAAAGCAATACTAAACTACCATTAAGGGTGTGTGAAACTGTAGGCAACTTCTGAACATTTTTTCTTTCTCTGCCTTGAGTAGTAAGTGAAAAAATCCTATGTTCTAACCAAAAAGCGATACCAATATTTCGCTAGAAATATACTTATTGATGAATACAAGGAAGGCATTTTTGAAAAACGTTCCTACTCTCTCTCTCTCTCTCTGTCTTTGCATGTGTATTGTCGCGGTGACGGTCATAAAAGTTTCGGCGCAAATAAATAACAGACGGATAGTGTTTCACGGAGATAAAGAGCTTTCATAAGCAGATAAACATATCGCCGGAGATAAAGGAGTTGCCGGCACAGATTAAGTTACGATTCTGGAAGGTGATAGAACAGTTCATTTCTTGTTTGTTCCAGATATCTCTCGAATTTATCAATGAGGTATTTAAGAAGGTGACGACTCGCCAAAACTCAGTCGTGAACAGATGTAACAGGAGTGTTGTAAACAGGTGTAATTAGAACGCGGTTGTGGTCATCGACCTTGGTAGACTGTGTGTATGTGTCGTGCTGTTGTTACGTGAGAATTGAAGAGTGTATTTCTACCGAAATAAAGAACATTTGGAATATCTGCAACTCGGACATTTAATTCTACGAAACCACAGAGTCACAGTATGTTTGAGAACTCAAAAACGAAAAGTTGGTTAAATAGTAAACTAGCTCCAACATTTTCTAAGGGTTTCAATTTTTTTTATTTTTCTCAACGTGGTTGTGATTGTTTTGTTTAAAATATTATATGTATAAATCATTTTCATGAGATAAAATGTGTACGCAACAATTTAAACAATTAGACGGTAGCACTACGTTTATGCACCATCCCTTACGTTCTACTGATGCATCTTTACAATTTTTTGCGGCAGGGAGTTGTAAAAATCAGCTAATGCAATGGTGCGGTGAGCCAGAGGGAAAGAGTTTTGTGAGCGAGTTTCTTGATAAAGATTCATCAGAAAGGAACTTAAAGCCAAGATTTAGATAGTTTGGAAAGCAAAACATAAACTGCGCTAAATCAAAAACCTTGCTCTGAAATTTGCTAACGAAATTTTGTGTTAGTCACACAAATATGAATCACGAAATGTAGGAACGTTTCAAATGTAGTAGCGATGACAACGCGGTTATGATCATGATAAAAAATAAATGCTTTATTAATGGACGCATGCTACATTCCAGGATTTTGCATAATGTTTTTTTTTTTTTTTTTTTTTTTTGGCGGGCTAACACAGTCTGCATGAAGATGATGAGTGAAAGTGATGATTAGGCTACAAAGGAATGTACAGTAAGATTGAGATCCGGGAAAAGTAAAAACGGTTTGTTCGCCATAATCCCCTCCACCAACTTTGGGATGGACACGAATCGGTCTAGTAAAAGGTTTAACCATTCTGTTCACACGCACACGCCACCGCACGAGGACTTGGACGCTCTGTTGCATTATTTTTTAACTGGTAAGAAATTTTATAATTTTCTCGTAATTAATGTAATGTCAATGCTAAAAACTCATAGAGATAGTAGAAAGTACAGACAGCCTCTGTGAGAATAAATCAACAAAAGGCTAAAAGTATACATTTATCCGCTTTTAAACCTTTTGCTTCGATCGCTAACGTTATTAAAATACACGTTGCGGATATTGGATATTTGTATTGCATAAACTAAAAATAAAATATATATTTCTTTGTAATTATCTGACCCTATTTAGATATTGCGTAATAGTTCAGAATATTTAGAATAATAATTAAACATATAAAATAATACGCTGTTGGAAAGCAAATATAATAATAATAATAATAATAATAATAATAATAATAATAATAATAATAATAATAATAATAATAATAATAATAATAATAATAATAATAATAATAATAATAATAATAATAATAATAATAATAATAATAATAATAATAATAATAATAATAATAATAATAATAATAATAATAATAATAGTAATAATAATAATAATAATAATAATAATAATAATAATAATAATAATAATAATAATAATAATAATAATAATAATAATAATAATAATAATAATAATAATAATAATAATAATAATAATAATAATAATAATAATAATAATAATAATAATAATAATAATAATAATAATAATAATAATAATAATAATAATAATAATAATAATAATAATAATAATAATAATAATAATAATAATAATAATAATAATAATAATAATAATAATAATAATAATAATAATAATAATAATAATAATAATAATAATAATAATAATAATAATAATAATAATAATAATAATAATAATAATAATAATAATAATAATAATAATAATAATAATAATAATAATAATAATAATAATAATAATAATAATAATAATAATAATAATAATAATAGTGATAATAATAATAGTGATAATAATGATAATAATAATAATAATGATAATAATAATAATGATAATAATAATAATAATGATAATAATAATAATGATAATAATAATAATAATGATAATAATAATAATAATGATAATAATAATAATAATAATAATAATAATAATAATAATAATAATAATAATAATAATAATAATAATAATAATAATAATAATAATAATAATAATAATAATAATAATAATAATAATGATAATAATAATAATGATGATAATAATAATAATGATGATAATAATAGTAATGATGATAATAATAATGATGATGATGATAATAATAATGATAATAATAATAATGATAATAATAATAATAATAATGATAATGATAATAATAATAATGATAATAATAATAATAATGATAATAATAATAATAATGATAATAATAATAATAATGATAATAATAATAATAATAATAATAATAATAATAATAATAATAATAATAATAATAATAATAATAATAATAATAATAATAATAATAATAATAATAATAATAATAATAATAATAATAATAATAATAATAATAATAATGATAATGATAATAATAATGATAATGATAATAATAATGATAATGATAATAATAATGATAGTGATAATAATAATAATGATAGTGATAATAATAATGATAATAATAATAATGATAATAATAATAATAATGATAATAATAATAATAATGATAATGATAATAATAATGATAATGATAATAATAATGATAATGATAATAATAATGATAATGATAATAATAATGATAATGATAATAATAATGATAATGATAATAATAATGATAATGATAATAATAATGATAATGATAATAATAATAATAATAATAATAATAATAATAATAATAATAATAATAATAATAATAATAATAATAATAATAATAATAATAATAATAATAATAATAATAATAATAATAATAATAATAATAATAATAATAATAATAATAATAATAATAATAATAATAATAATAATAATAATAATAATAATAATAATAATAATAATAATAATAATAATAATAATAATAATAATAATAATAATAATAATAATAATAATAATAATAATAATAATAATAATAATAATGATAATAATAATAATAATGATAATGATAATAATAATAGTAATGATAATAATAATAGTAATGATAATAATAATAGTAATGATAATAATAATAATAATGATAATAATAATAATAATGATAATAATGATAATAATGATAATAATGATAATAATGATAATAATGATAATAATGATAATAATGATAATAATGATAATAATGATAATAATGATAATAATAATAATAATGATAATAATAATAATGATAATAATAATAATAATGATAATAATAATAATAATAATAATAATAATAATAATAATAATAATAATAATAATAATAATAATAATAATAATAATAATAATAATAATAATAATAATAATAATAATAATAATAATAATAATAATAATAATAATAATAATAATAATAATAATAATAATAATAATAATAATAATAATAATAATAATAATAATAATAATAATAATAATAATAATAATAATAATAATAATAATAATAATAATAATAATAATAATAATAATAATAATAATAATAATAATAATAATAATAATAATAATAATAATAATAATAATAATAATAATAATAATAATAATAATAATAATAATAATAATAATAATAATAATAATAATAATAATAATACAAAAATTCAATTTTAGACATATCACATAATTAAATAAGGCTTTTTCCATAAAGATTATTTTTCAAAATGGCTGCAAAATATTTTTGTGAAAATCTGGAACCCTAGAATTGTTTGTTTCCTTCTAATTTATGATTCCCCGCCAAGAAAGAAAGGAAGAAAAAAAGGACCTTTGTAATTGTTTTTTTCCATTGCGTCAAAGAAGTGACCACTCACAATAATTTTCTGAATATGACACTTATCTGTAAAATGAAGGAATTGTTTGTTCATATGTTGAACCTACAATTTTTGCCTCGCTCCTTCTGTTGATGAGCAAAATAGCTACATGACTCGCTGTCATTATTAATCATGCAATGCACATATAATATACTTCCTAGCATACATTGATTTTTGGGACATAAATAGCCAAAATTGAACCGATTCCAAAATGTTGTTCTTGAGCTATGGTCATGGAATAAAATATGTTTTGAGCTTAGCCCAAAATTATACATCAGGAATAATAAGTTATAGTGCAACAAGCGGGATACTGAAAGTTTTCATAACCACAATTTATTATCATATATAGTCGATGACGATGGGTTGGCACACCGAGTGCAACCCAGTTAGTGCGTTTTTAGGGCTTAACCGCTTATAGGTGAAATGGGGGTTGCCAGATGACAGGGGAGAATAAGAGGTTAGGGGAGTGAACGGAGGAAGCGAAATACCTCTTGACTGCTGCTAAGGATGCATCGCTGGTGTTTATATATATATATATATATATATATATATATATATATATAGGAAATTTGGGATTTATTATTGAAACTGTTGATTATTTAAGCATCTCTTTGGTAGGGGCTTAGGCTTATTTGCTAATGGAATGGCTCCTATGTTACAGGAACCACAATATTTCGCTATTCGCATGCAGGAACACTTAAGTATGTTCCTTTGAAAACAAGCACAACGAGCAAAATAATAAGTTGAAGAAACAAACTATACTCTTGTGTGCATGTCGTTTTGTGTTCAACAAGACAGCGAAGGACATTTGATATTAATATAAACATTTTAACACATGAACGTCCATTGAACACAGACTTACTCCGTGGTGCGTTTTGGAGAGTAGTAAACGTGATATCCTGAAATGATTCCTTTAAGTTTGAATTCCCTTTTAATTCGAAGTCTCGGTTACCAATTCGAGAAGCTTTCATTAAAAAGCTTTCACATGCCACATTTTTTTCAAATATGTATGCGCGCTTTATATTTGAATTATGTATTTAATTCTGATGAAAGTTGAGTTCGCTGAGGCGATTATCAGCAGTTGAAAATGAGTACAAATAATGTATGTCATAACAACACATGTTAACATCAGAACGCTAACAAGTTTTTCCGTTCAGCAGTGAAAGAAATAAGTGATTTCTTCCAGTTTCAAAATGTGCATAACATTTCTTTCACACGAAACGTTGCCCACGAATTTTAATAGCTGGCTACAAATAAAGTTTTCCAAGCTTGGATTAATTACTACACACAAATAGCTGCATATTTTCAATAGAAGCTAGATATTTGAAATCGATGCCGTTTCCTTATTTTATCCTTGTTTATTCGACATTATGTTAGCCAGTGGAGACAAAAGCAATTTCGCGATTATTTTCTAAAGTCACAGTAAGTAAGTTGAGAGGCTGTGTGCCACCGAATCCTACATTATGTACCGTACTAGGGAACACTGACTGTAACATTACAAGATGCGGATGTAGATGGCGGTTTTTATTCTAAGTACTCGTCTCTTTAACAACCTTGATAATATGGATGAAAATCCCGAGGAACTTCCAGTCCGAGCAGAAAGCACTGAACCGGATTTGTTCCCCGCAAAATCTCAACAACAATTGCAATTAAAGATGATACAAGGTAAGCAATGTTATACCCTGGAACTAAGATGGTTTATATGGAGAGGCATCAAAGACACTGAAATATTCCTCACTATGGTCTTAGTGCAAAAGTGCTAGTAAGGTTTGTGTATACGTAGAAAGCAATGTTTCTTATATTTCTTGTTTTATGAGCAGCTGTTTCGACTGAAGTGCTTAGGTATGGCTGATCAATGACATTTGAAGTTTCCTTATCAAGTTTTGCATGATGACTTTAGCGGCCTGGGCCTGGGTTAACATTCCTCATTCTTACAATCAAATAGATATTTCAGACTGTATACTAAAAACTAAATTTTGGTTCAGTGATAAAATGTTAAATATATTGTAAGTACCCTTTTGCGTATCACATTTTCGATGTAATTTACTTGAAAATAATCAAGTAATAAACTTAAGATACTTATATTCCTATCACAATGCTCAGTCTAGAAGATATTAGGCTAATTAATAAAAGGGTGTTTGTTTATTGTTTGATGAGTAGCACTATTTCAAAATGTACAACAGTAAGGGATCCAAGGAGTTTGTTTCCAAGAGATCACAAATCTGAGAAAGTGAAGTTCTTGAGGGAGCAGTCTCTGGTTTCGTCATAACTCAGAGTCTCGTGTCTGTACCACAATGGACAGCAAAAGACATAGTACTCATTAATAACTGAATGCTTCGTCTTTCAGTCGGCGACAAAATGCCTGTTAGGAAAGAACTTTCACTTTTGCATTGACAAATACTTCAGGGTTTCTACGTACTCACTCTTTTTATTAGGACAGCAGAAATGCGTTTATCTTCAATTTAGGATATCTTTCTTATTTAAGGCAATGTATCTGCAAAATTTGGCAACAACTGAACATTTTAAATGTTTTGTAGCTTTTGTTTTTATTACACTTAAATATAAGTTGTACGTTCATGCTGCAAAATTACCTTTTAATATAAAAAATTTAAAGGCTATTAAATTGAATTAGTACCACTTAGATAAAGCCGCACGCTGACCGATTTTCTCAATTCTTCCCCTCCTCCAGCATTTTTCACTATTTAAAGTGTTCCTTGGGTGAGAGTTTAGAACCTATTAGATTGGGCTGTTTAGGAATTACTGATTTAAAGTGGTTTGTTACTAATTATAGAATATTAAATAGCTGTTAACTATTTGTATGTGACTTGTTGCCGTCCCCAATATTCCAGCGTTTGATGGACCTCCTACCGGCTGCTACAGTTTTTCTCAAGGTATGCGTGGCTGGTTGTGAGGATAGACAACGGTAGTTAAGCTGGCTAATACTTTCAGTGGAGACTAATATATGAGCGGTTTTAAGTGAGGCTTTTTTTTTTTTTTTTTTTTTTTTTTTTTTTTTTTTTTTGTAATTTTCGTCCTTTAACTTTTTAAATCATATCGGACGAGGAATGTAATGGGTGAAATGATGCTCAAATAGACCGGGGTCCATGGAGCTTAGAGTTACCCGACATTCGTCTTTTAGGATAATGGTAAAACCCGGAAAACAATTATCCAGGGAACTCACCCTGACCGAAATTCGACCTCGGAACCTCTTGAACGTGAGACAGACACGCTACCGAGGCGGGCAGGTTTTAAGTGAGTTGTTAACAGTTTGAGGATGAAAAATTGCTATTTTTGAGTCTCAGCAGTAGAAAATATAAGTATCGGAGTGTTATATCTAGCTTTTAACACATCAATACTTTATGAATTGAAACAACTGTTTCCTTAATAAAAATGAGTCGCTGAAATGTTAATCTCTCGAGCTTGATCTTTTCCGCTGCAGACTACCGATCATTGTTTACAAATTAAATACTTCTACAAGCGTATAAGTCATTCAAGAAAGGACTCAATTTGAAAGATACACCCTTTTTAGTCAACATATATCATTCCTACTTTTTGACTACCCACCAAAGTTCCTTCAGCTAAGTATAAATTTCTTATTCGCATCTGAAACTGGATTTTATTGTGACTTACTAAATTATAAGAAATTCCTTCTTTTTCAAATTTTAAGAACTTTATTTGTGTGTCTTGGCAAACTCTGGATTACCCAAACCTATAGCTAAAGAATTTCTTGCAGAATGAGTTCACTGGAACCCTAAATGCTAAGCTACACTAACTTATATCAACTGTATTTTCTTCTATATTAGTACTTACACAGTTTTCCCTCACGACAATTTATCTCCTGCTTCTTAATACTTTAATTTTAAAACATGGAAAAAATTATTTCCAATTTACTTAGCTATTTCCCTATAATTTCTTTATAAAATGATTAGTGTTACCCACCAATTATGTGCATTAATTTCAGGAGAAATCAAAAGGTTGAAAAATTTAATAACATGTATACAGCATGTTTGACTTCTTTAAAAATAATTAAAATACAGAAATAACTGCGTAAAATTTTCTTTACATTTGTGTATTAAGCTCAATTTAAAAAATTAGGGAAAGATACGATTCACCACATATTAATTTAATCAAAAGGTTATTATATTATGAGTAAAATAATATCTTAATAATGCTTTAATATAGCTCACTGATATTTTATGTGCACTGTAAGTTTTATGCTTTGATTAAAGTAAAACTGGAACTTTTCACTGATAGCTTTGTCGTAATATATTTCCTAAACAAAGCAACTAATTTCTCAATAGGGATAAGCTTAAACTTGTAATATTTAAATATACAGCTTAAGATATGCGTTTAACTTCTTCTTCTTCTTTCTTCTTCTTCTTCTTCTTCTTCTTCTTCTTCTTCTTCTTCTTCTTCTTCTTCTTCTTCTTCTTCTTCTTCTTCTTCTTCTTCTTCTTCTTCTTCTTCTTCTTCTTCTTCTTCTTCTTCTTCTTCTTCTTCTTCTTCTTCTTCTTCTTCTTCTTCTTCTTCTTCTTCTTCTTCTTCTTCTTCTTCTTCTTCTTCTTCTTCTTCTTCTTCTTCTTCTTCTTCTTCTTCTTCTTCTTCTTCTTCTTCTTCTTCTTCTTCTTCTTCTTCTTCTTCTTCTTCTTCTTCTTCTTCTTCTTCTTCTTCTTCTTCATCTTCTAATGCATCTTGATTTAGACATCACCACCTTTTCGTCCGCTTTGGCAGCGTGGTGGTAGCGTGTCTGCCTCACGTTCAAGAGGTCCCGAGTTCGAATCTCGGTTAGAGTGAGTTACTTGGATAAGGTTTTTTCCGGGATTTTCCCTTATCCTGAAAGGCGAATGTCGGATGACTCTAAGCTATAAGGGCTCTGGGCTCATTTGAGCATCACTTCATCCATTCCATGCATCGTCCGATATGACTTAATGTTGGAGGACGTAAACTTACAAAAAAAAAAAAAAAAAAAAAAAAAAAAAAAAAGTCGCCACCTTTTCCACTTCCAAGAAGCTGATGTCGACTGTTCTTTGTTTCCCTTGTCCCTCTTTCCCGTTTGGCTATCAATGCAGCTGACATTTTGTGGGGACTTAGACAAGCTTTTCAGATATCAAAGCTTTTTAACTTTTGTTCGTAATACCATCTATTTTGGTCAGGAAACTTTAAAAAACGATTTTCTTTTCCCTAAGAAATCGTGCTGTCATTCCGAAAGTAATAAACAGAGATAAGTAATAAGTTGAATTTAAGAGCTCTTTCACTAATTGGACAGGAATGAGGCTAATCTCATGTAATAAATATTTTAGTTACACAGAGTCGCGACGATTTGATGCATAATGTACCTAACTATTGACGAATGGAGATATGGATGTGATGAATTAACCTTCTCTCACAGCATTGTCAGTCAAATATTCTATTGTCGCAAATCATGTCACTATTGATCTATTAACTTATATATATATATATGCGGCTTACAATAAAAGTTACATGTTTAACTGTTATTCATTTCTAGCTATTGTAATAACACAAACAGTAATAATTTTAATGGTATCGGCTACAATTAGTTGTTTTTGTATGTATTCAACTTTTTTCATTACATGGTGTATGTACTTTCCTCCCCGTCCATGATTTTGTGACCTTGCTAGCCTGCCTAAACCTAGCAGGATAGCTCAGGTGATTTCTACTGTGGCCTGCATTCGGGAGGCTCGGATTCGATTCCCGCGGCTGACCGAGCTAGCCCATTTCTTTTTTCGAGGGTTTTCCCGAGTCGCCAAGTGAATGCTGGGTAGGCTAATTTACCTCCCTCGAATTCTCTGTCCCTCCATTTCATCTCCATTATCATTTCACATCATCTCTCCTCTGGTGGTATCTTTCAGGGTAAAAGTGTCGGCGGGTGTCTTGACGCTGTCGTGACTCCTTGGGACAGCTGCCCTTAGTCTCCTCTCGCCCCATCCTTCCTCCCAGGGATGCCCCACTTGGGGATTAGGTACAATAAATCACAGGTTTCGGGGCCTAATCCCCTCCGTAGTAATCCTAGTAGTAGCCTGCCCCTTTTTTGCTAGTGTTAATTTCCTTACTATAACACTCCGTTTCAGTTTCCTGATTATTTGCGATGTTAAATGTGTAATAATACGGTATTGGCTAAAATAGTACATGAAATAATTTGATTATACGTTTACAAGATTGGTATTAATTAAGGCACAGCTATATTAAATTTCCACCAAAAATATCTGTGTAACAAAAATAGGAGTAGAAAAGCAAATTTCAGGCATGACGGTAAGTGAGTGGCTCATTAAAGTCTTTCAAAACTGTAAACAAATATTATGTTCAACACAAACTTTGTGTGTGTGTGTGTTTTTAATAGGAACCTTATATTGTATTTGACGCATGATAACCATAAAACATGAAGACATGGATTCAACAAGGAGGTGCTTCTTTCATCCCAATGGGTTAGTTATAACTCGAGAATTTATTAGGTGAATATTGAAGCATAAGTTACGAAAGATGTAACTTTTTATTTATTTATATTTATTTATTATTAAATATTATTTCCGCGACAATTAATAGTGAAAATAACATAAAATGTCTTTAATCGCATCGTGGTACTCAATTATCTGTTGGTTAACAACTTAAATGTGAAACTAGCGCTTGAGACTCAAACCTTTAGGTCGCAAGACTAGCAAAGTGATGTGCTTTTCCCGTATCTCAAGCTTCAACTTCAGGATACAATAATTTCCGGGTTATAATTGGTTACTGCAACGCAAAAACGCCGTTCTCAAATTGTTTCTTCCTTCTTTTTTTCATCTCATTAATTGCATAAAAACACAGTATTTCCTTCGAGAAACTCACGTTGCTTGTCTACTTTACTTACTCTGCTTCTTGACTTTATGACTGTGAATATAGTTTTTCAATTCCTATTTTTCTTCCGGGGATATTTGCAGTGGCAATTTTATATTACTCATCCTGTATAGAAATACCTAATATTTTTTATTTAGTTACTGGTTATTGGCTTTAAAATCAGTCTTTTAAGACACAGTAAGCGATAGGTGTATATAAAATTTCAAAAAAAAAAAAAAAAAAAAAAAAAGCATAATCTTAACACTTACAAATACACTTACAAGTTTTAACAAATATTGTTATTTGTTAAAGCTTGAAAATGGTTTCATTTGGAAGTTGGAAAAAGGATATAATATAAAGATGACAAATAGTTAAGATAAATTCTTTAGCGAAATTAATAATAATGATAATAATAAATACTAATAGTAATAATAGCCTACTATGGAAAGCAATTACTCTTTCACATTAACGGTGCGCAGGAAAAGATTGAAAAGGCAGAATCAAACTAAGAGATTCAGTGTCATTGACGGTATGTGAAGCACGGATCTTCCAGCTTTAATCAATGAGCTGGCACACCAATAAATCAACAATACATTAAACGTTCCAACTAATTCACGTTTTCCCTGTAATCTACGGGGAGCCTCAAATTCATTTTGAGATGACATATTCCAATGGTGTCTTACAAAGTTGTAATTTAAGTCCCCGGCTTCATATTTTAAGCAAATATTAGATAAATGAATGGAGATTAACTGTTCTTTCACAGCGGTCGTGTATAGAACAAGATTGGAAAGTTGGAATCAAACTGAAAAATTGCCGGGATTTGACGGATTTTCCTACGTTAGTTCCAACCGTTATAACCAATCATTAAATTCTCCAACTGATTCGTATACGGCTATGACTTTCAGTCTGATTCTATCGTTCCAGTTACATACAAACTCAAAAGTAAATTAACTTAAGTACAATTCACATGCGAATTTCAATGGACAAGTGGTAATCTTCTATGTGGATATTAAATATATAAAAGGAAATAATACAGTGTCATACTAACAATACTATGAATGAATTTTTATTATAGGTACAGTGAAACTCGAACAGATCAAGATAATATAACTGCGTGGTACAATGTAATATTTTAATTATGTATCCAAAAAGAAGCTACCATTAAAATATTTCACTAAAATGAGCATAAGACATAAGTGATATATCCGTCCATTAAAAACTTAAGTATTTTAATCGGCATATTAAGTGAACACATTGATCTAGGACTTAACCACAACTATTAGGATATAGATTTCAAGGAACATGATGTCTAAGATGATGTCCAGGATTTCTACGTACCAGTGTTGCCTCAGCTAATATTAGTTCCTTTGAGAAAGCGAGAGTTAAGCAAGCTAAAATTACTGTTTGCTTTTCTGATTCAACATCCGACCTCCATACCTGAGGAAGGAAATTCCGTGTGTGACGCAACTTTACTTTATATTTACCTTCCATCTTCACGTTTCATGCTAACGCTAATTGGTAGTGTATATAGTATGTAGAGATGTGGGAAGTTCTAAGAACTTTAAATTAGTAGATTTTATCTCCCTTCGAGCTTTGAGCATTAAAATTTGCCGGCCCTGAAATCTCAATGGATCTGGAGGACGTGTAATTCATAACGTCATTTGCAACTCGGTAACAGAAGACAGTTTAAAGAGTGTATTACTGACAGTTTTACCGAAGACAAATTCACATATATACATTATATATTATGGTATTCACACAAAAAGTGATTCTTCTATCCACGTTAGGTTATTCACAATAAATGTTTGCTTAGGGATCTTAAAATTAAGACATGCTTAGCTACAACATACGCTTATGTAAACAATATTAAAATGCATATGCTTAGGTTTTCACGGCCGACGTCAATTTGAATAAAATTTCTTTCAGTCATCGTTGGGTTCTCTGAGATGCTCGACACAAATTTGAGCGAAACATCAGGAGAAGTTTCTATATTTGGATTACGGTCTACAAGCCTGGAAGAAACTTTACTTCAAATATTCAGAAATTTATTAATGTTAAGGAAACCTATATTTACTGTGAAATGTCGGTAGATATCGAAATTTTGGATGGAATGTAACACTGCCTCTTACCAGGCACGCATTTACAAGTCAGTTTCAGAGGGGGTCCAAAAATCTATGTTGACATACTTTCTTTTAATAAATAATTAACCAGGGGTGTGTTTTAATCATGTTAATAAAAATAAAGCACATTTAATATATTATATTCACATGAATTTCTCCACCCAAGCTTCTTGTTTCTTTGGATAAAGTCTGTAGAAAGACCTTGCTTGCACATTGCAAATTTCGTGTTCTTATACCTGGGATAAAGTGATATAAGCAATACTCAGATATTTAGAAAGTGAACCACTGATTGATGCATTTGAAGAATTAGTTCTCCTTGAATGTAAAAGAGAATAGGAACTTAGGAGTTAAAAATTACATACCTTTAAGTATCTGGAAATTCAAATCAACAAACTATAATATATCGGAATTAGTTAACTTTGCAATACATTATTGTAATTGACATTATTTGTGTATTTTAACGAACTTCCGTGCAGTAACTTTTCGTTTATCTTTTAAATAGCTTTATGTTTGCCTGACAGTGAATAGAGACGTTAAGATGAGAAGCTTGAATAAACTTTTTCGATTTACTTTAAACTAAGTCTTACTTAAACTATTTATTAAAAGTTTGAAATGATAATTCATTTGGGGGCTCCAGGACCCCTGAAGCCTCATTAAATACGTCCCTGCCTCTTACCTAATATACTCATGTAGGTTGTTGTGAAAGTAATATATTTTGGGGTATCACTTACTTGAAGTTCTGAAAAATAGACCAAATGATTTTAGTTTAGAACTGAAATACTCCTTTTTTTTCAAATACTTCTGAACATCGAATGACTGCAAAATTTATTAAAAATATCAGCAATGAACAATTCGATTAATATTTTTATATATAAATATTCTTTTTAGAGTGCATATATTTAGTTTATTTCCTATTTCTTATTACAATATCTAGAATATACAACTTCATACATATATAACATATATAGTATACAATGAACACAATATCTTATATACTCCTCGTTTTGGAGTTGCATTTTCTCATGGCCCATTAGGGTTAACCCAGTTTGTGTACATAATGGAGCATTTTAAAACTTGGGATCTAGAATTTTGTTTCCCTTTATACCTTATAATATTTAACCTAATTGTTCTCATTAGTCTTCACTGTTTTCCAAAGTCATTTTTGTCTTACCTTGTCAATTAATTTTTCCTGTTTTATTATGTTTTCTTCTGATCTTAGATTCAAGATCCGTTTGCCTTTATTTCATTTTGTATGTTTTCCCACTTATGCAAAAGAAATTCGTCTCTCCAATATTTTGTTTTTTGACAAACAAAAATATAATGCCAAGTACTATCTTCTTTTTCACACATTGGACATCTTCCCTAAATAAATCCATTCTTTATACCTCTTTCCTGTTCTAAACCATGCCGAACCTTCTCCTGCTTTACCATAGACGTTAATATATTTTTCTCTACCCCAATCATTTTTTAATGTTTTATATAATTTCAGAGATATTTTGTTATTAAGATTAGCCCATAATTCTTGATTTTCAATATCTTCAATTCTTGTTTTTACTTCTTTCCAGAATCTCTTTTCTATTCTTCTACTATCTAACCATAATGAACCCACATCTACTTCCTGTAAAATCATCTGCATTTTACATATCCAAGTCTCTCTCCCCTATATTCTTGTTTGTGCTACCAAACACTGTTTAACGGTATTCTCCTCATCTAAATTCAATATTCTGAGCCAATATTTCAGTATTCTTTCCATCACCTTGCTTTTGTAACCTAATCTTCCTAATTCCATTAAACCAGCCTATTTCGGTGAAGATCTAGGTAAGCCTAAAACAGGACAAGTTTATTTATAACATTTATTGCTTTCCATCCTTGATCTGGCCCCATATTTCTATTCCATATAGGATTCTGCTTTCTACAATTGAACCAAATACCCTTTCTATTCATTTTACTTGCATATTTGGTATTTTGTTAATACATGATCTAATAAAACTAATAGCCATTTTTCCTTCTGCCAGTGCTTTCCTTTGTTGGTCACTTCATTTACCATTACTAGATAATCTTACTCCTAGATAATCAATATTCTTAATCACCTCAATTTCTGAAACTTCTCACCACCATTTTTCTTCTCTTTTTAGTCCGAGAGGTTTTGCTTTCCACCATGATTTTAGACTTAGTTTTATTTATCTTCAGATCCCATTCTTTATAAAACTTGCCTATTGCTTCCAAGAATTGATTTAAGCCTATACTTGTTATGGAACCTGTTACTAAATCATCAGCAAAGAGCTGACCTGATATCTCTCTGTTATTTAAAGTTGGTAAATGTGTAACATTTTTACTTATTACTTCTAGAATATCATCAATAAATTAAATAGCACTGGACTTAATCTGAAACGTTGTCTAAGTCCTACAATCTTTGGTATTTTCTCTCTTATCATTAGCCGATCATATTTTATACAAAATTTATTTTCTTTGTAAATATTTTGGATTACTCTTATAAAGTTTTCGCTTACTCCTGTTTTCTTCAATTTAATCCAAAATGTTTTGCTACAAATTGTATCGAAGCGTTTCTCTAAGTCTAGGAACAGTAAATATAATCCCCCTCGTTTGATGCTGAGGTATTTATCTACTAATGCTCTAATTATAAATATGTTGTCTGCTGTTCTTTTACCTTTTCTAAAACCTAATTGAAATGGTGAGAACTTTCCTTCTTTCTCGCCCAATTTTGTAATCATTTTGCTAACGCTCCTGTGAAAACTTTCCCAAGTATTGAAAGTAAACTTATTCCTCTATAATTTGCCGTATTTTGCATGTCTCCTTTACCTTTGTATATTGGGATTACTATTCATATTCCCCAATTTTTGGGTACTTTACCCTTCTCTAAGATTAAGTTCAATACCTGCACTAGTATTTTCGATCTATTTAGGTCATCTGCCCAAGCTTTCCAAAATTCCCCTGGTATTCCGTCTATACCGGGCGGGGTGTTGTACTCGGTAGAGCAGTTTCCACGCTGCGATCTGTTGAGACTCATCCCTTCGCTTGCATGCCTTAGCTATTAGCTTTTACATTCTTAATTTGCTCTAAAATTTCATTCACAGTGGATTTACTATCCAACGGATTTATACTTATCAAGTAGGGTGCCGGAGTAGCGCAGTGGTTTCGTTCGCGGCTCCCATGCAAAGTTCGATTCCCGGCTCTGGGATAGCGAATTTAAGTCGGTCCTATCCACACCTTCAACTCTGTCTAGCAATGTGAAGTGCTCTCTATACCCAACGTGGTTCGCAGTCCACGGTAGAAGCTGTAGGTCCTCTCGCCTCAACGTCACCTGTCACCCTAACATTGGTGGTAATGGACACCGCCCGCTGGGTGTCTCCACCTGAGAAATGGGTCCGGTCATCACGTGGTGGGGCGAGGTTACTTGGAAGGCCAAGGTTGCCATGAGGGGAGTGTTGGTAACCAACCGACCATACTTATCAAGTTGTCATGTATAATCAAGGTTTTAACTCCCAGAAGTCCTTGAAAGAAATTGCAGCATGATGCTGGTCATATAATATTAGTTCCTCCCCTACTTTTGGAGTAGCATATATATGTAAAGATGCAAACTTCTGATAGTTCTGATCATAGATCTGGCACGGAAGCTATTTCTTGCTTTTCGAGTGCCACCTTAAACTATTCTAAATATGAAATTTGTTATGTTTACTTTGCATTCTGAGACTTTATTTGACTATGCTGTAAACAATTAGTCCAAATACAGTGTGAGTAACGAGTGAACTCGAGCCGATGTTGAACTCGAACGGAATAAAAACCACAACATACTTTGGCATGAATGTAAAACAAAACATATGACGGTTAATAAGAAATAAAAGATAGTATACAGAGTGAATTACTTAAAACTTGCACCGCCAATATTTCCAAAATGGAAAGTGCTGTTGATGTGCGGTTTTCACGGCAGTTAGGAGCTCGTAGTTTTAGCCTATAATTAGATTTTAATAAAACTTAACATGTGTATTTTTGGAGAAAATATACACTTTTTAAATTTAAGAATGCCTAATAACATCAGAAAATCAAAAGTACGGTAAATTAGAATGTTACTGGTGCCTTTTGCAGGATTCTAGTGCCAGTAGTTCATAAGATATCTTATTTTGTAACTTTTTGCACTATCTGTGGTAGCGAAAACTAAAGAAAAACAAAAGAGAGTGCACTGCCTCTGTGGATCCTGACAAGTAAAGAGAAATTTGACATTCAAAGCTTATGTTCAAAATGACCACCTGCAGCTTCAATACAAGCTTCCAGTCTCCTGTGATAAGACTACTGCACACGTTCTAGCATTTCAGCGGAAATTTCAGAGCAGGCAGCAGTAATACATTGTTTCATATCATCTGGTGTACTTAGTATGTCCTAATAGACAGTGTCTATCAGTTTTCCCCATAGAAATAAGTTTAACGGAGTCAAATCCGGTGAACGGGCCGGCCAAGTTACAGGTTCCCTTCTTCCAATGCGTCGATTGGAAATAATCTGTGAGAAGCTGTAGTAATTCGTGCACTATGGGCTGTACAGCCATCATGCTGGAACCACAGGTTCCTTCTAGTGTAGCATCTGTGGAGGATGACCTGTTAGGAGGCTGAGATACTTTGCGAGTTTAATGTTCCTTCTATGAAGAAAGGGCCTATGAGCTGATGTTTCACTATCCCTCAACACACGTTTGAACTCCATGGACGCTGACGATCCACCTGATGAAGCCAAACGGAATTGTTAACAGACCAATAGTGCATGTTTCTCCAGTTTACCTGGCCATGATAAGTACATGTTGCTAAACAAAATAGATGAAGAATCTGGATATCATGTCCCATGTACAAAAGTTAACACGATTCTCAAAATCGTTTCCGCGCAGCCCTTGATGGAGAGAGCTGTGATAGGGATGGAACCTATGTCGATGGAGAATCCGAAGTACACTTGCCTGACTCATTCCACTTCCACGTGCGATTGTGCGGGAATTAATTTGTGGATCTACTGCAACAGCAGCCAAAACATAATTTCTCCTATATCTCCAGTCACCTGTTTGTTTCTGTTACGTTTTTTGTGTGTTACATTACCACTTCCAGTAACTGGTTGAAGAGGTTGATGAATAATTGTCGAAATAGCTGACATCTATTGGGATATTTTTCCGTATACACCATACAACAACGAACTGCATTTTTCCTACACTTTCCGTACACCTTGGACATGTCGGCTTTTTCTGCACTGGTAAATCCCATCTTCATTCACAACCTACTGCTTGAATTATCGCAAACTGCATAGATCGTCGCAATGCACAAATGAACCGCAAACACATGTAAACAAACCATAACAAAATCGTATCTAGCGACTAAGCCAGTTGGATGGGAAACATAATTGTCGGTGTGTAAAAGCTTTAAAATAAGATTTTTCGTGAACTACTTCACTAGAATCATACGGAAAACATCATTACCATCATAATTTAGTGTATTTTTTATTTTTTATGTAATTAGGCATTGTTCCATTTCAAAAAGTGCATGTTTATTCCAAAAATGCACCTTCTAAGTGTTATTAAAATATATTTAAGCCTCTAACTACCAAACAATATTGTAAAAACCGCACATCAATAGCGCTTTCCATTTCGAAGATATTGGCGGTGCAAGGTTTAGACGAATTTTGCTTGGATTTGAGACTAACATTAATTTTAAGCTACTAGTAGTAGCAGTGGTAGTAGTGGATTATGCGGAGGAGACTCGGTAGGTCGACCAGATGATGTCTATTGTACTTATGCCCCGGGAGGGCAAATGAGGTGAGAGGAGGCAGAGGGTGGCCGATCCCAAGTAGTCTCTACAGTACAGAGGACGAGGTCCCTACATTTTACCAGATAGAAACTCCTCGCCGGTGGGCTTTGGAAAATCGGCATCCCACCTGCCGTGTCTCCGATAGAGTCACCAGGCCGGTTAGAAGACCGGGGGCCGCCTCCCCAGAGCAGGATACTCTAGGCAGGCTTGCACAACCGGCATCCCACCTGCCGCGTTTCTGAATCGGCCCACTAGGCCGGCTCGGAGACCGAAGTCCGTCCAGCCGGAGGGGAAAGCGTCTTCTTCAGAGCATATCATCCTGCCATGCACCGTCGACACTCCCGCCGACACTTCTACTCTGAAAGACACCACCAGATGAGAGATGACGAAATGATAATGTAGATGAAAGGGAGGGATAGTAAATTCGGGGGATGTAATTAACCTACCCGAATTCACTTAGCGACCCGGAAAACCCTCGAAATACCCATGGGTCAGGTAGGTCGGCCACGGGAATCAAACACGAGCCTCCCGACTGCGGACCACATACGAAACCGCCTGAGACTTCCCGCTCGGTTTATTTTAAACTAAACATCATTGTCTCATATTTTAAGGATTTATTCCAGGGTTTTCCAAACTTTCTCAGCTGGATCTCCAATTTGTAAATTCTGCAATTACAAATATATTTTTCTTAGTGTTTATGTTTCAAAGTAAGGTATGACTGGCTATGTTGGCCAGCATGTTAACTTTCAATTTCCGACTGAAGAATGGGAATTTTCTTTAACATGAATCATTTCCGTTCCTCCTTATTATAGAAATTGAGTAAGGGAATATATTGCGTGGTTGCGTGTGCGTGTTGTGTCTGAATTGAAGGGAAATATGACATACTGATGGGCAAATAGTCCTTGACGACCAATCCCCACAAATACAACAAATAAGGGATTTCAAAATGTGTGTTAACACAGTGATGAATATTAACAGAACACTGTGTTTACGTTGTTGTAAAGTCTGAAGAAAGCTGTTATAGTCGAATATAACATATCGGATATGGACAACAAAACAATTTGTTTCTTACTCTTATCTTTGTATACTTACACATACAAACACGTGCGCACTGAGATCCGACTATTTTGAGAACATATCAGAAACTGTTTTAACCAGAAGTGATCAGGTAGGAATATACTCTGGTGATCCAACGCGGTGCTGATGAGCGGTAGTTCCGTCTGAAGCAGCCAACGTAGGACAAATACACTTTGCTTGTGCGCATATGTGCCTTATTATCTACCTAGTATGGTTCACATAAGGCCTGGTAAGGGATAAGGCACTTGGGTTTTACATACTCAGTCGTAACACTTCTGTATAGGGTTTGAGCATATACAGAATGTTAATGAAATACACTGATTGAAGACATGACTAATATAAGCAATGGAAAGGTAGAGCCAAACTGAAAAATACAATGCCATAGCCGGGATTTGAACCACGGATCTTCTGGTCTCCGTCCAGCCGCACTACCATTGTGCTACTATGGCCAACGTGCCGATATGACATTAAATTCTCCAACTGACTTGTGTTTTTCCTGATAAACCACTTAGGAGTTCTCATAAACATATAAGACAACTACCTTAATGGCGACTTACAGCATGTAAGTACTTTAAGGCCCGGGCTTTATAGTTAACCACTATTAGGTTAATTAATGGAAATTAATTGTTCTTTCACACTGGCCATGTGTAGGCTAAAGTAGTCAATGTCATATCCGCACGTTGGCCATAGTAGCTCAATGGTTAGTGCGGCTGGGCGGAAACCAGAAGATCCGTGGTTCAAATCCCGGCTATGGCATTGCATTTTTCAGTCTGGCTTTACCTTTCCATACTTTAGCCTACACACGACTAGTGTGAAAGAACAATTAATTTCCATTAATATAAGCAAGTTGATATATGCAATTCATGGTCTGCGGCTAAGATCAGATGCTAATAAATTGGTATTTAAATAAACTAGGTGAAATTATTGGATTGGAATGTCTTTAAAACTGCTTCTCGAGTATAGAAATATCGATTCTTAGCAGCTTGTTATTGGCTTCTCAACATTTAATGCCTCAAATATCTCTCAAATCTCGAAGTAAACGCTTGCCTTCTCGCATCAGCTACTGTCGATCCAGCACAAAGCCAGAGAGGAATGAAGGGGAAAGAGGTTTGAACTGGTTAACTGCTCGGTTAGTGGATCTGTTTACTACGAAATCAGTGTATGAGAGTGCATATGAGTCACCTATTTGCCAGATCTAATGCTTGTTGCAGTAACTGCAGTGATAGATATTATTGTGCTGCTCGAATGGTTACCCTGGCTTTATCATTATTAATAGAAACTTCTCAGATATCACACTGATTACTCCAAGTGGACATAAGATCTATCTGTCATTTGTGTGATTCCTGCGCATTCCATTGGCTGAAGTGATGCGTTCATTGGTGCTTAGCACAGATCCGAGAAGTGCGGCAGTTCCCCTCTCACTCTTACAAGAATAATCGGAGCGGTTTCTGAGAGGTTTTTATTAACAAAGATAAAGCTAAGGCATTATTAATTTTTTGAATACAGACAACTTGCCATATGCTGCTTTTAAAGCACTACCAGCAGCATGGCTAATACTGTTGGTCCACCTCTTCAACAGCCTATTACAACTAGCTCACTTCCCTGGAAACACGCTAGGATTATCACCATTCCTAAGCCAGGAAAGGACCCCAAAAACATTAGTAGTCATCGACCCATCAGTCTGCTGCCGGCCATCAGTAAAATCTTCGAGAAGGTGTTGCAGGCCCGCCTTCAACATCTGCTGGACCAACACAATGTGCTACGACCCGAGCAGTTTGGTTTCCGACGTCAACACTCCACCTCTCACCAGTTACTTCGCCTCGTGGACGATGTAATACGCGGGTTTAATAATCGGCATTACGTTACAGCACTATTCCTAGATATCTCTCGAGCATTCGACTCGGTGTGGCATGACGGCCTCATCCATCGGCTCATCCACTACAATATCCCAGCATACCTCATAAAACTCATCAACACCTACCTTAAAAACCGTTCCTTTGTCGTTGCCAGGGACGACATCCATTCTCAACCCTATGGTATTCAAGCAGGGGTACCACAAGGCAGTGTCCTTGGTCCCCTCCTGTTCCTCACCTATATAAACACCCTCCCTACCCTAATAGGCTGTAACCTCTATCTATTCGCTGATGACACCGCATTAACGGTTTCATCTAAACGACACATTAATGCCGTAACCAAGGCGCAGCGTTACGCTGATATGCTATCTGCCTGGTTCATCACTTGGCGCTTGAAGATTAATGTAACAAAATCTCAAGCAGTCACATTCACCCGCCGTACTCTACAAGACGTACCCAATCTCCGCCTGGCTGGAGAGGAAGTACAATGGTCCTCGGAGGCTACATACCTTGGAGGAACCCTGGATTGGCGTCTGACGTGGAAACAGCACATCACCACTGTGGCTAACAAAGTGTCCAGAAGGATGGCCATGCTATATCCCATGATAAATAGGAAATCTACAATGAGCCTGCACAACAAATTGCTCATTTATAAACAAATACTCCGCCCTGCACTAACTTATGCTTGCACAGTCTGGGGAGTTGCAGCAAAATCTCATCTCTACAAGCTACAAGTCCTACAGAACCGCTACCTTCGGATAGCAACCGCTTCCGACTGGTACATTCCAAACGACAATATCCATGCAGATCTCTCCTTCCCCAAAATCACAGAATACATCCTTAACCTATCTCAAAATTTTTATAACAAGCTCCCTTCAAGCTTCAACAGCCTAATCCGCGGTCTGGGTGAATATGACCTAGACCCCGGTGAAACCTACAAGCGACCCAGACTAGTGCTTGCACCACCATAGGCCCATACAATGCCCCCCCCCCCCCAGATGTTCATTACATTTCACCTCCAACAAACAAACCAATCAACCCTTAAATCATATCCGCCACCATCCACCCACCGTCATATCATTAAACAACCACCATCATGCCAGTAAGGGACGATGTCCCGAAATGGCAAAACGTCGAAGGCCCCTCCTCTGAGGAGGAGGTTCACCTTCAACGACACCACTGTGCTGCTTGCTTACTTTTTGAATACAGGCTCGCACCTACAATTGATAGGTAGTCCGCCCGCCGAGTGTGCACTCCAAAATATGTACCAAGCAGACACATGGAATATGAGAAGGTATTTTCACACAACTGACGATGCTGGCGGCAGATAATTACAACTGACCATTAAAGGCAAATGCCGATAATGCAAACTAGAGTTATATTTAGGTTTAGCAAGATAGCAATAAGTGTATTAGACCACAACTGACAAGCTTGCAAGTATTACTTGCAGCGACAACGAAACACCTAAACTTAAGACATAGCGTTACGGCGTGATAAATTACCCTATACTTCCCAACAAATAACACCAGGAATCCTACCAAATACCACCCGCAATAGGCAGTGGATCAGGCTGGGCTTCATGTCAAGCCTGTATCCCTGCATCAGAAACCACCCTCTGCTGAATCGCACTGCGAGACAGCTATGATCATCTCCTGGAATGCGTGGGTGCTTAAGGCGGTACCGCAGCACATTTCTCCTTCCCAATCCGGTGGAGGTTTTTTAGTGGAGTAGTACCCTTGAGGTGAAGCCCACATACCCCACTGTACCCTCCAACATAGTGGTAATCAATAAATGGATTTTTCCTCCACTCGAAAAAAAAAATTGAACAGCACGATAATACTATGTATGGGTGAGTTATGTGACAACACTTGCGTGTTTTGAACGAACCTAGTATCCTTGTCATACTCGGAACGCGAGCATAAACACGGCGGGGCAGCAAAACCGACTACACATTTCATTTCTAGCTTGCCTCCTTGTGCTGGGCATACAGTAGCCCATTTTAGTGCAGTTTATGAAGTGCTCTGGTGGCCCAATCCATTACGCCGAAAACTGGTGTTCTGATTGTCAATGGTTCGGTTCCTCTCGTGTAGATAAATCTTTTCCTGCAGTTTTTAATATGTAAATCCTAATATGAAGAAATAGCGTGATCCGTAACTAAAGACATGAAGCTGATCGACCAGTTCAATAACACTACTGCGATTTAAACCATGTTAATCTGTCCAATGGAGGGGGGAGTACAACTGTAGATTGGCCAGCACGCTCTCCCGACCTCAAACGAGTTGAATTCTTTTTCTGTGGTCATCTCAAGTCTCTGGTGTATGAAACACCTATTACCTCAGAAGACGACCTAACTGTCCGAATAATGGCAGCATATGAACTTTTTCGACACATTATTATTATTATTATTATTATTATTATTATTATTATTATTATTATTATTATTATTATTATTATTATTATTATTATTATTATTATTATTATTATTATTATTATTATTATTATTATTATTATTATTATTATTATTATTATTATTATTATTATTATTATTATTATTATTATTATTATTATTATTATTATTATTATTATTATTATTATTATTATTATTATTATTATTATTATTATTATTATTATTATTATTATTATTATTATTATTATTATTATTATTATTATTATTATTATTATTATTATTATTATTATTATTATTATTATTATTATTATTATTATTATTATTATTATTATTATTATTATTATTATTATTATTATTATTATTGTTGTTGTTGTTGTTGTTGTAGCATTTACTTATCTGCTCGCAACTTGGAAGACAGTGAATTAACGCACTGTAACTGTTACTATGTGTATTCGTAACTAAATGAATTGGATTACAGGAAGGTCGAAATGAAAAAAGAATACTTTCACAAGGTTTTTTCTCTCTAATTTGTAAGCAGTTAATCGTAAAGTCCCTCGTAATGCCAAGGTCGTCCGAGGACATACGCTGCATTAATGATTAAAGACTTGAAAAATATCCTGGCCTTTCAGTGCCTACCTTACCACCGGTATCCGGTAGAATGAAGCCCTAAGAAACAAAATAATCAGATGTATCGTTATATGTTTGCTGGCTTTACTGTTTTTTTTTTCTTCTAAAATATACATTTATAGCAACTCAGCCTAAAACTGAATTTGTTTGCTAACTTCTCAAACAAATACTGACCAGCTTCCCCTAAAAGTCTCTTCACAGGTTTCTTCCTCTGTGATTGATTCTTTTGTATTTGGCATTACCAGAATCACCTAGTATGTGATATTCTCTCAAATGACGTTTGCATTAAATATTCAATTCATTCTATATTATGTTATTTGAGAATAATGAAACAGTATGAAGGGGCGTGTTTCAGTCGATATCTGTTTATCCTCAACATATCTATTACTTTCCCAGCATAACTACTTTTATTCATAGAGCTCAATGAACGTTTACATATTTGGCACAATTGTTAACATGCTGATCATAATATACCAGTGTTAGAAAAAATGAAATTGTATATTAACATATTTTCAAGACAGTTTAATTCTTTTGTAAGTCAATACCAAGGATTTCATTTTCTCTGGGTAAACCTCTAGTGGATACCTACTTTTGATACGTAGGCACTATTTCTCAACTCCAATTGCCTAATGGTTCTAGCACCACAATTCTCTCTGAGGCGTATCCTGTGTGCTAGATATGGCAGTGAATCATCCAAATATTTCACGATAACTAGAGCTTTCCAAAGATGGGAACAAAATACAGGATCTACGGGAAGTAGGATATTGCGTCATACCCAAGGTCTAGCAAGAGAAACAATCAACATATAATACCACGTTTCCGGAATCTTAAGGCCGTACTGTCTCATACATTTTAATGAAAGACGAACTGATAAATTATTTTTTCATGGTAGACCTTGGAGTGTAAGTCTGATCTTTATGGGGATGCTTCATTACGTTCGATGTCGAGAAATGCGGTAAAACACTGAGCTCTTCGTCAGCTTTTTTATGCCTCTTATACCTCTTATACGGTTAAGGATAAATTAAATGCAATGACCCATGGATATCAGAATTAATTAATTAATTAATTTATTTATTTATTTAGTATTTATTTATTTATTTAAAATATCAGACTGAAATTTTTACTGGATTCATGTGTTGATTAAACTATATCAACAATAATGTTTACTTGTTTTACTGCGTATGAGGGCATTTTGGCATCTTAGGCAGTAGCTGGATATTTGTTCAACGGCTTCATACATCGTCGAACATCTTGTTTTGATGAGCGGCCAAGATACCCTTTAGAATTGGTTACTGAGGAAGTCACTGAAAAATTCCACAATATGATTCTTACTGATCAACGAACGAAAGATAGGCGGGAATGGTAATTCATATATTGGAGATGAAAAATGTCGGTCGATGCTGCCGCTTTTGCCGACATTATAAAAAAAGAAGTGCGGCTTTTAACTTGGAAGCTATGTTTAGAGATAGGCGAAATTCTATTAGGATTTTTTTGCTTCGAGCTGCCACCGTCCTGTAAGACATAGATTAACTGTTACATTCCAGAAACCAAACAAAATCCAAACAGTGGTTTGATTTCGCTGAATCTGTGATAGTGATGAATTTTTGGGATGCGAAGGGTGCCATGTTCATTAATTTCTTGAGAAAGGAAACACGATTATTGAATAAATAATGAGTTATTGGCTCGACTCGATAAGAAGTCCCATTTGGCGAATTAAAGGAACTGTTACACCACAATGGTACACCAGCACATTTATCTAGAATAGTGTTATCGCCACCAAAGTGCATGAATTGTTTATGAATTTCTGTCGTATTCCCTAATATTCTAGCTCCCGCGAGTTTATCTGTTTCCGAACATAAAAAATGGTTCGTGGAAACAAAATTTAGATCAAATGAGATCATACTGACCTGAGCTTTTGATTTATGATACCTACGCTCTTTAACGCTGTAATTCTCAGTTCCTTTATATATTGGCTGTGAAAAACCCTTAGCTTTGTTCAGATGCCTTTTATAAACGTTGGGAATCTTTTAACTACCATGAACCTACGACACGGGACCATCGGCTTTGCTTTCCTTTCGAAGGAAGTCACGGTAAAGATTTTTACACTCGAAAAGGTCTATCGCCCTCCGCTGCGTTTGAAAATGCGATATCGGAAGTACAATAACATAAGTCATCGACAAGATAGAAGCCGAACTTGAGAACTCCTGTTTTTGGAGGGTTTAAAAATATAACATGACTATTGGGAGTAGTGTATACCCCTAAAAGAGGAGTTTATTGAGAAATAAGTAACTTATGTTTGAAAAAATTGTGTTTTCATACCGAACACTGTTACCTACGTATTGAACCTGTCTTGTAATAGTAAGTAGGGGAACTATAAAAAATTATACTTCCAGATTTCACCAGAAATACATATTTGGGACCCCTTAAATTTATAATAAGCCATTTTAAGGAAAGGTCCACGTACGACTGCGCGCGCGCATGAACAACATAACTCAAAAATGAAATATCGGTTGCATATCACACTTGGTACTTAATTTTGGCATCTTTCAAACAAGTGTTATATAGATTTTTTTTTTAAAAAAAAACTTATAACACGAATCTACGATTTGCATAAAATATTTCCCAAAAATGTTTGATTTTGATTTCATAAAAAATGGCTTTAACGATTTGGATTATAATCATAAGTTATTTTAATGACAAATTAAATATGTATACATTTTGAATATACTGGAAATAACCTCCGAGTTCCTCTTCAATTACGGATGACTTCTGCGAAGCTGGTAAACCATAACAAATATAGAAAATCTTAGTGCTTAGAAATGAGATTTGTTACAGATAGCTATACTCTTTCAATGGAGATAACCATTTCTAAGATATTATTTTCTATTGATTTGAATTTTCAATACCTACTTAGTGCGATCCATATAAACCTGAACCATTTCAATAGGCCTTAAATTTTGAAACAATAATAGGACACACGGGCTACTTTGGGAGAATATAATAAACAATTGGGAGATTACATTACACTATTTATATCTCAGAGAAAATGTTGGGAGTGTCCTCCAGCTGTATCCATAAATGTTTGCAGCCGTCTCACCATATTCTCTGAAGTTTTACGGAGAGTATCCTCCCCAATGTTACTTATTTTGGTTCGAATGGATTCCTTGAGAACATCAATTGTCCGTGGCCTATTCTTGTACACTCTATTTTTTAGATACCCCCACAAGAAAAAATCCGGTGAGGTTAGGTCAGGGGATCTGGGCAGCCACAGACCTTTTGAGATTATTCGATTAACAAAGAAACTGGTTACAAGTTCCATGGTGTCATTAGATGTATGGCACGTTGCCCCATCTGGCTGGAAATAACATTCTCTCAATTTGATATCATCTCCGTAAAATTTCAGAGAATATGGTGAGACGAGTGCACACATGTATATATGCTGGTGGAGGACAATTCCAACATTTTCTCTGAGATGTAAATAGTTCTCCCAAAGTTGCACGTATGTCCTATTATTAGTTCCAAATTTATGGCCTACTGAAATAGTTCAGGTTTATATGGAACGCACTATACTTTTTTTAAATAAGAAGTCCGTTTTCTATGGTCTAGCCATTCTAAGGGAATATAATTTAAAGTCTTCAGACAGCAACTAGCTTTAAAATATATGGTTACCACTTACGCCTACTTTATTTTCCTATTTCCATTCTAGCTATAAGGAAATGTGTATTAAGACAATTTCTCCAATTAATTTTTCGATTTACATGATGTCGATAACAGAATAAACGTGTTTAAGATTACTTTATACATGAATGAGAAGAGAAACTGATATGAGTGCATCACATCAACTATTTATTTTTAAATATTCAAACATGTTATTGGCAGCAACGGAGATCGAAAATAAAATGTATTACTTAGAGATCGTTTATATCATTCAAATGTTTAGGTACATATCTTGAGTAGCCTTGAAATAGTTATACTGGAACTTTTAATGCAGAGAAAAACTGTTCAAAGCAAAACTGGGGAAAACACTCATATGTTCTCAAAGGAAGAAACCACATAATTAGAGCAGATAATCTTTCATACTTAACAGAAGCACAGTTTGTATAGCGAAACTTGTTCTAAAGGATTGTGCTGTATCCACCAGAAAGTGTGTAGGAGTCATTATATTCCTCCGTGAAATACCACAATAATCTTAATAAGCTAACAGGTATATCTCGCAATAAATATATTTTGAAAGCTGAACAAGCACTTGAAGATCTGTAAACGTCTACGTTTAGCTCACGAAAGCTGTGATATAACAGTTGCATAACGTACAATGTGAATGTAACAGCTTGCGTGCTCTGTTGGCCCTGCAGTGAGCATTGTGTGCCATCTGCCGTAGTGGCTTTTAGTTCGCACAACAGAATTTTATTGTTGCTTTGTTTACTTACTGATGCAACAAAAGAAAGCAGTTCTCTGATTTGCCGATAGCTTTAATGCTAGAGTATCTAAAGCAAACATTTAGTATATATGTAACCTCCGCTAAGTCTTTCACATCGTTATTACGTTTAGGTTAAAAGAGTTCAGATGTTCTTATTCCCAATTTTTCAGTTAGCATGAGGTTTCAAAATTAGCAATGCTTGCAGATCAACGTTGGCGTTTAATGTTTGGGCGTTTTAGGAGTTAAACTACATTAAATAGCCATAAGAAAACAGAAAATTGTGAATAGGAAGACTTTTATTTTGTAGTTTGCAGTAAGCGAAGAGAGAAATGCGCTGTGAGAAAGTGAAATAATATGCTGCCTGCATACTGTTTAACTTGCTACCTATTTAGGTATGCTACATAAAGTATATTAAAGTAGTAATATTTTTAAACAACTTATTCAAGCGCATTTTTATGCTTTGAGCAATAACGTGTCAACAATTCATCTGATCTCCCGAAATAAATTAAATTTGGCAGTTAAATGAGACATTAAACTCTCCATAATATCAATAAAAACTCCGATGCTTTAAAAGCCATTTGATTTTCTCCATCAATGACAAAATTCACGTATATTCCTTGTAACATTCATATTAAAAGTGATTATTCTGTTCATGTTATATTATTAACGATATATTAATTTTTTTACCATTGAACTGCAGCAAATAAAGGAAGCGGCATACGGTTTCCAAAATTACAGGAAACACCTAAGGCCCACACTTATATATTGATTTACTCGTACACCTTACTTTTCCTCGTCATCCATAATATTCCTTTATGTTTATCATACAATCACTATGAGCTATGTAACCAGATTTCTATATTGAAGATGGGATGCACGTTGATTATTTCGAAGCCCCTTGTCGGGAAACCATATGTAACAGGGTTACTTCATTATAGTTTGAATTATGATGTTGAATATTGTGTGGGCTTAAAAATGAGTTATGAGATCTCTTGTTTCCAAGGGTGGTTACGAGTGAAAGAAATAAAATTTGGATAAGTTCAGTTTCGTACTATATAATTTAATTGTACAATCTGGATTACATTTTACTTGCACTTTCTTTCCTAGTCAACTATCAAAACCTTTATCTTCTCCGCGACATTTTTCCATCATGAAGCAAGATTATTGACTTTGTTGTTACTAACAAAACTTTTATCGTCTCCGCGACATTTTTCCACTGTGAAGCAAGATTATTGATTTTCTTCTACACTCACAACCATTCCTTTCTTTATATTCACGTCATTAGATGACCCACTAAATTTCCTTCTAGAATCTCACTTCCACACACTCAACACAAACATCATAATACTTTTAAACACTTTTCCCAGATTCCAAATAACATCACCAAGCAAATAAACAAAACTCATTTTCAAGTTCAAACAAAAACTACCGTTACAGCCAGTACCGCAGTTTGGGTTCTGGACAGGTTGTAATCTCAATGCAATACAGTCATTTTTCCAACCTGAGGTAAATGGGTACACATGATATAGGATAATCAAGAGCAGAAACAAGTGCCGTATTCTGCCACCTTGGTCCAATTTAATTAATACCTTTACGAGGCTCTGGAGAAACACCAACGAGGGCTGCTATTCTGGAGGTGGCTGTCCAGTGATAGCCACGATGTGTTCTAAAGAATCTAATCTTTGGGTCAAGAGAGACACTCTGATCAACTGGGATTATATTGAGAGGTATATATGTAATACCGATAATTTAACATACCTGCAACTGGCTTTTATAATATCCTAGTTTATCGAGCCCTCCTTGAACGAGAGGTAATGTAATGGGAAATAGAGAATGTTAATTAATGTAATTCATGTAAAATGCCTTATAATATAATTAGTAGATATGTCGAAGTTGAACTCAGAATGGTTTAAGAGGAGCTGAAAAGCCCTATCTCACCAATGTTAAGCACTTTAGTTAAATTCGTGTCCTGTCATTTCGGAAACCATTTAGAATATCAGATTGAAAAGTATTACCGATCTAATTTTATCCAATAGATTTGTTTATTATGAAAAGTAATATTATTTTCTTAATTGTGCTCTATTTTGATTAAAATATATTGGCAATATTGTTCATTAATAACCATGTTATAAACACCAAGGTAGATCAAACACAAAATTTATAAGTATTTAACGGTCTAAAATTCAATTTACCTATTACAAATAGTGCCATTTGTGCCAGAAAATTTCATTAAAAAAGAAACTTTTCAAAACATGACTTAAGCACAAGTAAGCTGCCACGCTTAACAAGAGCTAAATTATCTCTATAAAGTGGGAAGAAGTTTACCTCTCTATTCCGAAGTGTGCAAGCAGGATTTATCCTTTTGTTTCTTTGAAGTGGTTTAGGAATCAGTTTCACATGTACCATGTTCAAAAATAAGTTGTTTTTAAATAATCCTCCAACGTAAGTCATATCGGACGACCAATAAAATGGGTGAAATGATGCTCAAATGAACCCACGGTCTATAAAGCTTAGATATATCCGACATTCATCTTTCAGGATAAGGGAAATTCCCGGAAAATAACCTTATTCAGATAATTCACCCTGACCGTGATTCGAACTCGGGACGTCTTGAATGTGAGGCAGACACGCTGCCCTCGCACTATAGAGGCGGGCTTAAAACAAAAGCGTTGCACCCACAATAATAAAATGCCTACATACATACTTAAAGAGAAAATTCCAATAAAGACTGCACAAAATCTAAACTAATATTTTGACGATTTTGCCATTTAGTGTCTACTTAAGTATCCTAATACACTTGCACAATAGTTACAGGAAAGCAAACATAGTCCCACACGAATAATTATTACCAAACCCAACATGAAAGATTAACTCTCTTGGAATGACATTTTCTTTGTAGAACCCATAAGAAGTATTTATGGATTACAACACTAAAGAAAGGTTTAGTATGATTGCAACAAACGTGATGTAGCAAAATGACTCTGTAACACCAGGAAGTCAAACACAAGGATGCGGATTACGTACAGTAATGAACATCGGAGTAAACTGTGTTAAAGACCACAGTGATGATTTGGTTGTGGATTCCCGGAGTAAGTATTAGGGATCAGTTTTAAAATACATTCCTTTCAAGATCTTCTTTGTTATAGGATGAAGGTGTTTGCAGTTCTGCAAGCACTAGTCTTTATGACTGGTGCGGTTGATATTAAAAACGATGCTGACAGTAACATTGCTGGAGGGTGTGATTGCATGGAGTATTGGACGTGCGTCATGAGGTAAGAAAGTATAATGTAATTCTGCCGATATAGTAAGGGGTGCAAATGTTAAAAATATATATCAATATGTTTCCATTACATATAAACATTCAAAAATATTTATAATGGGGAATCTTAGTAAGGTTGTGCCTACTCTAAAGATTACGGACTATATTCGTTTTAAACAACAAGAAAAACGCTGAACATTTCTATAGGACAAAAGGGAAGCTTCAATGTTTGCAAATCAGTCAGTGAATGCTCCAAATAACACATGTTTAATCATCCGTTCTTTTTAAATTTGCAGGTTTTACCGAAAAAAAAGAAAAAAAAAAAGAAAAAAGAAAAGAACACACACACACACACACACACACACACACACACACACACACACACACACACACACACACACATACACACACACTGCTTAAAATGTGAAGTTAATATTTAAATATAGCGATAGCTTCCTTTAAGATTGCAACACATAACTTTTACTAAAGCAGAAAAGTTTCAATACCTTCATGTTTTCAAAAAGGCTCAAACAATTGTGAATAAAATATCATCTAGAGTACTTCAAATGATGTGAAAAATAAATTAGAATGTTTGCCTCTATTATCTTGACAAATCCTTTTTATTTTGATAAAATTTGGTACAGTTTTTGTGAGAAAAGTACCTATAAGGGATAGTCAAAAACTTACCAAAGAAATATGCCGTGCCTTTTAAATTATACAACTTCAGTGAAGACTGACTCTCAAGTTGAGAGATCAACACCTTTCCGGAAGAACCAAATCATCATTATTCTTTAATCTGAAAAGTTGAATATTAAAACTAGATTGAATGTTCATAGGAGTGCGTAATTCAACGTGAATGATACAAATGAATTAAAATTCATAGCCTGATTATTAAGGGGTGTAGTAAAATTGTCCTTTTCATTTTCTAAAAGTGTATGAACTCTTGATATGAGTGTTGTTATAATAGAGCATTAAATTGGCTGGGAAGTCCCAAAGTGCGGAAAAACCACAGTGTATTCATTCATAACTGATTGCGGCTTGCAGCAACGGTACCATCAGCCCATAATTTACAGCCTTGAATCTGAAATGTTCCTCAAAGATTTCAAGTTTTCTTAGAATCTCTCACTGACGCAACGTTATTACTTATAACTAAATTTTGTAGTTTGAAAGCCTTGTAGCTCCTGAAAGTAACCATTTACATCAATAGCCGTTACCAGGTACTATTAGAAGACATTTTGTAGAGAGCATACCACCAGCATTTGATTATCACGGCAGCCGAGAGTGAGACAACTTCCGTCGTATTTTGCGTTCGTTGTCGGCATCCACAAGGGATATCATGTGGTGGAATGTTACAGTATTGGGGTGCCTGGAATGCCACGACAAAACCACCTATGAAGACGCATGAGGACATTTACTGTGCTTTCGTTCTCCTCGTTCTCACTAAGCACTGGCAAGCTGTGTGTCTGGGAATGTTGCTAGTGCGCAGCTTCCAAGTCACCCTTCGTGTGTTCTGACTATAGCAGTAAAAGCAAAGAAGCATCATCTCGAGAAGGGATATAGGGTTTAGAATGACTACTCGCAATTCCATTCTCACTACTGGTATTCGAAAAGCTTCAAAAAGTTCACGCTTTATCAGCATACAGGTTATACTGCATCACTACAGGGAGAAGAGGGGCAATTGGAACAAATCAAATCTTTTCAAAAATTGTTGAATACAGCTTGAACTATGAGTAAAAAATTTGTGGTGAGTTACACTTACATTGCTTTCTTTAACCACGATTGTCTATAGTTTTCCACAAACGCATGCACATGCTTATTTTGCCCCCTAATTCAAATAAATTGAGATGAATGTTTCATTACACACTTCCTTGTAGATACACAGTACATAATGATAGTAAAGTGTTTAAAAACGGTTGCATGTTCTCTGTACCATTTGGAAATGGAGCGTTTAAACACAATTATATGGAGTGAGTAAACCGTATGGAACAAGCTTGTAGCTTTGTTGTTACCCATAGTTTTGTGAAGTGATATTTTTTATAAAAAAAATCTGTAAGATATCAACATGATTGTGAATAGGGCATGACTTGTTTTAATGACAATATTCTTTTTGGACCTTCGGTCTCGGAACGTACAGGTTTTTAACTGTACTTTAAATTTATTACGACATATTAGAGCACATGGAGTTTAAACCAAGAAAACACATTCATAAGAAAATTAGTTTTTTTTTTTTTTTTTTTTTTTTTTGTAATTTACTCCCTCCAACGTTAAGTCATATCGGACGATGAATGGAATGGGTGACATGATGCTCAAATGTGTCCGGGGTCCATGGAGCTTAGAGTTACCTGACATTCGTCTATCAGGATAAGGGAAAACCTCGGAAAAAAACCTTATCCAGGTAACTCACCCTGACCGAGATTAGAACTCGGGACCTCTTGAACGTGAGGCAGACACGCTACCATCTACGCTGAGACGGGCAGAAAATTAGTGGCGCTGTGTTGTAGCACCTGATGAATTCACTTCAAAAGGTGCTCAAAACGGCCTTCATTTACTGCCAACAATACCGAAGTCTGTCTTTGAAATTAGTTAATGTTTCCAGCAACACTGTCGCCTGATCAGCTGCATTTGTTGTCCAATTTTTCGCTTTAACTCTTCAAGATCTCTTGGTTGGTCCTCGTAAACCCTAAACTTTATACATCCCCACAAGAAAAATTCTAAGGGATTCAAATCAGGAGATCTTGGCGGCCATTCGATACTTCCTCTTCTTCCAATCCCTCTTCCTGGAAGTTCATGATTTAAGCAATTCACCACCTGCCTTCCATAATGTGCAGGGGCATCCCCTTGCTGGAATAAGATATCATTTTAAATTCTTAAAATCTTCTCCAGGGAATAAAGTAGCACAAGCAGGAATTATTTCATTTTGTAAAAGGCGTAAGTAACTTCAGAATTTAAGTTGCCATCAATGTAAAATGGGCCTATCAATCCGCCATTAATTACACCAGACCACACATTTACTTTTTGTGTACGTTATGTATATTGTTCAGTCATCCAATGGGGATTCTCTTTAGCCCAATAGTGACAGTTGTGGCGATTTGCATTCCCATTTAGGCAGAAAGTAGCTTCATTAGTGGTTCTGATCGAGCATGTCGTTCAAGGTTTCAGCAAACTGAGTACATCTGTCAAAGTCATCTTCACTGAGTTCTTGCAGCAGCTATAAAAAAATGAGATACGTTGCCAGGTTGCCATAAAAAAAGAACTCACACTCTTTATTTATAATCACAGTAATGTGAGGGCAAGTTGATTATTCTACAGCTTTTTAAAAAATATCGTTCATAGAGTTGCAACAGCGGAGTTACAGGCATTGTTCCATACTTTTTACTTACACAATATATCCAACAGTACAAATTCTCTTCACTTTATACAAAATATTAAACGATGTTTATCAAACGAATGCTTCACTGAATAATTTAAAAGCCATATAAATTTTAAGCATCACTATGTATTTTTTATTCATTTTATGGGAGACAGTGATATCGTTAAATATTGTTCAATTCAAAAGCTTAGATTAATAAGCCTGTAAGTTTTGCTCCGTTTATCAAAGATGTCCATTTCCTGGCGGAAAGCAAAGAAAAACTACAAGGATTGTCTTGCAACAGTTAATGCAGGAAGTACGAATTCAACTTATTTTACGATATAAATTAACTCTAGAAGTAATTAAATTTGTTACTTTATTTTACAATATACGCACACTTCCTAAAAGTACTGGCACAGAATTTTAAGTCAAAAATAAAAATATATTATATTTTAAAGCACTTTAAATGGATTACAAAATTTAATTTATGTTTCAAATAGTTTAGGAGAAAATGTGAATTGTTCCACATTTTGTTAAAATGTATTTTTAATTTTCCAACATAATGTTTCAATACTCGTACATTGTAAGATATAAATGTTATATATTAGCAAAAGTTTTCTAATATTATTCTCTTGTAATTTTCAGTGGAGGCAACCCTTACAGTTACTGTGGACTCTCAGAAAACAACGTGTGTTGTTTCGTACCTCCTGGAGCCAAGCCTGTTGGCCTACTGCCAGCCATTCGTCCAGAGAAGAACAAGAGCTTTAAATGTGGACAAAAGGGAGCAGATACAGGACGGGATGGCATCGCAGAACCTGGTGAATGGCCTTGGCATGTAGGTCCTTCAATATTTATAGAATCCCTATTAATTTCATTATTTTAAAAAATGCTCTCTCTTGCACAAAATATAATACATACAAAATTGGCAATAAGAACATATCTAAATCATTGTAGAGGTCAATCAGAACAAGACAAAGCCATACAATGAAACAATATTACGAGTAAAAAAAGTGAGTTTACATCCACTTCACGAACTCGTTCTGTGCTTGTATTTCTCTTGCTCTCCCAACACTCCTCTCAAATGAGCTGCTCCCTTAAGCGTTGGTGAAGTTATGAAAATATTTGTAAACAAGCTAACTTCCCTTCTGCATAATCACATCCTCGTGATGTATTCTCATCTGCAAGGCCATATATGTTTACATAGTACATAGTCGATTCACTTAATATATTTTCTTCTTTTAAGCTCTTCCCTCCAAATAAAAGAAACCAAAAAAGCAGTCAGCAGACAACAATGTAATGCAATTAATTATTTACGGTAATGAAGGGGCAAAACTGTTAACCCCCTAACAATCAATTTTCTGGCCCATATTATAACTTCTTTTTTGTGCTAGTTTGAAGCTGGGAGGGTGTTTCCGAAACGATTAACACCAATAAAGATGCCTCCTGTGTAATATATTGTCTGCAATTCTAGAAAAGTACATTAAATAAGCTCTGTATAATAAAGCAACAATTTTAGGTAATTGTAATTAATAGAAAATAAAATGTATTGCAATTAAACAATATCCCTTGATTTAGATATTGCTTTTATTGCAAATGGGCACTTGTATTAAGCCGATTCAAAGAAACTGTGAGATATATTTGATCAATCATACGTTTTGCAGAATCCAGATTTGCGCAACATAGTTAAAAGTGGAGATGCACAAAAAATGTGTACATCTTCATGACTGAACTAAACGTATTTCACACGTTTATTATTCAGGATGCCTTTATCAGCTTTTTAACTCGTACCCATGAGAAATGTCGATGAAAGGTGGGAACTATTGAACTTTTCCAGGTCATTGCTGCAAATATGTATGGAGTTGCTTGCTATAGATATAAAATTATTTTATAAGAACAATGACAGCTTTATGCACACAAGAACAGAAGGTAATTGTTATGTGAACATACTTAAGAAATGGGGCTAAAATAATTGGTACAATGTAAGAAAATGTTGCGTAATAAATATTGTCTTCTGTTACAGGCTGCTATACTGGAGAAGCCCGATGACCTGTACGTGTGCGGAGCTTCTTTGTTAGATGAGAGCTGGATACTCACTGCGGCGCACTGCGTCGACGACTAGTAAGCACTCTACCTAACAAATATTACAACTATTACTCTTGCTATAGGCGAAAGATAATTTTGAAATGGCCTTGACTCTAGGGAAAGAGCTCTACTTTGTTTTCAGCATCTTCTCCAACTCAAAGGCAGAGGACAGGTTCCTTGAACTTATAAGAAAACAGTTTAGCAAGGCAAAATAATTTGCAGCTTCATAAGCTTTGGAAAGATATTCTAATCCAATGGTGATAAAACAGCAAGGAGTAAAACATAAAGTAAAATTTCTGCTTTCGCAGAGTTGTATGCGAAAAATATTATCTTATTTGCTAAAATTTTCCTTTCCTCGTGATTTTCTCTCAGTTGGTTCATAAATACTGGTTATTGCTAAAATATAAGTTGTTTCTATTTCAGTATCATAATTCCCTATCGTACCTCTGTAGAATTATCTGTTATATATTACCCCAATGGAGGGAGAATACTGAATATTCTCTCCAAATTAGAACCATGTTGATTAGGAGCTCATAGAATTTCACTTTTATAAATTACTTCTTTTTGCTTTCTGCTTACACACTTCTTTGCCAGATGGTGTTCTAGGTTTACGAAAATGATTAAAAATCGTCAGTCAATTTGTTGTAAGAGTCAACTGATTTCACACATATAACTCAAACATTCCGAACATTTCCAAGCGTTTTGGCTTTCATTGACATAAGCATACATTGTATCATCAATGGAATCAAATGTGAAAGGCTATATAAAGAAATATTTTCTTTTTGAAAGAAGATATAACTTGACTTTCTTTGATTCTTTCGTAATTTGCAGGAAGTGTTTTATGCGTACCAATGGACAGACAAATAAATTCCTGCTAAATACCGATTTTAGGAAATTTAAATTATTTACTGTGCATCTCTTAACCAAATTTTCTATATATTTCGTGTTATTATTTAGTCATGTTTTCAAGTTCAGGATAATTTAGCATAAATTATTGTGCAAAGTTTACTGTCTGAATAGAATGTTTTTGCAAACGTGTAGCTCACTGTTTTCCTTCATTTCTTCTATAATAACAAGGGATATTCTAAGTGGCCACATTATTCTGAAGAACATTACCGGTGCTAGGTTTATTGAACTGAAATATTTGGTGTACAGTGTCCTGACGCGTGGTGAGATGCTCAAGGTACGCCTGGGTGAGCATGATGTCACATCCACAAGGGAACCACTTCGTCACGAGGAATACGATGTTGGCAGAGTGCTGCTGTACCCAGGATTCGACAACAGATCGCTGGTCCATGATATTGCACTACTTCAGCTGAGGAATCCTGCCAAGAAACGGCCACATATTGACGTAGTATGCCTTCCGAAGAAAAGCTCTCAGATTCCTGAAACTGGTACCAGATGTGTCATCACTGGATGGGGTCGACGCTCGGAGGGTAAGTACATGATACTTTGGTTATAAGCAGTCAAAGATGATATCTTGTAACTGTGACGTTTCACATTATTTGATTTTCCCTCCTGAATACCTCCTTGTTCTTTTACACAGGGCCATGTATAGAACAAGGATTAAAAGTTAGAATTAGACTGCAAAAAATTCAGTGACCTAACCGGGATTTGAACTAAGGTTCTTTCAGTTTCTATCTACTTGCTCTAAACCACAGAACATCTAGGGCTCTAACCAACTGAGCTGCCATGGCAACATGTTGATATAAAATCTTCAGTCTAGCTCTTTCAATCCTTGTACTACATAGTCTTGTGTGAAAGAAACATTGGTAAAGCTATCATATGCCTAGATATAAGTACACCCTCACTCCATGTAAAGGCGAAGGAGAGAGGAAACGTGTAGATTAAATTGCTTAAAAGTAGGCGTGATCAATCGGAATGCTGTTTCCTTTTAAGCATTTTGGTATTTACAACATTAGTCAACAGATGTAAAAAAGTAATCAATTTTTATATTACTGCACATACATGAGGGAAAGTGGCAACCATGGTTACAGTCTGATTTTTAAAAGAAGATACGTGAAGACCATCTATTTCTCCACGTGGGGTAGTGCAATGTTGCCTAGCAGCAGATAGGAAGTAACGCAGATCCCCTTTCATTACCCTCTCAACAGTCCAAACATATACAGGGTACTAGTTATCTCACCTGAACAAAAACATGCACAGTTAATCTGTATTAGCCTACTTTAAGAACAAAAATAAGTTGTTAACACATTCATTGCGTTGTGCGAGCACTTTTAATAAATTTTGTACTATATAAGTAATATTCCATATTTACCATTAATGTTGTTATGCATCGTAAGTTGACAATCACGCACTAGTGCAGTAAGTATTTCTCCATAGCAACAAATATAGGTGATTCACGTTCTAAAATGTAACATTTATCTTCAAATACATTTATTAATATTTTAGTTAATATCTTAACTACTAAAATTCAAATTGATATAAATACACAAAGTGCAAAAAATACACATATGGTAAGCACATAGCGGAATCTCGGCCAAGCGGCTCGTTTTTTCAAACCTTTCCTCTTTCCGTATACATTATTATTGCAATATACTATTACTAACGACTTTGTAAATTTCTGTGTTCATATCAACGCCGCCGATATGCCGGAATTTTGACCCACAGGAATTCTTTTATATGCAAGCATATCTTCTGACATGGGGCTGTCACATTTGGTTGCAAGGAATGTGCTGATCATTGATAGGTAAGGAGCAAACTCTCGTCTTCCGGTTCAAAGAATTCCCTAAGAGAATAGACAAATTCTCTAGTTTGACTATGCAATGTAACACCCCGACCGTAAGCTGATCCTAGCTTTGGGTCATGAATCCTTGGTCTACCTCTAATCCTACTGCCACTGTCTTGCTTCCATAACAGTGTATTTCAATTGTTTTCACAAAGTAGGCTAACAATACACAACGCAACTGAACACAAGCAAACTCGTTTCCCACACACAACTAGCGATAACAGACCTGAGGAGTACATGATTCAGCAGTGTAAACAATCTGGCAAACTTTGTTTACGTTTCCATAGCAACGACCTTCCCCTGCTACCCTTCACTACCTTTGCTTGATGACCTTCACGCATCTTATTTTAAAAATCAGACTGTAGTAATGAAACTGACGAGAACAGCGATCGAGTGAAGTAGTTCTTCTTCTTCTTCTTCTTCTTCTTCTTCTTCTTCTTCTTCTTCTTCTTCTTCTTCTTCTTCTTCTTCTTCTTCTTCTTCTTCTTCTTCTTCTTCTTCTTCTTCTTCTTCTTCTTCTTCTTCTTCTTCTTCTTCTTCTTCTTCTTCTTCTTCTTCTTCTTCTTCTTCTTCTTCTTCTTCTTCTTCTTCTTCTTCTTCTTCTTCTTCTTCTTCTTCTTCTTCTTCTTCTTCTTCTTCTTCTTCTTCTTCTTCTTCTTCTTCTTCTTCTTCTTCTTCTTCTTCTTCTTCTTCTTCTTCTTCTTCTTCTTCTTCTTCTTCTTCTTCTTCTTCTTCTTCTTCTTCTTCTTCTTCTTCTTCTTCTTCTTCTTCTTCTTCTTCTTCTTCTTCTTCTTCTTCTTCTTCTTCTTCTTCTTCTTCTTCTTCTTCTTCTTCTTCTTCTTCTTCTTCTTCTTCTTCTTCTTCTTCTTCTTCTTCTTCTTCTTCTTCTTCTTCTTCTTCTTCTTCTTCTTCTTCTTCTTCATCTTCTTCTTCTTCTTCTTCTTCTTCTTCTTCTTCTTCTTCCTTCTTCTTCTTCTTCTTCATGCAAATACATTCATTGCCGGTTTATATATTGCGTGTTATTAGAAATATTGTTTTCTTCACGCAATTCTGTGCTTTTGCTTCATAGATCCTAAGGCTACACTCTAACTGCACTGTTCTTACATATATCCCTAGCACTTATAATTGAAGTATGAATGTTCAACTGAGTAGAGTATATCCAATGGTAAATGGTTAACGTGATGCAACAGATTAGAGTAACCCTTGCCCATACACAAAAGCTTGAGACAATAGACTACCTTCTATTACCGCCCAGATAAAGTCGCACTAAGCGGCTAGGTACTAAGGCGAGAACACCCCCACTCAAATGAACCTGAGTGACTCGAATCTTCTGCTGGTCTGCTACCACCACTGCGCACTGACTGTGGGCCCCTCTTCGTGGTTGAGGGAGACGGTCAACAGGCCCACCCACGTGTAGGCCGTGCGTGGAGACCCGTGTCGGTGGAAAGGTTTGTCCTGGTGGTTGAGGGATGCGTATTGCTTTTTTACTCATAGTTTTCTTTTTAAAAAGGAGCCTGTTCCGCTGTGTCCGTTTTGCAATGAAGCGTTATCTGTATGAGACGTGCTGTAGAATGTTTTACCTAGCAGACCTTAGGACGTCTCTGCAGCTGCCGGCCAGCTTTGCAGAAATGCTAGCGGACGATGACACAGTAGTGCAGAAGACTTTTAGATTCTTTTCGAGGTTAGGCTTTAGGATTTAGTGAATTAAATATTTAGTAGGTTTTCATTGATTTTTCTTCTTCTTTTCTTTTTTTATAGGTTTATTTACAGTTGTATAGTTTTTTAGAAATTTTATACCTGGCTTTTGCCATGGCAAGTTTTTTAAAGGGCGCTGATGACCGCTGTAGTTGAGCGCCCTTATACACATCATCATCATCACATCATCATAATCATCATCATCATGTGCACTGACTCACACTAAGCGCCACCTAGAGTGGCATCGGAACTAATGGCATCCGTGGACCTGCAAGTTCAACAGACACTTTACTCAAGCAAATGTATCTATAAAGTTTACAAATAGATTACCGAGCAGCATATCTATTTAATATTCTCTCATACATACCTTAATGTTTTTACATGTGTGAACTAAACATACCCCCACACCTTTTACTGACCAATGATATTCGTCTGCTATTGCTGGAAATGCAGTAACATTATTTGAAAATTAATATAATTTAATTTTAAGTAGGAATAATAGGAAATTAACAACAAATGCGATATTAAAAACACAATTCTACTAATTTGTAAACTGTAAAGTAGTTGAATGTACTTCTTACTTCATAGCATACTTGCATACTGTTCGCCAACGCAAAGAAAATCCGTGACAGGAATGTGCTACCCTTACGTAGTGGGACAAGGACAGCGAATGTGTGACAGAGAACGCATGCTACACAAGGAGTAGAACCGATAAAAAAACATGTGCTCTATTCGCTCAGTACACTAAAACTGAGAAGATTTATTTACAAAAGTAGAAGGTGTTAGAATGTTTTTGAATGGGTTATAACAGAACTGACCCATGTGTCATAAACCCGTAGGAGGCACGGTATTGGAGCAGTGTCTAACCCCCTTGCGCCTCATTTTCCTGGGACTTTCTTTGCTGTGGCAAACAGTAGGTACATGTAAGTATTAGTCGATCTGAGTGGCTCTGTTGGTTGAGTGCTGACCTACTGATTCCAAGGTCATGCATTCAAGTCCTACCCATTTATAAGTGTGGTTTATAAGTGTGCTTAAAAGCAACATTCACATGTTAGTAGATTTACTGATAAGTAAAATAATCAACTGCGAGATGAAATTCTGGTACAAAGGGGGCCTATGAAACTGGAGAGCGTTGTTAACAATCAAACTATATTTACTTTATTAGTTGATACTTCTGATTGGTATGCTCTGCCAACATAACCTTGGCTGTACTGAGACGGATTTTGGCTTCCCCTTGCCCGTCCACTTGCTGTTAGTGTCCAGTGTGATCATCTACAATGCTGGCAATGCAAACATTTGAAGCAGCATGGACTCATATAATAGCAATATAATAGTGTAAATTACTTACAACATGTAGTTGCTTAGTTAAGCTTCTGTGGTTTTCATTGTTAGGCAAGACATTTCAATGTCCCTTGACCAATAGTAAGGATGACTGTATTTGCACTGTACAAAAAAATTTAAAATGCATATTTTCCCCATTTTTTAAGACTGACATGAAATGGCAGCGCTACCCCCGGAGTAGTAGCTCTGATGTCTAGGCTACCTTAACAGCTTAGGGGCTAGAACTCTTATTTCATATTGGGTGTTGAATTCGATCACATGTAATTTTTCTGATTTCAGTCACTTGTTTTCCTTATTTTTCTTTCAGAGTTGGCAGCTGGGCCATAAAGTGGCTGAAAGTGGCTGCTGTCAGACAAAACATTGGAGGGTAGCTTTGAAACCAAATTAGAAAAATTAATTATCAAATAACCTAATAGAAGTTGTGCAGAAATCTAGGGAATTAATATTGCAAGTTGCTGCCATTGGGGCATGCTATATCAAATATGATTTGAAATCTCGTTGTGGTTTACAGAAAAAAAAAAAAAAAAAAAAAATACAATTTTTTGAGGAATTGAATTCATACTGGCATGTTCTTAATGATAGTTCAGCAGGTTGGTACCAACAACCATAGAGAAACTGGAAGCTTCATGGTTCAAATCACAGCTATGATACTGAGTTTTTCACTTTGATTCCACCTTTTCTTTTGTAGTAAGAATGGCATATCTCACTGTTAAGTATCTCACTTATAACACTGTTAGCTCAGTTGTAAGTACTTGAATCTCAGGAAATACTTAAATAATAAGAGTTTAATGATGAAGCCTGGGATTCAAGTACCTACAATAGTAAGTCACCACAAATGGTTTATCATTGTATACGAGAGGCGCTAGTGGTATACTGGGAACATAAATGAGTCAATTGGAGAATTTAATGTCAGGACATGTAAGCTGAATGGATAAGAGCGACTGCACAGAAACCAGGAGTTCTGTGGTTCAAATCCTGGCCATGACATTGCATTTCTCAGGTTGACTCTAACTATCCAAAAGAATATCGCTGTTCACTAAGGGAATGATTATTATTTTCTTTTGATTTCATTTCAGAAATCAGGTAGGAAATCTAGTAGGAGCTCTGCATGTTACCAAAACAAAAGTGAGAAGCATGATTGTATTGGTTACATTAGAGTTCAAAGCAAAAACGTACACCAAGAATGCAAGAATAGATTTAAATTCATCATATGGAATATAACGGTCATTACATTCATGTGGAAGAAATGCTGATCAAAAAGTATTTCCATTTTCTGGAGATATTAACATTTTAAAATTATATGTATGTATTCTAAAATGTACTCTCAAAAACGAGTGTCAATTCAACAATTTTTTGTACTGAATTATTTTTATCCGCATTAGCAAACATTATGTTTATTGAAACAGAGTGATGGACATTTCCTTTCCTTTCCAACTACAATGAATGACAATAACCTCAGAGTTTGAGTCTATTGGGCCCAAGGGTAATTAGCAACTCATTGTAGTTTTAAGTATGTAAATGTATACTAATTTGTAATTGAAATGGAAATAAGGATTACAATGGCACTCCACTTTCTGAAATACTTCTTTTTATTCTATATAAAGATTACTTACGTACAATGAATGGCAGTCAGCTCTAATGTACTTAATGGCTCTCAATGTCATCAGGGATCCTTCAGAACATTCCAGTTAATACCATCTGCTTAACTGGACAGAGTCACAATGATTATATTGTATTTATAACAACCCTGTTGACCAACTACCTATGATTGCTGTTCAGTAAGAATAGTATTAACAATATTTTATTACATTCATGTAATTCTGAACACGGCAGTTTTATTATAGGTTATTTTGTTACAGTTTCAGATCATTCCGTTGTTCTTAAAGAAGTTACAGTGCCACTTTGGGAGAACTCAGTATGTGAAAAGGCTCTGCAACAACAGTTTGGTAGTGACTACTCTCTGCCCAACACCTCAATTTGTGCTGGTGCAGAAGGAAGGGATGCTTGTGATGTAAGTTGGCTTTTCTTATACATTTGTGTATAATGTAGATTTCTTTGAGATATTACTTCTATTTTATTCATCAACAATTAAATCCCAAGCAGGTTGAATCTACATAATGAAAAAAGTATTGCTAACTGAACTAACCAAAGCTAGACAAATGCTAAATAAATGTCTATTACAGCATTAAAAAGAGAGTTCATGCAAGTCCTAGTATATGTCATATGCTGCTACAATAAAGTTTATAGCATTCTGACTCCTAAAACAATGCAAAAGCACTGACTAGCCCACTTTCATAAAAACACTTCTTTGAGGATGAGAAGTACTGCAATGATGCAATGTGTATGTGATTGCCCCAAAGTTCTGATAATATTTCTAGTCTCTTTCTTCCCCACCATTTTCACCACTTTTCATTTCTCCTCTCTTCCTTATATGAAGATCCACAATGCTTTAAACAAGCTGTACCTAATAAAGTCTTCAAATAATTTAAATTTATTGGGAGTCAATTAATGGCACTAAACAACACTTACTTTGTAAGTAAGTGTTGTTTAGTGTCATTAATCGACTCGCAATAAATTTAATTTATACAACAACACTGTTTTTAACACTTCCATGAAAGGATCTTCAATTAATATTACTTGTCTGCGCCCCTCATTGCCTAATGATAAGCAGGGGTAGAATTATATACAAATTTAATGGAAACATGCCGTGTTACAGCTATTTGATGATGTTGAATGTAAGCAGAAGAAAAATGGAAAAGTAAATCAACCAAATTTTGTAGTACGTACTTGACAGAAGGCAGTTTTAGGAAAGAATGAATACTCTGTAAATCCTGCAACTTGAACCTACCATCAACTCCTCTCCCTGCGTATAAACAGTGCTAATAATGATCAATAAACAGCTACGTTATATCACTGTATTTTTACTTCCATTTGTACATTTCAACAATTCTGCAGTATGGCAAAGTTAATTACTTGTGTTGTTGTGTTTGTGCCTTTTTACCATAATACCTTGAACACAGAACACAATGATGGGTTATCCCACATGTAGTTTAATTTAGCTCATTTAAGATATTTTGACCCTGTGTCCCTCTATGAAATGCAAGTCAGGTCAACAAATTGCCTTCCAAGTTGGAAAAAAGTGTGTGGCTATTCAAAAAATGTGCTGTATGCATTTAGATTGTTTTATTTGTGCATTAAACAAACTATCAGGAGTTCTTTTATCCAGATTTGGTTCTTCATAATTCTTATCTGTTACCTAGGAATGATTTCAGATAAGCATTAAGTGTTTCATTGCATGCAACTTAGGTAAACAATTAAATTTTAGATGAGTCGCATTTTTTACACATCTGCAACCATCTTTAAAAACCGGACAACATGGAGGTAAGATCGTTCACATTTGAATATTTCAACGAACATTTCGGCAACAAGAAAGAAATAAAACAATATTTGAAACTAAAGACAAAAAGAAGATTAATATCAGTGGACATAAAATTTATCAACAATTGCCTAAAACATAACTTTTCTCCGAAATTTGTACGAAAAATAGTAAAATTTAACAATAACAGTATAGAACAATTAGCTGCTGAAAAAGCCGTGTTAAAAGCCGAAAAAACAAATCACTACAGAAAAATAACTAATATAGACCTCTCTTTGTATAACCTACATCTGAAAATTGTAAAATTACTAGGAAACACAGCATGGGACCACTTAGAAGCCAAATCATTTGAACATATCAATTATAAAGTCAAAGAGAAAGTTTATCGTCAAAATAAGAAACTAAAACGTAATCATAATCATTGGCAACCAAAACATAACAAAATTTCAGCAAAGAACACATCCCTAGATAGTGTAATTAATCTCTCAAAGCAAAATTTTAACAACGAAGAAAAAGATGTACTTAACCAAGGCCTAAAAACATGTATAACATACTCCAGCAACCCGGATGAATTCATTGCAGACATAGAATTAGCAGTAGAAGGCTTGGAAACCATGGACAAAAATATAATTAGAAAAAAATCAGCTCCTATATTGGAAAACTTAATAAATAAAAAGCCAATAAAACATTTGAAACAAATTCAGATAATTAAATCTTTAAGGAAAAAGGATGTAATCTTCTCAAGGGCTGATAAAGGGAACAAAATAGTAATCTTAGATACAGCTACATACAAAGAAAAAATGTTAGAGTTACTACAACAAAAAGAATTCCAGGAAATAGATTCTAATCCACTCAACCGATGCATAAAAGATGTACAAAAAACCATCATTAATAGTAAAATTTTAACAACTACAGAACAAAAAACTATCAAACCAGACAACCCTACCCTTGCAAGAATATATGGTTTGCCTAAAATACACAAACCCAACATACCCATGAGACCCATTGTAAATAATATAAACACTCCTACTTACCTTCTGGCAAAATGGCTAACCAAAAAATTTCAGTCCTTTCCGCAATTCCATACTCTGAGTATAAAAAACTCTTTAGACCTGGTAGAAAAAATTCAAAATCTTAAACTAAAACCTCATGACACTTTAGTATCCTTTGATGTCCGCTCCCTCTTCCCTAGCATTCCATTAGACAAACTTTTGATTCAACTGAAAAAATGGCTAAATTCTATAAACCTGGATGCCAATGCAATAGAAGAATATGTGGCAATGACTGAATTATGTATACATCAAAATTATTTTGTCTTCGATGGAAAATATTACAAACAAATTTCAGGACTAGCTATGGGAAGCCCGCTATCACCATTTTTGGCCAATCTATACATGAGCTTTTTCGAAACACATATTACTAAAGCCTTCCCTCATATGTTTAAAACATGGTACAGATACGTAGACGACATCTTTGCAATAGTGCCCTACAAACTAATAGATGATGCTTTGAAACTACTCAACCTGCAAGAACCCAGCATACAATTCACAGTAGAAACTGAAGAGGACTGTACTCTACCTTTTTTAGACCTTAAAATCAAAAAAGGCAATGAAAAACTAGAATTTGGCATTCATAGAAAAGCAACACACACAGATAATTACATCAAAGCAAATAGTTTCAACCCAATTCCACACAAACATGCAACCATCAACAGTCTGACACACAGATTAGTAAATCTACCTCTCAGCCAGCAAGAATATCAAAACGAATACCATCAAATCTTAAAAACTGCAATTAAAAATGGATATGGAAAAAACCTTGTAGATAAAAAACTAAAATTATTCAAACTTCAAAAGAAATTAAAACAGATCACAGCTCTCACACCAATAAAACAAGAAACTAGATTTGCTAAATTTACTTACCACCCCTGGGCCACAAAAAAGTTCCAAAAAATATTCAAGAAATACAATATAACATTGGCACCAAAAAACAATTACAACATTAAAAACCTACTTCACAGTAATAATACTGATAAGATAAAACCAGAGGAAAGGTCAGGCATTTACAAAATTAAGTGTAAAGACTGTGAAAAAATTTACATAGGAAGGACAAAAAGGAACATAGGCACTAGAAAGAAAGAACACTTCAGGCACTTAAGATACAAAAATATTGATAAGTCCGCAATAGCAGCTCATTTCTGGTCTGAAAATCATGAAATTGAAGATAGCACAGAATTACTAAAATACGTACAAAAACATAGTGAACTCGTCATATGGGAGAGGATATACATAGAAAAACATAAAAACCAACTAATGAACTTTGAAATCCCGCTAGAAGAGAATCCCACATTTCAGTTCATCACTGAATCAACAGATGGCAGCAACAACCCCAGAATTACCCACACCGCTGGATCTAGCGTCAGTCGCACAAGAGCCGTAGATGCAAACGAAGATTTGCGAAACATGTCCTCAAAATAGGTACGAAAGTGAAGCAGATGTGTAAAAAATGCGACTCATCTAAAATTTAATAATTTTTCGCTTCACTGTGGTGTTCCAATACAGTTGAATCTCGATATATTAGGTAAACAACATTCTAGTATCATAGTTAATATTCATTAAGAACATTCTAGTATTTACACATTCATAAATGGCTCTTACAATAACTAGAATACTAAACTTGTGAACTTTCAAATTTGTTCATCAGATGATATACTTGGGAATGTCATCTCTTAGCAAAGAGGTTTTCTGATCCATTGTTTTGGCCAGTTTCTTTCCTCTTTCTGATAAGTTTCAGTTCTGTCCTTATTGCAATCCCTCTTTATAAAGCACCCTTGTTACTTATTTTGTCTTTTCATTCTTTTGTCTACCTTGGCCATATTCATATTTCAAATAGGTCAATTAATTTTTCTTACTTCCTTGTAATATCAAGTTTTCACACTATACATTACTTCAGTTCAAAGGGAGCATTTATCCAGTCTTCTCCTTAATCTTTCTATAAAGGCTCTGAAAGTACTGTGACAAAGACAAAAATTGTTCACCTCCAAAATTCTTTATTTTCATTAGCTCATTGCTAACATCTCTACAATGTTTCTTTAGGTCTCTGTAGCATCCACCCTTTGTGATGCTATAATTTTTCTGACCTATACAGTCCTCTAATATGAAGCTACACACCAACTCAAAACACAACTCTTGATATTCATACGTAAACTGCTTGACTACTGGTTCCACAGCTTGGCAGTTCCTCACCTGGAGCTGCTCTTACTGATCTGTGAACCACCCTCTGTCTGTTCCATGCCCTGCCGACCCCTTACCACAGGGTTTGGAAAGTACCACACTCAACTTGAAGCACCGCACTGCTCTCACCGTACTACTCTTCATACTCTCTTCACTACTATCAACTGCTCCACACCTTGCCAGCCAATAAGCAATGAGATGATCTCTTCACAATGGTGGCAAAGATGTCTGACTCGACTCTTTCCCTCCATAAAAGACAGCAAATGTGATGTAATCTCTTGGCATGTCACATGAATGCTGATATGACACTAATTAGTTCTACATTAAAAGCTTCTTCTTTAGCTACAAGTTGCTTTTCTACAACTATTTAATAACTGCCCATATTGCTTATGGCCAGAGTTGGCATTTTTAGAATTGTGAAATAAAGTATTTAGCATTTAGTATTTTGTAACATGTATATATTTGCAAGGTAGCACTATATAATATTTTGAAGAAAGAATAAATTATAAATAGGTTATGTAAAAGACATTACAAAATGGTACAAAGTTAATGAAAAATAAAATCATATTTTAAAGAATTATTATTGAAATAAAAATACATAAAGAAATTGGCCTATTAGGTATGTTTACTTCTGCTCGCATTTTGAGATACCAAATAACACTAACACAAAAAATTTTCGGACCATAATATTGGAAAAATGAAGGTAGAGCAGGAAAAGGCCTATTCTCCAAATCTTATAAACTAAGGTTAAATAAATAGAGATTTAATACTCAAAAGTATAATAATGACATACTTGCATATATGACATATTTGCTTCTTGTATTACAACATTTAAAACATGTATTCACATAGTGATTCACTCTCATTAACATGTTTATCCTACTGCCCAGTAACACCTTGCTCTCCTAAACAAAAGTTGCTGGCAAAAACACATGAGTCAATATATAGTCTAGGTGACGGAAACATAGTGGCCTAATACACTAATGTAGAATATAGAAAGATTTAACAGCTATATAAAATTTGATAGATTAGCCATCTAAAGACATAAAGCATGCACCAGGGACAAGAATAAACTATTCAGAACCCTAACAATATGAAAAAAACATTGAAAATGGACAATTTAACAAGAAAGATATGCAGCTAAAATTAAGCAATGAGATGAGATTTAGCATGTAAATATAATAATTCTCTTCAAATGTTACTAATATATGAGAAATAGTGTGACCCAAATTGAATTGACTGTCAAAGCATACTATGAATAAACTTTAAATGCTTGTCTGTTTTCAAATAAATACAACAGTGGCTCCAGGAAACATCACAAAGTAGAAACCCCACAAATAATTTATAAAGAGCCATACAAGATAATGGCTCTTTGAGCCATGCTAGATAATGAGGGAAACTACCATATTATCAATGTGTGACTTAACGAGTTGAAAGACATGCACGACACACTCATTCAGCTTTACAACATTGGCACAGTACAGCAATAATAATTGTTACTAAGAGAATTTAATTACGTAAATTTCTTACAGATTAACTTTTCTCCCTTGTTCTTTATTTTAATTTACAACCTCCAATGTTAAGTCATATCCGGCGATGATTAAAATGATGCTCAAATGAGCCCAGGGTCCATAGAGCTTAGAGTTATATGACATTTATCTTTCAGGATAAGGAAAAACACAGAAAAACCTTATCCAGATAATTGACCCTGACTGAGATTCAAACTCAGAACCTCTTGAACGTGAGGCACACAGGCTACCATCTATGCTATTGAGGCAAGATATTACAGATTAATGTGCAATTAATACAGGTCATTATAGATAAAAGGAGCACAGAGAAACATAGAATTGATACAGGCTAAGACATGACAAAAAATGAGAAAATTGCCATAAAAAAGTAATAACAAATAGATAATATGAATTAATTGATGGAGATTATTCATTTCTTCACACTAGCCATATACAGGCTAAGGTATTGGATTGATAGAGTCGACATGAAAAATTCAATGCTACAGCTGGAATCTGAACCACGGATCTACTGGCTCCCATCCAGTCGCTCTTACCCATTGAGCTACCATCACCAATTTGCTGACATGATACTAAATTCTCCAATTGACTCATTTATTTCCCTGGTAAATCACTAGGGGCTCTAGCATCTGAGATACACCGTTTGTGGCAACTTACTATTGTAAGTACTTAACTCCCAGGCTTCACCATGTAACTCCTATTATTTAAGTTAATTGATGGAAATTATTCATTTCTTCACACTAGCCATATACAGGTTAAGGTATTGGACTGATAGAGTCGACATGAAAAATTCAATGCCACGGCTGGGATCTGAACCACGGATCTACTGGTCATGTCGACTCTATCAATCCAATACTAGCCTGTATATGGCTAGTGTGAAGAAACCAGTAGATACATGGTTCAGATCCTGGCCGTGGCATTGAATTTTTAATGTCGACTCTATCAATCCAATACCTTAGCCTGTATACGGCTAGTGTGAGGAAATAATAATTTCCATCAATTAACTTAAATAATAAAAATTAAATGATGAAGCCTGGGACTCAAGTACTTATAATAATAAGTCACCACAAATGGTGTATCTCAGATGTGAGAGCCCCTACTGGGGAAATATATGAGTCAATTGGAGAATTTGCTGTCATGACGGCAAATTGGCTATGGTAGCTCAATGGTAGGAGTGATTGGATGGAAACTGGATCCATGGTTCAGATCCCAGCCATGGCATTGAATTTTCATGTCGATCTATCAATCCAAGATAATATGAAATTAACTCCAATTATAAACATTTATATACCCTCAGTAATGCTGTTGAATGAAATCATAGCACATGCCTCAACATTCTCTTCTGTTATAATTAATCAGACTTAAGAAATATTTTTCAGTACCTACACTGTAGGTAGGACACTAATGCAGAACTTCTTAAGCAAAATCAGAGTACTTAAGAGTAACAATCAAAAGAATTTCCAGAAAATCTACATCATTACTGTCCTTATAGTTTGTACTACAAATTAAGAATATACATATACATAAAATAATAATGATGATATAGATGATGATAACATTAATGCCATCAATATCACCAACTCAAAGAAATGGAGCCTTTTTTTTTCACATAAACCTTAAAATCTGTTGATAATCTCCACCAGCTGTTATAGAATTTAAAGGGTTTATTAAACTTCAGAAAGAAAATAAAATGTTTTTCCATTTTCTTCTGTGCAACTATTCATCATTTGTTGGATTTAGGCAAACATTCAATAAACATGTTTTCATTTTCCCTTTGATATTTTCATTTGAAAAATATTCATCAAATTGTAACATATTTGGTATCTACCTATATCACATTTTGAGTCTATCTTAATTTTATTACATTTTCAAAACACACTACACAGTGGTTTATGGATCATGAATCAAGCCTTTATGGGCATTTTATGCTTTATCATATATGCAAAAATCACCATACCTAATTGTGGCATGTCCCATGCTATGCACTTGCTCCATTTTACCACTCAAATCCAAAATAACATTTTTTTTTTTTTTTTTTTTTTACATATCTCTTTAGTGGTAATAAGCAGTTTGCATCCTATAACCCTACTATAGGTCAAGAACTTACGAAAGAATGCTTTTCTGCTCACACATGCTTAGGTAGGGAGAACGCTTCCGTCACTGTGTTCTTTTTCCTTGAATTCTGGACAATGGCCACTAGTTTGCAGGAGCAGTGGAGATGTTCCAACTTCTTCCAGCTGCCCAAGGAGAGGTGGTTGGACAGCAAGCAAGGAAGGAGGTAGAGGCAAGTGTGGGGGAAGCAGTCTGTCAAGCAGCATTGTTAAGTTCCTCTTCCAAACATTCTTTTCTAAGTTGTTGACCTATACAACTGTTTACATCTATCTTCATTGCCATTTTCACTTAGCTTCATGGATTGTTTCTTGAGACGTTTTTCTCTTCTATTAGTAGTGTTGATTCATTGGCAACCTTATGCATTTTGCTCTTTTGTTCTTCATCACATTCTCCAACCAGACAGTGGATAATACTGTAACGCGGGCGTTGGAACACCCTATGAAAGCAGCTGAGAGCGGGAGACGAGGGAGGTCAATGTTAGCTACGCCCTCCCCTCGTTTGTCTTATAGTGGTGACAGGGACGACTGGGGAAAGAAACATAATTGTGCGGTCTGTTTCTCTTCCACCTGGTTCCAGAAATTACGGGATCTTTCATCATCTGGAAACGTCTAGAAGACGGCGAGATGCCTATAAAGAGGGCTACAGACGGACAGAGTTGTTGGTCAATCAGTTGGTTAGTGTGTGTGAGTGAGGACAGTTCTTGGTGTAAGAAGGCAATGTTAGTCAGTGTTTGACGTGCTAGCGCCGTGTTAATGAACGAGAAGACTGTGTGTAATTGTGTACGTGCATCTGAACGGTAACGGACGAACTGGTGAATCGTAATTGGTGTATTACGTAACTTTGTGTAATTGGCAAGTGTTCAACTGTAAGTCGGTGGAAATAAAGAACATTGTTGAGTTTGTGTAATTGGACTTTTCATTTCACGAACCCACAAAGTCACACTGGTGTCAGGAAGCGGGAAAACATCACCGAACATTACAACCATGGACGCGGCATTGGAAAAGATTTTGGAGAAAATGATGGAAATGAAGACGGCCAACGACAACCTCACCGCCGAGTTGAAACAAATGAAGACGGCCAACGACAACCTCACCGCCGAGTTGAAACAAATGAAGACGGCAAATGAAAACCTCGCTGCAAAAATAGAAACGGCTAACAACAACTTGGCCACGACAATGACCTCAAAGATGGCCGAACTGACCACGGAAATGAAGGTGGCGAACGAGGCTCTCGCCGCCAAATTTCAAGAACAGTTGGCCGGCGTGAGGGATGACGTGACGGAGCTGGGCAAGCAGATGGGCCAAGTAGACGACCGCCTTAATGATTTAGAGGAAAAGGCCGACAACATCGCAGAACCCCTCACCCGCCTGACGGAGGAAAACCGGCCTTATGTGTGGACGGAGGACGCCGGAGACGCTTTCCAGCACCCGAAGGGGACCCTGTGCAGTGCTCCAATTTTGGGTTTCCCACAACCGGGTGGCGCCTTCATTGTGGACACCGACGCTAGCGACCATTACATTGGAGGTGTCCTATCGCAGATCCAGGACGGCCATGAGCGCACAAGAGTGGAAGAGAAGGAGCGTGCCGCAGCAGTCCGAGTAGTTGTGGCAGTGCCTGCTGAAGGCTGGGATAGCGCAGGCCCGAGGAGGGAGCAGCTGGCGGACGCAGACTTGGGGCCACTCTTGAGGAAAGTGGACGCAGGGACGAGACCAACCTGGGAGGACATCGCACCGAGGAGCGCCACCTACAAGTCGCACTGGGCCCAATGGGACTCGTTGAAGACCAGAGTGGGCGTGCTGTTCCGGGTATGGGAGTCACCCGATGGGAAGGCGCAGAGAGGACAGTTGGTACTTCCCCGGAGTGAGGTCCCGGAAGTCTTGGAGGAAGTGCACGCCGGTACTTCAGGAGGACACCTGGGAGCGAACCGAATGATTCACAAACTACGGCAGCGCTACTTCTGGCTGAGACTCCGAGCAGATGCTGGTGGTACACCTGGACCGCCTCGCCCGCTACGATGGGGTTGTTCGGGGCGAACAGCTTTGAGGAGGGAGCAGTGTAACGCGGGCGTTGGAACACCCTATGAAAGCAGCTGAGAGCGGGAGACGAGGGAGGTCAATGTTAGCTACGCCCTCCCCTCGTTTGTCTTATAGTGGTGACAGGGACGACTGGGGAAAGAAACATAATTGTGCGGTCTGTTTCTCTTCCACCTGGTTCCAGAAATTACGGGATCTTTCATCATCTGGAAACGTCTAGAAGACGGCGAGATGCCTATAAAGAGGGCTACAGACGGACAGAGTTGTTGGTCAATCAGTTGGTTAGTGTGTGTGAGTGAGGACAGTTCTTGGTGTAAGAAGGCAATGTTAGTCAGTGTTTGACGTGCTAGCGCCGTGTTAATGAACGAGAAGACTGTGTGTAATTGTGTACGTGCATCTGAACGGTAACGGACGAACTGGTGAATCGTAATTGGTGTATTACGTAACTTTGTGTAATTGGCAAGTGTTCAACTGTAAGTCGGTGGAAATAAAGAACATTGTTGAGTTTGTGTAATTGGACTTTTCATTTCACGAACCCACAAAGTCACAATACATATGCTAAGGAAGAAGTACTATTTTCAATTTCCTACTAAAAGGTAGTATGAGGGTTGACTGGTAAGTCCCGGGCCTCATGCTGACACTTGAAACTAAAATAGCTAGCCAAAATGAAAGGTGAAGTGAAATGAGTGAAATATAGGGACATGAAACTCAGGGGATGTAATTATCCTTCCTAGTGAACTGGATAAAACACCAAAAAAGATTTGTAGTTTAGGAGGATCTGCCAGGGGAATCAAACCCATAACATCCTGAATGCAGAGTGCAGATACTACAATTTGAGCCATCCTGCTTGGTCACTCCTGGGTAGTATATGATATGCAACACTGAAAATATTATATTATGGAGCACAAACTTGTAATTTAATTTTTATTGCTTTACCCTTCATGATTTTTCTTAAGCGTGTGTAGGCATAATGCAATATAAAACAAAACTTTCTTATCTCTGGTATAAATATTTTCATTAATTTTTGACATGCAATTATCTCCAATTAAAATTTGAAATAGCAATGAAAATGCTCAGACAAATCCTTGATACTAAAGTTACCTATGCATTTTCTTTATTTTCTCAAACAGATGATCTCATTAATGAAGTAAATGTGGAGCGAATTCAGTCTAAAACTCTGGAAAAGCTATTTGGTCTCTGTCATGATATCCTCTAAATATCTTTCAGCAGGAATTCTTCCATCCTTGATGACGCTCACAAAGGAAAATAGAAATATTGCACACAAAATCACTCAATGTTTGTAAATAAAATAGACATATGGTTTGAATGTTTGTCAATGTGTAAACCAATGCATCAAATGTTTGAGTATTTTGTGGAACCTCACTAAATTTTACAAATACTTAAAAGTATCCCCAACTAGTCACAAACATATACCTGGTAAAATAACTGCAAGCATTAGAAGACAAGTAAAACACATTGATGGATACATATATTTCTCCAAAGTGGCCTGGAATATATTGAAAATATTTTAGGATTTGAAATTAAATAATGATGCTGGGTTTTATAATTTTTTTCAGATTGACACTAAGTTATTTTGATTTATTAATTCAAATGATAGATTCTCAAATTCTCAAAAATGATATTAGATACAAAATGTCTATACCAATAACATTGATTAGCAGTAACTCTCAGATGCATGGCAAATGGAGGTTCCTATAATAGCTTTATGTACATGTTTCAAATTTCAAAACACTCTATTTCAACAATTATGCCTACAGTTTGTGAAGCTCTCATATAAACTATGAAAGGTTTTATGAAGGTAAGCCTTATCATTACGCTAATTTCATTTTGTGAAATGAATGCGGCATTATTAATGTTGAACGTAACTGCCTACAAAAGCATGTCCATACCTATGTATTTGTAACTGATATTGCTCTTATTTTCCATCTCAAATGGAATAATAAATAGATTACATTAACATTTCACAAGTTTGAATAGTTTGTATGCAGGTATGACTTAAACTAAAAATATCACACTTGCTTCTGCATCTACTAGCAGAGTTGTTGAAGTTCGCTCTAAGTTGTGTCCTTTGTATTTATCTGCATTAGCCAAGTCCAGATATTTTAGTTTTATTCATGCAATTTTTCTGAATGTATTCTTTCCAAAATGTTATAGAGTTTAATAAACTTCCTTGTAGTTCTCTAAGAACGTTCCTTGAGCATCCTTTGGTCATAACAAAATGTTTTGCAATAAATTGCTGTAAATGTTTTCAAAGATCTGCAACCGCTCCAATCTGATCAAAACTTTTAATTTTGCACTTCATATTCTTTTGAATCTTGTCTCATAAACTCATGCAATTTACTGTGGTTAAGAGATAATATTGTAATCAGATCTTCAAAGTAAGTCAGATGTACCGTTTAATTAATACTATCCATCTCATCAGCTTTCAAAACTGGTATTTTCCTTATTATACATATGTCTAAATTTCACAGAGAGTAGCTTAGCTGCAGCCAGTTTCTCTTGGTTTAATTATAATTTTATCAGGAATATAATGAGATTCTGACAGTTTAACTGAAAATGAATAACCTTTGGATACGACAGTGCCTAGCTATCACTTTCTATGAAAAATGAAACACATGAGCAAGGCCAGTTCATCATAAGGGCGTGAAGGCGCGCACCCCCTAAACAATCTTACGGAATGAAATGAACCTTGGCCTTACGACTATTAAGGACAGCTTATTCTTAAAATATGAGAAAGCTTCATTGGGTGGTAAAAATGATGCCTTCATATCTAGAGCATATGGCTCGGCGCGGTACGTATAGCGCCGGCCTGCTGCATTTCCATGTAAGGGAAGGTGGTAAGGGCACCTCTGAAGGTGGTGAGGGAGTGGGGAAAGGACTTGCGCCTGTGCTTATCCGGCGCGATTCTGTCCGCGCCTAGCGCAGTGCGTAGAGTAGTTTTAGTGCTAAAAACATTGGGTATCTTATTTTTGTGTTCTTAGTGGAGTTAGGAAGATTAACAGTGTTACAGGTGGCTTTATAAAATCCTGTGACTAAAGAATGATGGATAACTGCAACTTTCAAGGTTGACTCTTCAAGAAAAAGTTCAATTGAAATCTATGGGTAGACCAACGCCCGAATTCTTGATAGAAAAACTAGAAACTAAGAAAAATGAAAACTGGCTGTTTTAAGAGGCACCTTAATTCTAAGGTCATGTGTGAGAAATGTGACTGGATCTGTGGTTGCGAAGTTCTCAAGTCCTTTTTCTGCTATCCGTGTGCTTTGTTTGCTCCTAAATGTGCCAATTGTTTGTGGATATTTAAGGGAGTGAGTGATATAAGAAATTTAATAAAAAAGCCATGGATATGAATAGTGTGGTAGATCTGTGACTCCTAGGAAAACAAGGCCGCGCCGTGGCTCAGTGGTTAGACCACTTGGCTCTCACCATGGCGGCCCAGGTTCGATCCCAAGCGACCGCAAAGTGAGATTTGTGGTGGACAACACGGCGCTGGGGCAGGTTTTCTCCGGGACTTCCGGTTTCCCCCACTATCTCATTCCACCGGCGCTCCATCTTCATCTCATGTATCATCAGTGTCACCGCCTGCGGAGCCATATGTAGTAAAAGCGGGCGTTAAACACTACACATTTCACATTTCCTAGGAAAACAAAACATTGCATTATGTCTTGACTCCATGTTTGAAGAAAATGTTACGAATCATAACATTCAAGTGAGTAAAAATAGACATGTGTGTTTGGAGGAATTTAGTAACAGTGATGTCAAAATTAATATAAAAATTATTTGTGGTTGGTTTATTGACACTCGTCACTTACTTTTTCATATAGATCATCTAAACAATGTGGTTAACCTATCAAACCAAAATTTTACAAAAACAGAACTGAATATGCTGAATCTAGGTTTAAAGACATGTGTAGATTATTCCAACCAAATTGAAGATTACATTGCTGACATCCAAATTGCTACACAAACACTTAATGAAGAAAGTAAAAACACAGTAAAAAACAAATGCTCCAAAATAGTAGAAGAGATTAAAAATGAAAAGAAAAAGAATTTTAGTAACCAAATCATAAAACCTCTTAAAAAGAAACCGGTTATTTATACTAAAGCAGACAAGGGAAATAAACTAGTAATTCTGGAAAAAGAAGAATACACAAAGAGGATGGAAGATTTGTTAGAAGACAGTAATTACCAAAAAGTAGAAACTAATCCATTAAAGTACTGCATTGAAACCACAAATAAAACGCTAAAAGAGAGCAAAATAATCAACAAAAAAGAATTGCACAAAATTAAAGTAGATAATCCAACATTACCAAGAGTATATGGGCTGCCAAAAATTCATAAAGCAGGGAAAGGCATGAGACCTATTACTAGTAGCATAAATGCCCCCACATATAATTTGGCCAAATGGTTACTAAGTAAATTTAATAGTTTTCCAAAATTTGAAAGTGCAAATTTAAGAAACTCTTTAGATTTAGTAGAAAAAATCAAAGATATAAATTTGGACAAAAATGACAGACTGGTTTCATTTGATGTCACATCTTTATTTCCAAGCATACCAACAGAAAAATTGCAGACTGTGTTCAAAAAACATGGCTAGCTACAATTGATATGGAAGCAATAGAAGCAGAAGATTATATTTCTCTAACAAAAATATGCATTGAACAAAACTTCTTCAGCTTTAATGGAAAACACTACAAGCAGAAATCAGGATTATCAATGGGCAATCCACTTTCACCTTTTTTGGCTAACTTATTTATGAGTGCATTTGAAACACAAATTAAAAAGTCCTTCCCATTGATCTTCAAGGTTTGGTATAGATATGTTGACGACATCTTTGCAATTGTACCAATTAAACATTTAGATGATGCATTAAAATTACTCAATCTGCAAGAAAGGACTATCAAATTCACAATAGAAAAGGAAATCAATGGACAACTACCTTTCTTGGATCTAAATATCATCAGGAATGATACAAAAATAAAATTTGGAATTTACAGGAAGCCAACACATTCAGAAAATTATATAAAAAATAATAACCACAACCCAATTACACATAAACATGCAATAATAAACAGTCTTACACACAGACTAGTCAACATACCCATGGAAAAAGAAGAATATTTCAAGGAACAAAAAGCAATAATACACATAGCAGAAGAAAACGGATACAACAAAAGTTTGGTGTTGAAGAAAATTAGAAAATCTAAACTAAAGAAAACCATTAAGGAAGCAACCACATTTATTAAAGAAAAAGAAAGCAACAGCATATTCAGTTCATTCACATATCATCCAAAAACATTTAATAAATTTAAAAAGATATTCAAGGAACAAAATATCATCTTGGCACCTACTAATAGATACTCAATTTTAAAATTACTAAATTCAAAAACAAAAGATGAAATTCCTTCAGGTAACAAATCTGGAATATACCAAATAAATTGTAAGAATTGTGAAAAATGCTACATAGGTCAAACAAAAAGAAATTTAAAAACCAGAGTCAAAGAACACTTTAGAAACATCAGATTGAAACAAGAAGACAAGTCAGCAGTAGCATTTCATTTTTGGAATGAAAACCATGACATTGATCCAAATTCAAAATTATTAAAAGAAGTGATAAACCAAAATAGATTGTCAACATGGGAGAACATATTCATCTGGAAAAATAAGAATCGCGTACTGAACTTTGAAATCCCGCCAGTAGATAATTTGACAAAAAAGTTCATAGTTCCACCACCAGAGAGAGCAGACAACAACAGATGCCAGTTGGAAAGAGATTGAAAATGGAGGCCAGGGCCTTTGAAACTAGTCTCTCATAAATATATGAAAAAGTAAGTGACGAGTGTCAATAAACCAACCACAAATAATTTTTATAAAAATAGACATATTTTAAAAAGGCTTATTTCATGTGTCAAGTTTTCCGCGGTGTCTGAAGTAGATTTACAGTCTGTTATTTCTTCTAATCCAGGGGTGCACAGGATTCTCATTGACTATACAGTTGAACTGGGTACAGTAATAAAGTAACATTTAGAAATAGCCACAGTATTTAGAGGAACTTCGAAAACAATGCAGAATGAACTATTAGACTGCATGTACTATGAACCATTAGTCTGTATGGAGAAAATACAGCAACAGATATGGACTTTTGAATTTGTTGTCATTCAGTGTGATGAGACAGCTGACGTTTCAAATTACTGTCAGATGGTTTTGGTATTCCGTTATGTATATGAGGAATCCGGTGAATCCTAAAGGAAGGGATGCGGAATCTCTGACAAAGTGCATAGGGAATGAAATCAACCCGCTTCTTGGAAATACCAAAGAAAAACCTGATTTACGGGTCCAGAATTATCAATGGAAGGACTGGAGGAATACAGGCCAAAATAAATACTTTTAAGAAATACAGTGACAAATAACAGACTCAATGCTGTCAATAAGTAAGGACCTCATCAGTAACATGACGGATTTTCATGAAAGAGTGACAGAAAATTTCATTAAATTAAAGAACAGAAGACTTATGTTGTATATAAATAGGCCAGAAGTGTAATTCATGATAAACTGAGCAAATGCAAAATACCAGTTTTAATGTGTGTACATTTTATGTGCGTGTGAATATGTGAAAAAAAAATTACACTGGCAAGGTGTCAGTTTAAGTAGTGAACATTACTTCTGTATTTTGGTGACTTTGAATGATATTTTAATTTCATCCTCTTATAAGTATGCTGCATGCATATTGTCGCAAACCTGTTATCTACGATAGCGCGGCTTGTGTACACAAAAAGCCGGCAAATAAAGATAGCTGAGATAAAGGACTTATCGGCGCAGATTAAGTTATGCTTAGGGAAGATTCGGATTTCGTCATTCGATGTCTTGTTATTCCAGAAACATCTAGTGATAGTACAGAACAGTCGGCTTCTTGTTTGTCCCAGAAATCTCTCGAATTTAAGAATGAGGTATATAAGAGATTGTGACACACCAGCGTACAGTTGTAAAATAAGAGTGAGTCGTAAACAGGAGAGTAAACAGTTGTGAGGTGTTGTAACGAGAGCTGATGTAAACAGGTGTAATCAGAACGCTGTCTGTTATTGTCATCGACCTTGGTGATTGGTATGTTATGTAATTCTGCTGCTACGAAGTACATTTCTACACAAATAAAAAACATTTAGAATTTCGGAAAATTGGACTTTTAATTCTACAAACCCACAAAGTCACAATATTAATATAGCAGATTTGAGCAAAGATCTGTGTTAGGCTTCTTGTATTTATTTCTCAGGTGTACTTCAGAACCACTATTTCTGTTGGTGATAGCGGAAGAATTTGATAAAAAATGTGCTTCTTAAAATTTACATGTGTATTAATTTATTGTTGTCAATACTTAGCAAGCAAAGCCGTTTCCATGAACCCAAACATTTCAGCCAGGAGCTGCTACTGCGCATGGGTGTTTTTATTTAATTTAAAGCTTTTTTATATATTTGTTAAATAACAAAATAGTACCATAATCTGCCATGCGCATCAGGGAAATTATTAATGATTATGCCCTCAAACAACTTATTAACCCTTGGATTTATAACTCCACATCCAAAGGACATAATAATTCTAATATGATATCCTCATATGTAAATATATCTGATAAAAATGAGTTAAATTGTTGCACTGCATAACATCTATTTTGTGTTAAACATGAATCATTCTATATTGACTTATGAGAAATGGTTTGGTTTACAATCTTTTAGGGAGATGGTGGAGGCCCATTGGTTTGCTCACAAGGCACACAATGGGTTCAAATGGGAGTAGTAAGTTTTGGCATTGGCTGTGGACGTCGCAACACACCAGGAGTATACACCAGAGTATCAATGTATGAACAGTGGATAACTGATACAATTCTACGCTATAAGAGCAGACAATAGCACTAATTACGTATACAATGAAGCTAGCTACAGTGAAGCAATAAATATTACACAAATATAAATATTTGTTACAAAGGCTTTACTTATCTTAAGAAATTGGTGTTAATACTTCTCTCTAATGGAGACTGATTTCAAAAACAGATTGTTTTCATCATCAGTCAACTCCGTTGTCAAGGATTCCGGTTACCATGTTTTTCTTATGTTTTTTCTTTCTCCATTAGAAAGAAGTATTAACACAAATTTCTTAAGATAAGTGAAGCCTTTGTAACAAATATTTATATTTGTGTAATAGCACTTGTGCTGTATTCATGTGTGCTATTAAATTAATGACTAGATTAGTAAATTGTTTATTCTACAGCAGAGTCAGCAGCTGTCTGCCACATGGATTAAAATGTCAGTAAATGTTGCTGAGTCAGTTATTAACTCTTAAAGACAAAACAGTTATGTTGGCTAAAACATGCTTCCTGAATTAGTTCTCCCTATTTGGCAGTCAATTGCTGAGCCAGTCACATAAGGACAAACTGAGAATTAAGTGTTAGGTTGGATAGGTTGATAAGATTTCAACCTATTGGACGGTGCTAGTAGATCTGTTTGGAAGGGCAATCAGAATATAATCAGTAATCACGTACTATGTGTCAAGTATTACTACAAATATTGTAGTGCTTATCTTGGCTGCAGTTGCTGAATATGTGGTTGAATTGTACATTTATACTGTGTTTCATTATCATTGTACATATCATGAAAATGAAGAGGTACATATGCTGTTTTTTGTAATTGTTATCCATCTCTCTTTCTCTGTCATATGCATTATGAAGCTAAAGATAAATCGAGTCAGGAGGAGCTACTTTGCAAACCATATTATGTCCATAAAGGTAAATTTATGAAGAAGAGAAGAAGCTTCCAGAGGTGAATTGCACCTTAAGTATATTTATAAAGAGGATTTTCTCCTATTTCAAGATTTACAGTTTGGGTTCTTAATATCTATAATCTAAAGATATAAAGTAACATACAATTTTCTAATACTGAATTTTACTAATTCAAATAATATTCTATTAAATATTCAGTGCATATCTATTAATAATGCATTACAAGTTACACTTTACTACCTCATTACATTTTAATATTAATTTAATAATAAAAAACTTTGTTCATGAAAGAACAGAATCATTTTCAGTTTTGGTTCACCGAAGCTCTCTCTTTGACTTTGAATGTATAATGGATGCAGAGATTCTGCATGGTGAGATTGACCAATTACATGTATAACATTTTTCTGCAAAATAAAACATGCTACTATGTGGCCAGACATGCACTAATTTTCATAAAAAGATTCTTGTAAATTATATGAAATTTTCAGTGGGGAAAAAAATTGTTTTATATGTCAACACATTTCAATTCCCTCTGTGGTTGCTTTGGAGCTCTTTTATTTGTTGTTTCTACCATCCTCTCTACTGTTCTCATTCAAAGGCATTTTTCCTTTCAATTTTACTCAACGAGGAAGCTACTAAAAAAATTCAATGAAAAGTTCAATGCCATGGCCAGGATTTCAAACACAGATCTTCTGGTTTCCGTCTAGTCGCTCTAACCCATTGAGCTACCATGGCCAACGTGCTGTCCTGACATTAAATTCTCCATTTGGCTCATACATTTCTCTGGTAGATCACTAGGGGCTCCTGCATTCGAGATACACAGTTGGGGGAAAGTGTTTTCCAGCAGCGAGGCGTGACTTTCAAAGCAAAGGAAGATCCAAATAATAATGTTCATTAAAATAAGAGAGAATAATGACTTAAAGAAATAAGGATACCCTTTAGTACTCTTTCTGTTGTACAGTCACATGTAGGCCCTTCTTGCTCTGCAAGACTGATCACACTACAAGAATATTCCTGCTTCCCCTCTCCACTCAGATATTCCAATTTTTCCTGGAGCTGGCCCACACCACATGAACTAAATGGAGAAAGTGTGTACTTCATAGACGTTTGCTAATAACTTAAAAGTTACAGGAATTTCCTACTTGTCACCATTAAATACTAATCTATGTAAAATGCTACTACTAATGCTATTGAAATATACTTACAGTTATATTTAAAAGCATCACATAAACAAAAACATAAACTTTTCTTCACATGCTACAGAGACTTCATCTGACAAAATCTGTCAGTGCTTCCTAATTATTGAAATTTGCTTCCGGAAACCTACAAAGCAAGGTATTCAAGGTTACAAAGTATAAAGAAATATTCAGTATTGAATAAGCTTGCGGAACTGGTCACTTGAATCTAAGCAGCTATCAGATTATCTGCAACACTGTGGATGTTTTCAAATAAATTTTGAAAATGTTGCTGACCAAATAACATTTTTTTGGCATGAAGTTTCTCGTTTTTCTTCTGAAATTCTTGGGAAGAGCATTTCCATCACTGCATTGCACACTTCGTCACTAGTGTTATTTTTATTTATTTTAATTTTTACTGTACAATAACACCTCTAAAAAGTACTACGCACTATAAGTAATTTTGTAATCACTGTTCAGCTTAAGATATAGATTTAACTGAAGTGGGCACAGTTATACATTATTAACTTATTATCATTAAATAACCTAACTTTCTATTACTAATTTGCATTCCTATACTGTACAGCACTCTCAAAGAAACAAAACAGGTCTTGAGTTAAGTGCTGTTGAGATCTTGTTTATTATACAGAGTGGCTTAATATTTAAACTGTATTTCCCACACCTTTTCTCACACATGTTAAAAGGCCAGAATGTTTGTATGCTATTCAAAAGAGATCAACTTGTCATTGTAGAGTTGGACTGTCCTGCCAAAATAAAATAAAACTGAGACAAATCTTAAGAAATGGTGAATATTCATACATTTTTCATGATACTGAATGAAAGAAAGAAACCATGAAGCATAAATATTATGTTATTACAGGATAGTATTAACTTTGTAACACATAAATGCCAATGTCTTACTAATCTTTATTTATTGCCAAGAAGTTAACACTTACATAGAAAAGAAGCTAGCTACAGTGAAGCAATAAATATTACAGAAATATAACTATTTGTAACTTCATTTACCTTAAGAAGGTGATGTCAATTTTTCTTATTAGTTGAGATCGATTTCACGAACATTTGCTCGCATTGTCAGTCAACACTTCTACAGGAGGTGTTTCAAAACTTGTGTACATTCATGTAGTATCAAACATATGGTAGATTGGTTGTTGTTTACAACAGGATTGGTCTGGTCTGAGATGAAGTGCGTAAATGAAGTGCTATCCATTCTAACCATAAAGCTTAGCATTACATTTAATAAATGGTCTGGACACACAATTTGATTCAGATCACAATAGAGTAGGAAAAGGACATTATGGTGCTAAAATGTAACTACTTGGAGATGTAGTGAAAAGAATACTAATATGGGCAAAATGTGGTTTGCAGCTTAATTTCTAATTTTTGACTCATTGCTGCAAGGTAAGGAAATTGAAAATATTTTTTTTACAAAGGAATGTTTCTCTAAACTATTTACACTAATAGTTTACAGGAATTAAGGCTGTGACAAAATGTACAATAAAACATAGGCTGATAAGCTATTATATGCAATTGTTAATGTCTAAATTAATCCAGCTTTGGCAACATTTAATTTCCTCTTTATATGAACTCTACATAGGTATTCATTTAATCTAACATATTTAATTAAATAAAAAGAGAAAGAGAGAGAAAGCTATGCGTTTAGAAAGTAAGTTCATACAGTGCTATATTAGAGTAAATTAGGAACTTCAAATTAGATTAGTTTGTATTATACATATACTCTGATTGTTGCAATTAATTTAATGCATTTAAAATTACACTGTGGATAAACTTATAAAGAAAAAGAAATTCACCAGATAAATGAAATATTTTTAGCATAGGTGTTTAAGCAAAGGAAATGCCTAAATAGAATGAAATATACATATTGCATATTGTCAAAGCAATTTTGCTTGCATTATTATTGGATATTTGTCATCCAATGTACAAATTGGTATTGCAATTGCTATAAAATATGCTTCCTATTTGATTAAAAATTCTACTTTATTGTTTAAACCCTTAAGCATTTCAAACCATAAACAGAGAGCAGAGAGAGAGAGAGAATTGAGTGTTCTTGTTTTTTTTAATACTGAAATAGTAATTTATATAAATGTTAGCACATGTATTTTCATGCTAGCAGTTACATCATCAGAGCTTCTCTTAATGATTTTTTTTTTCTGTTGGAATGTAGAATTTTCAGTACCTAGGAGTAAAAGTGTAAAAGGAGTACCTATTTAAGCTCACTTCATGTGGTGAAAATATATTAAATTATTGAATAAATAATGTGTGCATGTGTGACTATGCCTGTAGTTGCTGTGTGTATGTGTTTGTACCTATTTATGTGTACAAAATAGCTATAAACTTATTGCTTGTATTTAACTTGTATTTAACTTTGTGATCATAGCTATACTGAAAGAAAATAAAAATGTTTGAATTTATAAATTTATAAATGTTTGAATATTCTAATGAAATTTTAAACAAAATGCTAATAAAATAAATGGACTTCTAAAGTCTAATATTTTACCATGATTAAATTTAGCTGTCTCATTAAATTTCTTATATATGCAAATAATGACATGTTAAAGTAATATTTCGTTTGTTAGTTCTTATTAAATGATTGTAACATTTTCACAGGATATGAAATTTTCACATTTTACACAGAATATGTACACAGAATGCACGTATGTTCAGAAATGTTCTGTACATTTGAAGGTGACTCTTAAATACTTTACAATGGAATAGTGGATGGAGTTGCAAAAGCAGAATGTTTTCATTGAAAGCTGATAGAAAAGCAGCATGCATATAGACTGTAACAAATTTGTTTTGCTGATTTCACAGTCTTTCCTTATTTTATTCTGACATTGAAGTTTTTCACCAGTAATCTTACCCTTTGGATAGATACTGTTCTGTGCTATTCAGCACTCATTCAATCTTTCTTTCTATGCAACATTTTGGTGAAATTCTGTTGGAATGCTTACTTTCAGGCTTTGTGAAGAAATAAAGGACTGAGTTATTTTCTGTAGGATTTAACGCTGAAGTTAATTTTCTTTGTAATAGGAGGGTCAAAGTAGCTATAAATGTGATAATTTTAATATATGTTATGAGGGAACACCTAGCAGTTTGACTGCAATTGGATCTTTTGTGCAGCCCTGGCAAGGATGGATAAGATAAAGGAATGACAGGAGATTTATGGCTGTGAGAAGCACATGATACTACACATTATCATCATCATCATCATCATCATCATCATCATCATCATCATCATCATCATCATCATCATCATCATCATCATCATCATCATCATCATCGTCGTCGTCGTCGTCATCGTCGTCGTCGTCATCGTCGTCATCGTCAACGTCATCGTCGTCGTCATCATCATCATCATCATCATCATCATCATCATCATCATCATCATCATCATCATCATCATCATCATCATCATAATAATAATAATCATCATCAACAACAACAACAACAACAATAATAATAATAATAATAATAATAATAATAATAATAATAATAATAATAATAATAATAATAATAATAATAATAATAATAATAATAATAATAATAGTGATTAATAATAATAATAATAATAATAATAATAATAATAATAATAATAATAATAATAATAATAATAATAATAATAATAATAATAATAATAATAATAATAATAATAATAATAATAATAATAATAATAATAATAATAATAATAATAATAATAATAATAATAATAATAATAATAATAATAATAATAATAATAATAGTGATTATTATTATTATTATTATTATTATTATTATTATTATTATTATTATTATTATTATTATTATTATTATTATTATTATTATTATTATTATTATTATTATTATTATTATTATTATTATTATTATTATTATTATTATTATTATTATTATTATTATTATTATTATTATTATTATTATTATTATTATTATTATTATTATTATTATTATTATTACTACTATTATTAAATTTTCGGCACATCAATAACGGCTGCAGGCCTTAGATGTAGAACTCCGCCGTTTTAAATAACCGTAAAATGTAAACATTTATTTTTCGTATATTCGGTAATTGATATTGATTTTCTAATAATTAGTATAATAATAGTTGATATAATTATGCAGGTTGCTCGAATAACTTACAGAATTTGACGCCGTCTTTCACTTGAAACATTATACTTACACGTGAAACAAATTTAATGTAATCCTAACAAACAGGCACGTATTCATGAGTCAATTTCCGGGGGGGGGGGGGGTGGTCCAAAAATCTACGTTGAATTATTTTGCTTTTAATAATTAATCAGGGATGTATTTTTATCATGTTAGTAAAACTAAAAACAGATGTAATATGTTACATTCACATTACTTTCTCCACCCAATCTTCTACAAATTGTTCTCAGAAGAGCTTGTTTTTGTCTTGTTTCTTTGGATAAAGTCTATAGAAAGACCTTCAATTGCACACTTTTGTTCTTATACCTGGGATAAAGTGATATAAGCAGCAATGAGATATTTAAAAACGAACTACTGATTGATGCATTTGAAGTATTAGTTCTCCTTGAATGAAAAAGGGAATAGGATCTTAGAAGTTAAAAATTGCATACCTTTAAGTAAGTATCTGAGAATTTTAATCACTAACAAATAATATATCTGAATTAGTTAACTTTGCAATACATTATTATAATTGACATTATTTGTGTATTTTAGCGAGTTACTTGTGCAGTAACTTTTCGTTTATCTGTTAGGTTTAAAATAGTTATACAGACTTCACTTCCAGTAAAGCGAACTTCAGGGTTTATCCTCAGAAAATTCACAATAGGCATTCTATTTGTTATGCAGCTATCTTAAGTATGTGGTGTTTAAATTAAAATTATTGAAGCCATTTTCGGACGATTTTATTGAAAGTCTTCGTTGCGCATCCTTGAAAGATAACGAAATAAATCCTACATTTTATATTCCTACAATTTTTGGGTTCTGGAGCGCGCGCGCAGACATTTATTTTAAGTGTTTTTTTTCCCCCTGTTCTGGTGTCCTCAAAACTTGCATTCCTGATGACATCTCAATATCAACTTTTTAAACGGAATGTAACACGTTTGTGCTTACTAAGCACGTGGTAGAGGCAATAAACATTGATCCCATATACTGACATGAGTCTTTCTGGTTCTCACAATTTCGCAACTCATATAAAGCACGATTGCTCCATTGCGTATCGTCATCAGACAAACTGTTTGGTTATAAATGATTTCAACTGGAGCCCGCCTCCATAGTTTGGTGGTAGCGTGTCTGACTCCCAGTGAAGAGATATTGGCCAACCTTGCCGCGAAAGGGGAAGGAGGGTTTACCTCCACCCACTGTCTGCGAATATAAGACGCAACGTTCCATTATGTAGAGAGAGCGAGGAAAAGGGAAATGCTTTCACGAGGAGGTGGGGTGAAGTGAAAAAAATCCACCTTTGCTCATATGAGCGCAAGTTGAGCACCGCAGAAGCGATTTCCAATGAGATCAAGATAGTTTTCTCAATAGGACGTTTTACAGGGCATTCCCTTATCTTAATAAGGCGAATGTCGAGTAAATCTTATGTTCTAATCGCTATAGACTGATGTGATGGTATCACCCGTTTCATTTACTGCCCAATATGATTATCCAGTTAAGGGACGTTAAAGTATTAAAGATAAATAAATACTAGGTTTCTTATGAAATTATGCAACGAGCAATTTTAAGACTGTTAAATGTGCATAACAATTGTTATATAGGATGAGATGTTTCGAAAATAGCTGATACGAGGGAAGTAGAAATTGCGGGAGTTGCGTATTTTATGAGCTCCACGTTCTCTTTTAACCTGATGTTTTTATCTATGATAACCTGGTTTCTTAGTTAAATAATCATGGAATTTAAAGAGGTGTTTATCGCCTTTTCCCCAAAAATTCAAAATTGTGGTGTCTCAAACATTCAGCATTTTAATCGTAATCAATAGACATGTTTCTGAGAACAGAAAGATCAAAAAGAAGATATTCACTCACTTTAGTCAATGACCCTTGTTTCAGTTTAAATAACTCAGTTCTGAAGACAGTCCTGAGGGCAAGCAAGAGGTGCACAGTCGGGAACAAAAGAAAGAGTCACAGTTTCAGATTTATTTGATCATTTAATCATTTGTTGCTAATATTTTTCTGAGAAACGTTTATTTCTTGTGAAACTATTTATTATTAATTTTTTATAAAATTACTTATTAAGATTTTAGTTAATTGATGGAAGTTAATCATTTCTTCACACTAGCCGTATATAGGCTAAGGTTTTTCATAGATAGAGTCAACATGAAAAATTCAATGCCACGGCCGGGATTTGAACCACGGATCTCCTGATTTCCGTCCAGTCACTGTTACCCATTGAGCTACCTTGGCCAACTTGCCGTCATGGCATTAAATTCTCAATTTGACTCATATATTTCCCCGATGAAACACAAGGGGCTCTCGCATTCCAGATACACTGTTTGTGGCGTCGTACCATTGTAAGGGGAAATTGGCCAAGTTGGCCAAGGTAGCTCAATGGGTAACAGCGAGTGGGCGAAAACCAGGAGATCCGTGGTTCAAATCCCTGCCGTGGCATTGAATTTTTCATGTTGACTCTATCTACTTATTAAGAGTTTTCATTGCACTAGGCGGCCTTGTTTTCTACAGTGAATAGAGACGTTAAGAAGAGAAACTTAAATAAACTTTTTCAATTCATTTTAAACTTAGTTTTATTTCAACTATTTATTTATTAAAGGTTCGGAATGACAATTCATTTGGGGGGGTCCGGACCCCCTGGACCCCCCTCTTAAATACGTCCCTGCTAACAAAGAATACGTGATTGTATTTTATTAGCTTAGCTTTTTCGTAATCTTGAGCATAAAAATAATGAATCCAACCACACTTTCTTTAAAACTCCGCAGCCCTTGATGTTAATCAGGATTGTTAATCCACATGCATTAATAAACCAGAACATCAGTAAGTAGTGGAGAGTGTTGCGTTACGAAATTAGTTATTTTTATTAAGGCGTATCTCACCTTCAAAGCACGTTCATTAGGTGCAGTCTAGTGTTGCATACTGTATTCATGGGACCCAAATGTCCTCGTCGACGGTCCTTAAACCCAAAATCACTCATTAACTCACTGTATTCAGTTATAAATTCCTTAACAGTACTACACCCATGCTGTTAATTTTTCAGCGCACTGTACTTCTACCACCGTACTTGACCTTCGGTATAGGAAATGTCAGAAAGTTGAAAAGAAACGGTTCTTGATTAGGGGCGGAAACCTTCACATTTAGAGCTGTTCCGCACGCACGCTTTATAACTTCATGTCTACCTACAGTGAATAGAGACGTTAAGATGATAATCTTGAGTAAACTTTTTCAATTTATTTTAAAGTAAGCTTTATTTCAACTATTTATTACAAAATTAAAATGACAGTTCAGTTGGGGGGGGGGGGGGTCCGAACCCCCTGGACCATCTCCTTAAATACGTCCCTGATCATGGTCCTCAAAATAGCTGTTTACCACATCAATGACGTCATTGCTATGAAATCTCTGTCATCCAAGAAAATTTTATGGTTCCGGAACAGGTGATAGTTACTGAGTGCTAGATCTGGCGAATAAGGTGGATCTTCAAGCAATTCAAACTTTAATTCTCACATTTTTCCCATTGCAAAGACTGAACAATGGGCTGGAGCACTGTCATGAAAGAACAAGGTTTTTTCCTTTGCCAAATGAGCAATCATCAGTCGAACGTTACAGTAAGCTTGTGTAGTGCTCACCAGGGATACTTTTACCCTTTTCCAAGAAATCAATAAAAATGATTCCCTGTACATTCCAGAAATCTTGCCATAACCTTGTTAGCTGACAAAACTGACCTTGCTTGTTTTGGAGTTGGTTTACCTGGTGCAAACCACTGTTTTGACTATGGTTTACTTTCTGGAGAGTAATGATGTATTCAATTTCATTTCTGGTAATAAGCCATCTCAAAAATTCACCAGGATTTGTACAGTAGAGCTCTCAATTCTTAACAGAAACAGTTCTTCTTTGCAACTTTTGATCAGGTGTCAACAAACACAGCAACCCTCTTGCACAGAACTTGTGAAAGCTCAAAACATTATTTCAAATATTACCTGCAAATTATTTCCATATGTTTACAGCCTCTGCTATCTCAAACAACTTTAATCTCAAGTCTTTCAGTACTAAATAACGAATTTTTTCAATGAAATCTGGAGTTGTGACTTCCACAGGGCATCCAGAGTGAGGCTCATGACCAATGCTGGTACGTCCCATTTTAAACTCAGCAACCCACCATTTAATCATTTTATATGAAAGGTCAAAATCCTTCAAGGTCTGTCTATTTCCTCTTTGATTTCTTTAGGCATTCAGCCTCTCAAATGGAAGTATTTAATCTTTGTTCATTTTTCCGAATCCTCCATTTTCGTGAAATGTCTACACTTCATTTGTTTAAAATGTTGTCATTCAAAAACTAAACAAGCTATTGACCTGTAACTATGGATATAATCTAGGGTTAAACTATATGATTCTATCCATCAAACTGGCCCAGTCGTGCCATCTCTTGTGTGAGGCTTGGGACTAATCAGCCAACTCTCTGCCCCTACCATGTGTTTATATCTTAGAAACAGTTTCTTTCATAGATGAAAATAAAAGGATCTTAAAGCTTAACAATGAATACCATTCATACGATACATGAATAGCAACATTAATCCATCTCCAACAACAGAGATCAACACAAATTTTGAATTCAGTTTCCCAATAAAGCTTATAACTTATATAATAAAATTCCAGAGACCATCAAAGTTGTGCAGATCAAAGCATTTAAATATAAAGTTAAAAACTTGCTCCTAAAATATATGTTTTATTCAGTTGATGAATTCATGAATACCAAATTTTAATTACCCTTTGCAAATGACATGTTTATTTAGAATTAGAAATTAGTAAACAAGCCATCCATTCCAGTTTTTTTCACCTCTGAAAGTTTTTGTTTCGTGGTTCCTGTTCATCTGAAATATGCACTTCATCTCAAGAAGGAGCTTGACAACAACCTTCAAGACAAAGATTGTAAATTGTGTACCTGACTGAGGTTTTTTCCGAGATTTCTCTCAGCCGTTAAGACAAATGCTGGCCATCTCGGTGCAACCTTGTGTAATTTCTTGAACTCTTTTTATATATTGTAATATTATGTTTTACTTAACCATTTTTTTGGGGGGGGGGATGTTGCAAAATATGTTTGCTAATCCACTGCAATGTTAAACAATGCAGGTGTTGGTATCTACTAAAGCAGGTGCTTTTTCTCTTCAGTAGTTTTTTCTTTCTTTTGGATAGAGTCAAACTGAAAAATTCAATACCATAGCCAGGATGTGAATCATGAATCTCCTGGTTTCCACCCAGTCGCTTAATTCTCCAATGGACTCATTATATTTTTCCGGTAAACTACTAGGGGCTCTCATAATCAAGATACACCATTTGTGGCAACTAACTATTTTAAGTACTTAAGTACCAGGCTTTTTATCATTTAACTCTTATTGTTAAATTGGTTGTTGGGAATTAATCCTTTTAAATGATAAATATTCATCCTTTAAATACACTATTCGTGTATGTGCTTTGGTTTTGGATAGTTAGAGTCAAACTGAAAAATTCAATGTCACGGCCACGATTTGAACCACGAATCTCCTGGTTTCTGTCCAGTTGTTTTTACCCATTCAGCTACCACGGCCAACGTGCTGATGTGACATAAAATTCTCCAATTGACTCAATATATATTTTCATGGTAAACCACATCAAGTTCTCTTATTGGAGATGCACCATTTGTGGCGACTTACTATTGTAAATACTTAAATACCAGGCTTTTACCATTAAACTCTGACAATTAAATTACTTGATGGGAATTAATCCTATTAAGTGATAAGAATTAATCCGTTAAATACACTAGCCATGTATGGGTTTTGGTTTTGGATAGTTTTATGGTATCATGGTCGTGACATTACATTCTCCAATTGCCTCATAATTACCACAAAGGGTGTATCTCAAATATGAGAGCCCCTAGTGGTTTACCGGGAAAATATAATGAGTCAATTGGATAATTTAATGTCACGACGGCATAGCCATGGTAACTCAACGCGTAAGAGAGACTGGACGGAAACCAGGAGATCCGTGGTTCAAATCCTGGCCGTGGCATTGAATTTTTCAGTTTGACTCTATCTATCCAAAACCAAACCCATACATGGCTAGTGTATTTAAAGGATTAGCTCTTATCATTTTAAAGGATTAATTCTCATCAACAAATTTAACAATAGTTATTTCTTTACCTAAGCGCAATGTATATTTATGGAACAAATATTTTTCAACCTTCAACAGAGGTGATTTCTGGGCAGTTATATACACAAAGGAAATTAAGTTGAGCATTTATTATAAATTACTAATACTTAAGAAGATGAGGAAAGATTTAAGAAATAAAAGAGTTCTGTTTCAACCATTTTTATTTTAAGTATACAACAGTTTATATTAAGTTTTCTGATACTTTTCAGTTAAAGAAAACATGGATGAAGGTAATACAGAAACTTTAGTGTTCATGTAAAAAAGAGTGTCTAGTTTTTCACTTTTTTTTGTAAAAAGAGCTTATATTTAAAATATTGACAGTTGATAGGAACACATCCATATGTCCATCTGAGGAAATGCGGCACAATAAGCAAGCTCCTGAATACAGATCAAGTCTTCATGCTATAGAGAGTAGGTGTTTCACAACAGAATAGCCATTTACGTTCAAAAAAATTAACATTTAACGAATTACAGCTTTAATTACATTAGCATACATAATGTATTGTAAATGTCATGGAAATGGTTAACATGAACATTTTTCAAAGACTTTCAGTTATGACAATCACTTTTCCTAAAAAAAGAGAAAATAAAAAGCACCATAATTTCACCAGTTACTTGAACAGCTGCACCCATTAAACACATTTTTCACATACAAACAAGGAATATTCAGGACATTGCAAGTTCCACTAAACATTAAAATATTTTGCACATTCTTGTTACTTTGCAATGTAGCAAATAGAATACAAATTACATTTTTCATATTAAATGTATATAATTACATTGTTTTGAAAGTGGTAAGAGAAGCATCCTTTTCATTTCTTGAAGATAACATTTTTAACATCAGCCATGTAAATAAAAGCTAACTTATAAATGGATTCTGAACTGATTCTGAGAAAGTAAGAGGCTATAGTACTGGAGAAAGCCAGCTAGAGCGCATCATATCAAGTGTTTTAAACAAGGATTTTCAGTTAATACTTTATAATGAAGTAAGAATTGAAAGTAAAGTTATTTAATTATTTCTCAATCCCAATTCAGAATTAGCATTAATATTATTCTGAAAATCACAAAGTGTCCAGAAAGCTGAAATCATTTTGTTTTAAATATTAATGCAAGGTTACTGAATGGAAACAAATTTAAGTTTTCAAAGTCAAACTTTACTGTAAGACTTAATCTAAAGTTACTTGTAATTATAGTAATGTTAACTGAATAGAAATGAATTCACATTCAAAGGCTTCTTTCTAAGGAAAAAAGAGTTAAGCACAAAGTTTTTCAGAGCTGTATAGTGGTGTATACAATTTTAACAGTAAGTTAAGAAATACACAAAGCTTTGCATGGTTACATCCTGACAGCCCGATTCATCTTCTACTAATTCCAACTTTCCTTGGAGCAAATTGTGTAATTTTCTTTAAAATTATAAAAAAAAAAAAAAATTCCTGAAATATAAAACTTTCAGGAGGTAAATGATTTCTGATAAAAAATGTATAAATAAACCCAAATATAGATTTTTAAGTTGTCTGGTATTTTTCAGCATAGAGAATATTTTAAAGAAACACTAACAGAAAAATTGACTGAGAATTACTCTTGCAACCTCTATGTCCCTGGGTAAGTATGCTTATTCTGTAGACTAAGAAGGTGGATCTCAGAAGGAAAGAAAGTTTTGGACTTAGGAAATTATATATGATGTCTGAAAATGTTACAAATTTTTTATGTTATTGTATAAAAAATACATAAGCAACACAAGAACATATTTATAGACTTCTAAGAGAACTGAAATTTATCTTCATGGATGAATAGAGCCAGACTGAAAAATTCAATGCCATAGCCGGGATTTGAACTACAGATCTTGCACTCTCCGTGCAGTTGCTCTAACCAACTGACCTACTATGGCCAGTGTGCCGACATGACATTAAATTCTGCAACTGACTCATATGTTTCCTGGTAGACTACTAGAGGTTCTCATATGCTATGAGACACTCACCTTTTGTGGCGGCTTACTATGCTGTAAGTACTTAAGTCCCAGGCTATGTTATTCAGGTAAATTGATGGAAATAACCATTTCTTCCACACTAGCTGTGTGTAGGCTAAGATTTGAATGAATAGAGCCAGACTGAAAAATTCAATGCCATAGCCAGGATTTGAACCACGGCTAGTGTGGAAGAACTGGTTATTTTTATCTTCATTACATAAGTTCAATACTTATTTCACAATTAAGAATAGATTTGAAATATTTGTTTGCCATATTTTAGTATCATTACATTTTTATCCATTTTGAAAAGAAATGGAATCTACAAATTTGGTGTTAAAAGGCTGAAATTTTTTACTAAAATATCATTGTAAACCATAGCAAGAAAAAAAAAGTGTGGAATGTTTGACTACATAAATACTATTGAGCTAAAAATAAGAGAAGTGGAGAGATCCCACAAAGTATAAACTTGGAAGAAGCGTAGGGACAGTCGAGTATCAGCTGATGATAGGAGCAAGAGCTCTTGAAACATGTCCTGTGAATAAACAGTGTGAGTGAAGCAATGTGTCAATATCTTCTCGATTCACTTTTGTACTAAGTAGAGAGATAATTAATTTTTGAGCTACTGACATACAGTTTACTTTGAAAAGCAGAATCATAAATGAGAAATTCATACCACAGTCTGCATTTGAACCATGGATCTTCTGCTCTATGTACAGCTACTCCACCTTAGCTACATGCCAGTGCAACATTAAATTCTACAACTGCTTCTCATTTTGTAATATATCACAAAATCTCAATTTCAAAGTCACATACCGCAGTGGCCACTTACAAGGTCTAGGACTAGAACTAGAACTAGGCTAGCATTAGGACAAGGGCTAGATATGTAATTTAGATTAGGTGAAAAGACATTCAGTGAGGAACAATACCGAATTTGTGTATAATAGTATATACAATCCTGTTGGACAACAACAATTTTGTGATTTTCACTTTAATTTATTGAAAGAAGTCATTTCCCTCAAGTAAAAGATGAAATCTTAGGACTTTGCTTGAGATTAACAAAAGATTACCAATTGAAAAAACTATCTGTACTCAGTTTTTAACACTCCATTGCTTACATTTTTATTTTTTGAGAGTAGTTTTGGAAGCTGTTGTCTCAAAAAATAAAAATGTAAGTGATGGAGTGTTAAAAACTGATCAAAAATAGTTCTATCAATTAATTTGAATGTCACGGTTACTAAATTTCCCCAAACACAAATATAAGGTTATCATTCTGCAAATAATGTGCAAACACAGATAGGCACAGTGATTTAAGATTTATCTTAAACCCATTATTGAAAATTATACATTTTATTGAACATTTTAAATGCTAACATTTTTGTATGGTTGTCATTCTCACAAGATTTAAGAGCCTTTTCTTCAAAGAATTTTGCAAATCAAGGTATACCTCACCATATTATCTTTTTCCTAAGGTAATTAAAATAAATTTGCTCCTGCTAGCTATTTACATAGGCAGCATATGTATTTGCACTGGCTATCAATTCGCCTTCAAGTACTCTCCGATGAATTTTATTTCATTTCTATGTATTCCATATATCAATAAACATCACAAAATAATATGCTTTGTATAATTTATTTATTGTCACCAATTTTTGTCTTGGAAATGTGTGAAATGTGTAGTATTTAACGCCCGCTTTTACCAAATACGGCACTGCAGGCGGTGACACTGATGGTACATGAGATGAAGAAGAAGCACCGGTGGAATGAGATGGCGGGGGAAACCGGAAGTCCTGGAGAAAACCCGCCCCAGCGCCATGTTGTCCACTACAAATCTCAATTTGTGGTCGCCTGGGATCGAACCTGGGCCGCCTTGGTGAGAGCCAAGTGGTCTAACCACTGAGCCACGGCGCGGCCAGCTGTTTTGTTTTGTTGTGTTGGAGCTGTGATAAGCCAGTGCCGGGCGCGTGGGCAGGAAAGAAAGAGACAGATAGTGGCGTGCAGAGTTGGATGCTTGCACAGAGAGAGACAGAAACAGAGAGAGAAAGAGACAGATAGATGTCTGGATATTTCTGCTTTTCTGATGCTGTCGCGATTGTTAGCGAATGGTCTACTGCATTCTAGAACAATGACTGGGAGGTATAAATAGCGGCAAAGTGTGAGAAGGAGTCAGTTAGTTGCAGGTGTACAGTAGAGTTGCAGTTGTGCAATGGAGTTGAACTGGTGATGTACCACAGTGGATTCTTTTGTTTGTTTAGTGTGGTGGGTGAGCGAGACGACCTTGAAGACTGCTGTTTGTCAATGTCATATCATTTTGCTGCTGAAAGGATTGTACAAAGCTTCTGTTTACTGCAATAAAGAGTATTTTAAATTTCTGCAAACAAGACTTTTGATTCTACCAAACCACAAAGTCACAATATTATTTTCATGCAATTTAAGGCAATACAATGTTATATCTCAAACATTTTATATTTTCTTCTTTTAGTGAAAGAACATAGTTTTTTGTATTATTCTGCTTCTGTTAAAAATAAAGCCTGAGAGATAAACAATTTCAGCATAATTAGCTTTTTCTGAACATTCTTACAAATCATGAACCAATAAAAATGAAAAGTGAAAGTAGAATGCTCAACCATTTTTTGTAACGTGAGGAAATGTTCTTTTGGGTATAAATATTTTCTAATATATATGCTTGTTCTTTATTAAGAGAAAGTGCAAGGGCATGAGCATAAGTGAGTAAGAGAGAAGAGTATCAGAGAGAGAAACTCAATGTCAACAATATACATATACATATTGTTTTTCTGAGGCTAAATATAACACATACTTATTTGTGCATGAAAAGTAATTGCTCCATACTTTTAATTTCTGAGGTATTAATCTCTTGGAGTAAATATTCACTTTCATAGAAACAAAGTATATACTAGAACCATTCTTTAGTGATTCATAATTGAAGCCTGGTAGTTTAAGAGTATAAATATAAATTTGAATACCAGCAAAGCTTTGTGTGCTATTTTGGACAGAACATTTCACACAGTGATGACAGTGATACAAATATAACAGATATATAACTCCAAGTCATACAACATTAAACATTTGTGATTATCAAGAACCATAAATTACATTTCAAGTTGGACACAAAACTGTTTTAGTCATTTTCTCTTATTGATTTTACAACAAAACATAGACAACAATGTCAGATATTTCAGTGGATTATAGCATGGGCATCCAAAGAATTCAATCTGGGCCATTTTGGCTGCAAAATACACAAACAGTACATTTTATGTATTTATGTACAAACACAGAACATAGCAACATACTATCCAAGTACAGACAGCTGAAAAACAGAAGCTGCCATATTTCTTTATGATCAAATGGGATTTAGGTGAGCAGCTTTTTGATGCCTCATAATACCCATGGTCTAAAAATTGCTGTAAATTATATATAAATGCATTTGAATCAAGAGATATGATATTTAGACAATATTTAAAATGAAAAATGTTAATTTTTGAAATGATTGTCTTTCATACCCTTGTTCAGTTTTTTATGGCTCAGCAGCAATATATCATTGAAGATTGATTCCAGAAACCTTAGTACAACATTTTTGTTATTCTTTGATAAGACTCTCTAAGAAAAAAATAAAAACTTCAAAAATATTAAATTTCAGCAAATTCTGCTTTATTAAGATAATATACCTGTATCTGAGAGATTAATGTTGTTCTGGAGGTTTGCACAAAACTAAATAAATATTATGTATTCCTTTTTTTAGCCTTAAAGAAACATACTTATTTGACATTTTGCAGAAGAACTCCTTAGTTTTCAAAATATTGACTATTTTCAGTTTCTCAATTATTTTCCATGCAATAGTAAAATGTTCTATTATGCGTCATATTGTTTATTAATCATCTGAAAAGTAAATCCATCAACTGGAAAGGTTATCAAAACTAAACAAATTCTAAGTTCTCTTAAGGCCCAAACAATAGACTCTTGGCTTCATTGTAAAAATTCTAGTTTTTAAAGCTATGAACTACTACATTGATAAAAAAAGTTATGTGTAGTGATTAGAAACTTAACATTTCAAGCAAAGGATATGAAAAACGGAAGCAGAAGATGGTATGTTTACTAGTGTGAGACAGACAATAAACAAAGTTATTCTTTACATATAATATTAACTTTGACCAGGAAATATTCATTTGGTTAATAGGAAATAAAAACTTGCTGGAATTGCTAGTAATACTTTATGGCAGACTGCTTTTGGAAGTCCCTGTCATTTCCCAGCATTTACCGTAACGTGATAGGAAGAGTAACAATTTCCCTCTCAACTACATAAGATTGATATGTAATTTCACTCCAAGCCACAGTAATAGAAAATTTGGCTTATGTTCACTGTTAATCTAATGCACCTACTTTGGGAGGGCATTCTCTGATAGATACAGTATAAAATTCAGTGCCTCTGATGTACATATTACACTATTTTTAGAGGATGCTGTAAATGATAATGGAGTCAGTGAAACCTCTCCGTCGTGCAAGTATATATATAATGTTATGCATCAGAGAGGACAGCAGTTGTCATCCTACTATATGCCTTTTATGTTGCCAATACAGGGCTGTATCAGATATTCAAATAATACAGGAAGTGTCCAATGTATGTCCAATATAAATGACAAATCTTTTTATTTATATATCTTCAATGGGAACTATAACAATTGTACATAATTTTAAAACATTTTTTAATGTAATGTTTCAGCTATTATAACATTTCTGATGTATCCAGTCTACTTAATTATACATAGCTTCTAGAAATTAATTAATAATGTCTTCCATTGTAACTTTTTGAATACGTATCCACAGGAACATTTTGGTATATAAATGTTATTAAGGATGAAAATAAACTGAATTGAATTTATATGCTGCAGTAGCACATTGTAACTCAATATGGAGTAGATACATAGTTGTCAACTATATATAAGCAGCAATTATTTAAGTAAAGACTTAAATTATAAAAATATTTTCCATTGCTATTCCTAATCTATAAAATAATCAGCACTGAACCTAAGCTAAGCCTCTTGCTAATTTAATGAATGTGATAGTATGTAATATTTCAATTTCAATTTATTCATCCCCTATATTTCATACAGAGGATACGTCATTTTACATTATAAGAAAAACATAAAAATACACCCAAAAGTCTACTATATGCACTGCTTAGAAACTAAAATGTACATTGTTTATTTTCCATTTTTTGCTTTGTACTCTTCCACACTATAAAAAGCTTGTTCTGGCAAATACCTTTTTATATTCTTAATATTACACAGTTTAGCATTCTTTATTTTACCTGGCAATCTATTATACATGTCTTTTCCGATACTTTCTAATGATCTGTTGTTTAGTGTTCCCCTTAGTGTGATCCTAAAATAGTCAGCTTTATTCCTTACATGAGTGAACATTACAGTTCTTTTTACATGTATTCCTTTCTATTACATATTAAATGCTTTCATATATGTATATGCATGGAACAGTTCAAATATTATGCTTCTTAAATATCTGCCTACAGCAACGACAGCAACAACAGATAACATGGTCTTGCCATGAATGTCTGAATTGATGCATAAGATCATAGCTAAGAATGAAATACTTGTTTCAGCTCACTTGTTAAATAGTTGCTATGATCACAGTTGCATGAGAACTGACAAATAACGCTAAATATGGCTTTGCATAAAATCAACCTTATAGGATCTTTGTTTTAGACAAATGTTCAAGAGAATTTAAAAGTTGAATAATATGAATGCAAATTAATTGGCCTTTTAATATTGTGCCTATTTAAGTATTCTGTTTCGAAATGTTTTATTAAAATCCGATTACATAATTATTTTTCACCTTTGCTCAAAATCTTTTTATTCTGTACAAGATTATCTGAATGACAAATTATACTGATAATGCTTCTATAGCTCTGTAACTATTCCAATGACAAATCATTACCAATAGATCTTTGATGCATGTTGAAAATTTATTTTTAATGTATATGGATTTAAGAAATAACAAGAATGGTATCCATTGCAAAAAGGTTGAGACTTGGCATAAGCCAAGTGAAAGCTGAATTAAAAAGTGTTGGATTGTGTACTGCTTTGTTTTCCATAATGTTGTTCATATTGCCTGTATACTATAATATGTGTCTAATGTTAAATTTTGTACATATATATATACTATTAAACTTTATGCCTCTGGACATATTCAATGTTCACAGCCTTTTCTGGCTATAAGTGAACCTACTGAACGCAAATCAATCTAATCTAGTCTAATCAAGTTTAAACTGCCGTTTTTTTGATTCTTATCTTAAGGTTTCATGTTTTCTGCTCAAGGTTAAACCAGTTACTTTCCAGATACACCTTGGTAAATGCTCGGGAAAATGGACGAAGATGGGTTGTAAATTAAATATTAGCCAAGGTTTACAAGACAGTAGCTTTTTGAAGGGCTGAGATTTAATAAGTATATATTTGTTTGAGCACAAAGTATATATCATAGAGATTTACTCTTTATCTGAACATAGATGTCATTATTATTTCAAATACGATAGTATAGTATCATGATTTATTAATAATATTGAGAGAGCTTCTGCAAAATATTTATTTTTAATATTATATTGATCTAAGAACACTTCTTATATTTCTCTTAAAGTATGTAAGTTTCTTTGCATGGATAGACACATGGAATAGGCATATTGGTCCCATACTTGAATATGCATGGGTAAGTAGTGATGATGCACAAGAACAATATGTTGATCATTTTAGGTTCTGTTTAGTAATAGTTTAATTGAATTACTATTTTAACATTTACTATAATACCCATTTTAGTTGTTACAAATTTTTTATTAAATAAAAAGAAAACACTACCCACCATTATTATAGACATATTTTTATTGAAATGTTCTCATTCAGTAGAATGTTTTTTCTTGTTTAAACAGGATTCTTCTGCAGTTCATATAGCTAGGTTCATTATGCCTTCAGACATAGTGTGAACCTTAAAGCGTTTATTATTTATTCCTAGTATTTGGTTTTATTGTTAAAACTCTCCAAAGGTTGTCATATACTATTCAGTAAATCATGTACCTATGTACCTACATTTTGTAAAAATAATGCTCTAAGGATTTATAAGAGAAATTCAGTTTATTTGCAAAGTTGAGAACAAAGTATTTTAAGAAACAGAAAAGGAGGATAATCTGGTGAACTATAAACATATGGATGTTTTAGTTAACTGGACAAATTGTTCAATTCTACTGAAATTATTCATATTTTTCTGACTGCTCTCATGAGAATTGTTGCAGTTACAAAAGTATTTTCAGTAATGAACAATTTATGATCTGGCAAGAGAAATCAGCTCCATGTTTGAATAAAACAGATAAAACTATTTTAAGGCCTAAGTTTCAAATGATTTGTATAGAGCATATTTATAAGTAAACTTATCCTCTGAGTGCAAAACTAATTATTAGAAAACTAAAATACATGCCAATTTTATCTTGGTAATATAAAAATGACTAATTCTCTACAGAATAAAAGAGTAGGTACATGTATACAGCTATATACATTAAAGTTTTTGTCATACCTTAATATGAACTGCAACAGTTCAATAACACTTTCACGTAGATGTTAAAGTATATGGATCATATGGCAGGCAATTTTATTTTCTTCCATATATTATAAGTAATTATTTATATATTTAGGTGGTTTTATTTCATGAACTGCTCAGAAAGCAAAGTGCTGATTACATTATTAACAGTGAACAGTGTTTTTAAATTGTAGGCCTAAGTTAATTTACCTTTTCCAGTGAAAACAATGTAAAAGATTTATATGTAGCACCACGGTAGCGTTAGAAGCGTCATATGGATGGATCCACTTATGCTCAGATTGCAAAGTAAAATTTTCAAATTTACTTAGACCGGAATATAAATCATTTTACTCATTAAGAAGATGGACATTTGTTTTATTTATTCTAAGCTGAACGTATATTTTTATGTTTATCAATCAATAAGTCTTAACTCTGTATGATATTATTTTAATTTAGAGTATATTATATGTTATTTTGTTTTATATCAGTGCTGATTATATAAAAACAATATTTTTGTTTTAGTACAAATTTTATGAAACTTATGATAGAAATATGTGTATTTTGGTTATAAAATAATAATAGTCAGTGGTGCGCATTAGATACAAGATTATGTTGTAGAGCAATATAGTTTTGTTAATCTTAAAAAACCTTTTACAGGATTTAGGCATGATAAGTCACTTCCTTCTTAAATATGTATAGCATATTTGAAGTCACCCAGCTCCACAGAGATTGTAATTTACTTCAAGATTATAAAGTATGCAGTTTAAGTAATTTAAAAGAAAGAGGCACCAAGAGAATTTGTATAGATATATACCAGTAGCTCATGATATTTATAACCAATGTTATGAGTAAAATTGAATATATTTATGATCAATGGATCTTAATAAGCTATGTATGTAATATATGTGCAATTTTCAAGAGCATGTAAGCTAAGAGTGTTAAATTTATAAGTTCTTAGACAATTTTAAGATTCACCTATCTCTGTTACTAAGGACATATGAATGAATAGGATTTCCATTCATTCCATAAAAGACCATCTTTTATCGACAAAACTCTTTTTTTTTTATATTACTTTTCTTTAGCATTAATTATGGTATTCTTTGGTATCTAAAGATTTCTATTGAAGGCATACCTAAGGGACTAAATGTTCCAGACATAAGAAATTAAAATAATTTAATAAACACATTGAACTATTGATGAACTGCCAACACATGAGAAAACACAAGCAGGATACAAACAGTGTGCTTTTAGGCTGTAAATCAATAAATGTGTAGGTAAAAAGCAAATAATTTGTATTTAAGGCAATGAGATCCTTTTCTGCCTTGGATGTACAATGCAGCTGATACAGTTTGAAGGAAGGAGGAAATAGTTATTATTAAGGTGTTTGAGGTGATAGCATGGCAAGGAGAGCAGAATGTTGAACAAGAATACAAGTGAAAGGAAGAAAAATAAACTGATAAACTAAATTCACTTATAGAATTCAGGTATGCCTTTTCCTACTGTCTTATGAAGTCATAAATCAGTACCTATTTCATTTAAGCTGTTATTTAAATTTCTCTTAAACGAATGGTTGCTCTAACAGGAGTTATTGAAAAATTCAGTTTTTTTTCAACTTTAATGTGCCTATCCTTACTTAAAAAGTAATTTTTATGTTTAATTTTGTGCAAACTTTCATATTTTATTTTCTTCTGCAGCATGTCCTATGACATTAGAAAAAGGATTAGTCCCTCAGTTAAAATATATTCTTAGAAATTTCACTGCATTTGTTCTCACAGTGTCCTTGTATTCCCAAACACCTCATTGTCAAATGCTTTATCTTGAAGGCAAATAAGTTATCAGAATTCATAAATTCAGTAAAAACTAATTTTATAGCTTTATATGAAGGTAGATAAATATATCTATAATGCTTGAGAAAAATAAAGTGATTATTTTCAAAAAGAGTGCTCAATTCCCAAGATAGAAGGCAAGTTATTGAGGCAATTCCTTTACTATGAGGTACTGATCCGTTGTTTTTGCTTCTTAACAAAATCTTGAGCCATCTTATCCCCAGCACGACTTTCCAGAGTCTGCAGAATTGGATGGTCTGAAACAAAAACATCATTATAATAATATATTCTAGAAACATTCCATTTTATATCATGGATACAAAAATAATGAAAATTGCATTTAGTTAACTGCTTTCTTGAGAATGCATAAGCTTTGTTAATGCTGTATAGCATGTGGCTGTAGAAATAAGAACCAACTTCCCTGAATTAACTACAAGTTTTAATTTTTAATTTTTTTAAGTTACATCCTCTAATATTAGGTCATATTGGATGATTACAAGGTCTTTTTTAAGTATATGAGGCTCATGGTACCTTCAAGGAACTTAATATTGAGAGTTTTATTACATAAATTAAAGCAGTTTTAGTTGACTTCTAAAGGACATTATGAGATCAGAATCATGTTTAGCCTACAGTGGATATTACAGAAGATGTGAAACCAAAAATCTTTTCTTTAATAAGCAATGTTGGAGTCAATGTGACTGATACAGTGCTGCAGAGAGTGACTGAAAGAAACACCAACTATTCAAGAATTCTCACTATATGCAAGAATGCTGAATAGTTGTAGTCTATGTAGGGTATATCTCAAGGAAAAAGATTTTATTGAAGTACAGATGACTTTGAGGTCAAATAATAATTATTTTTAATACAAGAAAATGTTTTCTGATGATAGAATGTCATTTATACACAACATGCAATGAAAAATCATATCATGTGCACTATGCTGGGAAATAAGCATTGTTGTAAATTCAAAGTAAATTCATTTTATGTGTAATAAGCATTGTTATTAATGACATTCTTAATTTATTTATTTATTTTCTATAAAGCTTTGAACAATACAGTTAATCATTAATTAAGCATTGGTTATGTTTATACTACCTCTCTTACTTCGGTAAAATCGGAGCCTGTTTGGGAACATTCACTCCCATTATCAGCTGACTATCGACTAATTGTATTGACACTGGAGGTCTCTGGTGGTGGTCATATGAACTTCATGAGCAAGGGAAGTTCAAAGTACAGAATTCAATCCTTGTTTTATATTATGTTAATGTTTTCCCATACTGAGAAATTTAGTTGTATTTCTTAGTGTCCTGAGGATTTTTGACTTTGGGATAATATCATGGTGGTTGATCCCTAAGTCTGCTGTTATGGCTGATTTTTCAGCCCTTTTAAAATTTATACATTAGTGACATTCTTTTAGTATGGTTTTGAAAACCAAACCTGACTAAGGAACATCTGCAATGCTAAGATCTTGGAATTCAACCTGTTCAGAACAACAAGATACCCAACTAAACTCCTAATATGGGAAAATGTCCAGAAGGATTTGAATTTTGAACTTTGAACTTCCACTATGAGACCAGTTCAAAAAGTTTACATCAGCACTATGAGAGACTTCCACAAAGAATACAGATGTTTATTGTCAGCTGAGAATAGGAGCAAACATTCTTCAAATATGTTCTGAGTTTACAAAAGTAAGTAAGGTAGTATAAACATAGCCAATGCTCAATTAACATTATAAGTGTTCACAAAATATTGTGAAATTATGAAAGTGAAACTTGTTATTATGATTACTCTGATTAATATATTAATAATAATTTAAAATAATGGAGCAATAAAGACAATAAATATGGTAGTATAAAGAATGACCAATGAATGAAATAGACTACTTTTATTTACATTCTTGACGTTTAATATAGTGTAACGCGAGCGCTGGAACACCCTGTGAAGCAGCTGAAAGCGGGAGACAGGGAAGGTTCGGTTAGCCACGCCCTCGCCTCGTTTGTCCTATAGTGGTGACAGGCTGTGGTCAGGGGAAAAACATGACTGTGTCGTCTGTTTCTCTACACCTGTTTCTCGAAATTACGGAATCTGGAACATTCCCCTGGTCACTAGAAACCGGCGATATTCCTAAATAAAGAGGGTTACAGACGGGCGGAGTTGGAGTTGGTCAGTTAGTGAGTGAGGAGACAGTCGCAGTTCTTGGTGTAAGAGTTAGTCAGTGACGTGTTAATGTACGAGAAGATTGTGCAACGGAAGACTGTACGTAACTGTGAATGTGTACCGGAGCTTACGTAACCGCGAGTACAAGGAAATTGTAACGGACGAACTGGTAAATTGTAATTGTGTGCAGCACGAAATTCTGTGTAATTGGCAAGAGTTTAACTGTAAGTCGGTGGAAATAAAGAACATTGTTGAGTGGTGTAATTGGACTTTTCATTTCACGAACCCACAAAGTCACACTGGTGTCAGAAGTGGGATGATAACATCACCGAACATTACAACCATGGACGCGGCATTGGAAATTTTTTTGGAGAAGATGATGGAAATGAAGGCCGAACTAATCTCGGAAATGAAGACGGCCAACGACAACATCACCAGGAAGATGGAAGAAATGCAGGCCGAATTAACAGAGAAGCTGGAGACTAGAAATAACCTGGCCGCGGAACTGAAACTAATCAGGACGGCTAGGGACAACATCACCGAGAAGATGCAACAAATTAAGGCCGAGTTAACCACGGAAATGAGAGCAGCAAATGACCGTCTGGCTACCGAAATGAAGGTGGCGAACGAGGCTCTCGCCGCCAAGTTTGAGGAACGGTTGGCCGGCGTGAGGGATGACGTCACGAATCTGGGCAAGCGGAAGGGTCAAGTAGACGACCGCCTTAACGATTTAGAGGAAAAGGCCGACAACATCGCAAAACCCCTCACCCGCCTGACGGAGGAAAACCGGCCTTATGTGTGGACGGAGGACGCCGAAGACGCTTTCCAGCACCCGAAGGAGACCCTGTGCAGTGCTCCAACTTTGGGTTTCCCACAACCGGGTGGCGCCTTCATTGTGGACACCGACGCTAGTGACCATTGCATTGGAGGTGTCCTATCGCAGAACCTGGAAGGCCAGACAGCACGTTGGGTCCAGAGGCTGCAGGAGTACGACTTCACCTCGGAACATCGTAGAGGGAAGAGTCACGATAACGCAGACGCCATGTCCCGAAGACCCTGTTCAGTAGAGTGCGGTCAGTGCACCAGAGTGGAAGAGAAGGAGCGTGCCGCAGCAGTCCGAGTAGTTGTGGCAGTGCCTGCTGAAGGCTGGGATAGCGCAGGCCTGAGGAGGGAGCAGCTGGCGGACGCAGACTTGGGGCCACTCTTGAGGGAAGTGGAGGCAGGGACGAGGCCAACCTGGGAGGACATCGCACCGAGGAGCGCCACCTACAAGTCGTACTGGGCCCAATGGGACTCGTTGAAGACCAGAGTGGGCGTGCTGTTCCGGGTATGGGAGTCACCCGATGGGAAGGCGCAGAGAGGACAGTTGGTACTTCCCCGGAGTAAGGTCCCGGAAGTCTTGGAGGAAGTGCACGCCGGTACTTCAGGAGGACACCTGGGAGCGAACCGTATGATTCACAAACTACGGCAGCGCTACTTCTGGCTGAGACTCCGAGCAGATGCTGGTGGTACACCTGGACCACCTCGCACGCTACGATGGGGCTGTTCGGGGCGAACAGCTTTGAGGAGGGAGCAGTGTAACGCGAGCGCTGGAACACCCTGTGAAGCAGCTGAAAGCGGGAGACAGGGAAGGTTCGGTTAGCCACGCCCTCGCCTCGTTTGTCCTATAGTGGTGACAGGCTGTGGTCAGGGGAAAAACATGACTGTGTCGTCTGTTTCTCTACACCTGTTTCTCGAAATTACGGAATCTGGAACATTCCCCTGGTCACTAGAAACCGGCGATATTCCTATATAAAGAGGGTTACAGACGGGCGGAGTTGGAGTTGGTCAGTTAGTGAGTGAGGAGACAGTCGCAGTTCTTGGTGTAAGAGTTAGTCAGTGACGTGTTAATGTACGAGAAGATTGTGCAACGGAAGACTGTACGTAACTGTGAATGTGTACCGGAGCTTACGTAACCGCGAGTACAAGGAAATTGTAACGGACGAACTGGTAAATTGTAATTGTGTGCAGCACGAAATTCTGTGTAATTGGCAAGAGTTTAACTGTAAGTCGGTGGAAATAAAGAACATTGTTGAGTGGTGTAATTGGACTTTTCATTTCACGAACCCACAAAGTCACAATATTGTGAAATTATGAAAGTGAAACTTGTTATTATGATTACTCTGATTAATATATTAATAATAATTTAAAATAATGGAGCAATAAAGACAATAAATATGGTAGTATAAAGAATGACCAATGAATGAAATAGACTACTTTTATTTACATTCTTGACGTTTAATATAGTTTTAAGTAATTCATTATATATTTATTTGATACTCCATAGATAGATAATTTATTCATCTTGTAAATCAAAAATTGTACATGAGTACTATGATATAAGCATGTCAAATTGTGAATAAACAGTGCAATTAACTATACTTGTAAAGTAACAAGTCACATCCAATAAGATCAAGTCAGTGTTTATACAAAATAATGATTTATAAAGATATCTCAAGAATTTTATAATATACACAATTAATTCAGAAATGTAACAACATTATAAACTTTCCATAAATTCACTAACAGAATAAAAACAGTGGTCTAGCAAGTATGCCAAAACTGACTTTTTGAATGCTGAAAAATTGCAGGTGGTTTTATTGGCTATAAGCAGTTTATTCACAAATTTACTACCTATTTATGTAGATATTTCTGAATCTGATGTTACATATAAGTCTGGGCTTAATATAACTAGCTATAGAGTTTTTAGAAAGCAAAGAGTATTAGAAAGCAAAATAAAGTACTACTGTATTATACACTATAGAATTATTAATTAAAATAGATCCAAGGATTTGCTGTTTTTCTTTATATAGTATAAGTATAGAGTTTCATTATTATTGATAAAGATAAGTTGAAATTTAAAGCACGAAATATCACATACTAATCTGTGCAACTATCTGGTGACGAACAGCCATAATATCCAAGTGAGTTAATTGTACTCGAATTTATTATTATTATTATTATTATTATTATTATTATTATTATTATTATTATTATTATTATTATTATTATTATTATTATTATTATTATTATTATTATTATTATTATTATTATTATTATTATTATTATTATTATTATTATTATTATTATTATTATTATTATTATTATTATTATTATTATTATTATTATTATTATTATTATTATTATTATTATTATTATTATTATTATTATTATTATTATTATTATTATTATTATTATTATTATTATTATTATTATTATTATTATTATTATTATTATTATTATTATTATTATTATTATTATTATTATTATTATTATTATTATTATTATTATTATTATTATTATTATTATTATTATTATTATTATTATTATTATTATTATTATTATTATTATTATTATTATTATTATTATTATTATTATTATTATTATTATTATTATTATTATTATTATTATTATTATTATTATTATTATTATTATTATTATTATTATTATTATTATTATTATTATTATTATTATTATTATTATTATTATTATTATTATTATTATTATTATTATTATTATTATTATTATTATTATTATTATTATTATTATTATTATTATTATTATTATTATTATTATTATTATTATTATTATTATTTACTAATTATAGAACTAACATCTGTCATTTCATCTATTTATGAAATAATACTGTGTATTTTAACAGTAAATTTTAATAACTTTGTTTAAATGTCCATGAAAATAAGGATGTATATATACTTTATGGAGCAAGTAAATTAATGTACAGTGACATACAAGCTTGATAAGCCGAATGATGTGATGATATGTTTGTGCCGTTATTCTAACCTACCCATTTGGGCTTGATATGTTTTATTCTCGTAGCATGTAAATATGCAAATATATGTACCACTTTGACAAGTTCAAGTTCTACATTCAACAGCTTTCCTGGGCAAAGTAATTTTACTCTACCCTATTCTTATCTAATCTAATAAGTAAACTGTAGTTTTGATCTGTCATAGAGGACTAGATTAATAGTACTTACAGTGAGAAGGGAAAGTATTCCTACACCACAGTACCTTTGATGAGAGTCAATATTCTCAATAATTTTGAAAGACTATAGTGACATTTATTGGACTAGTAGTTGGCAGCTTCCATAATATTGTATTTATTAAAAGAAAATAGAAATAAGTTAACAAAGCTAATTTGTGAATTTTTCAGGCACAAAAGCATTCGTATACAAAAGGGAACAACATTAAAAGCATTGATTATGTCACATGCCACTTGTTCTGTCACAGGAACTGGCATTCATTTGTCTCAGAGCAAATGATCTGCATGCACAGACTGATGTCAAATGCAGTAGTTTATACAAGTGAAGTAAATGGGCCAAAGAAGTACGAAACTACTGCTGAAGAGATAACAATTATAATTAGATTGCAAAATAATCTCAAAACTTCTCTGTCCACATCGATAGCATAGATGGTAGCATGTCTGCTGCACATTCAAGAGGTCCCGAGTTCGAATCTCGGTCAGGGTGAGTTATCTGGATACGGTTTTTCCAGGGTTTTCCCTTATCCTTAAAGATGAATGTTGGGTAACTCTAAGCTCTATGGACCCCGGACTCATTTGAGCATCATTTCACCCGTTTCATTCAACATCCGATATGACTTGATGTTGGAGGACGTAAAATTACGAAAAACAAAAACAAAACTCAAAACCTCTCCAAGATATTGCAGAGAGTAGGGAGAGTACCCAAAATATTCAGCCCATCACTGACTGCATGAGAGCCAGGAAGTCTGTTTTAAACAACCCAAAAGTGCTAGGCATAAATTCCTCATACTGAACCTGAGGGCAGTATTCTTCCCTGCCTTAAAAAGAGTCCATGAGAGACTGATCCCGAGATTGTTACTGAGCTACAGAGTGCAGGTATTACGGTTTCAGCAAGCACTGTAAGATCTGTTTGCAATAACCAAGGATGAAATGTCAGGGTACCATGGAAAAAGTTCAATGTCAGCTCAAAGAACAGTGAAAACTACATAGAATTCACTTGAAAGTAACATGAAATGACCATAGACTTCTGGGTGAAAGTGAAATATGGTGAAGGATCCGACCTTGCTTAGGGTTGTACAGTGCATCAGGTGCCGGAAATCTCCATATTATAGATGGATTAATGGATCACAGAAAGTATAAGGGCATTCTGAAGCAAGAGTTGAGTACCAGTTTGGAGAAAATGTGTGTCCAGTAAGACTGGATGCTTATGATCTAAAGCATATGTACTTAATCTGCGACTGTGATCCTTACATATTGTTCTTAAGCAGCTTCATACTCCTTACCAGTTGCCAGATATTAAACCTATTGAGTATGTCTGGATCATCCTGGAAAAAGGCGTAAAGAAGAGGGAATATTCCAACAAAGAAATACTGAAAGCACCTCTTGTTGAAAAATGCAACAAAATCTAAAAATAGAGATTTAAAAATTTGTCCATTCAGTACTAGTAAGATTAGAGGCTATAATTAAAGCTAAATACCACCCAATGAAATACTGAATATATATTTTTATAATAATCTGAACTATTTTCAGAGTGTACAGTTGCCTTTAGTGTCTCAGAAATGTGCACTTTGGTTTTATTTTCATAAAAGGATATTTTATTTATAAATTATTTTTGTTTTCATATACAAAATAAAATATTATTGAAGCTGTTGTCAGTCAGTGCAATGAATGTTACTATTTCTTTTAAACATTCTTCTGAATATTTATTTTTTTAATTTTTTTCTTTTCTTTTCTTTTTTTTGGTAGTATTTAACACATTCTTTTACTATATGCAGTACTGCAGGCTGCATATATATGATCATCATTTATTTTAGAATTTTAGTGGTGTACGAATACTTGTTGTGCTCACTGTATCAATTATTACCGAAAACATATATTGGTCTCTGATTACATTATGCATCTACACAGAAGAATAGAGAAAATTGGCTAAAAAGGGGATAAAGTGGTCATTTCATTTATTTGTATATAAACAAAGCAAATTTAAAGATTACATTATTTACAATTCCTTATCCATTGTAAAAAAACTGTGTTATCTGACTGGATCTGACATTTTGCCTGGACAAAACTTCATGCAATACTACAGGAGAAATAAAGGCTGCTTGCATATTAATTATATGGACATTTTAGATTCTGATGCATTAGATTCCAACAAAAGGACTAATGAAATCATTACAGATTTTCAATCTAAAATTTTATTTACAGATCTTTGTGAATAGAACTTATATCCTTAGGCTTTAGTGTCCAGAAAAGCTAAAGATTACAACACAAATCCCAAAAATTAGAGCTAATCATATTTTTAACCATGTTTTCAACATGAACTGTTTGATCTGGATTAATCCAGAGTTATATGTTTACACTGAACGATATGGTTAACTACAGGTCTCTGAAACTATCCCTTCCTTAGTTTTATTCTCTGCATTCAAATTAATATTACTTGAATGATTCAGATAGAACATTGGATATGAGTATTCGGAAGCTTTCACGGCCAGAGTCATAATTAACACAAGTTTCTTCCAGGCTTAGAAGCTGTGGTCTGCTGGAGTTTTAGAATTTTGAATACTTATGCTTTAGAGAATGAGAAAAACTACACAGTATGTTTACTTTTGATCAATTACATGGAAATTTGAAGTATTTGTTCACTTTAGATGATATTTTGGACACATGAGATGAGATATGGCCAAAATTATAAACCTTCAAAAACATTCTTCATTCTTATGCTATATAATTTTATGCTTTGGTTGTAATATTGATTAAAATCACAAGAAACATAATAAGTATAATAAAGTTTAAAACTTTGCAGCTATTTGTAACATTAAAATATCTTCCAGAATGCAATACACATGGAGTTAGATCATCAATCATTTAGGTAAGTATGTATATTCCATTATAACTGGTTACCCATGGTAACCATATACATTTCATGGGAAAGAGAGAAGGAAGAAACAAAAGAGAATGAGAGAGAGAGGAAGGGGTAGAAAGGAGAGAGAGAGAGAGAGAGAGAGAGAGAGAGAGAGAGAGAGAGAGAGAGAGAGAGAGAGAGAGAGAGAGAGAGAGAGAGAGAGAGAGAGAGAGAGAGAGAGAGAGAGAGAGAGAGAGAGAGAAAGCAAGGGAGGAGGAACCTTCATTTTTCTCTGATAACCATTAAGCTCTACTTCATTCTGTGTGAATTTTCGGGCACTTTAATAAACTGTGTATCTATGAAACAGACAGAACTTTTCTTTTAAAATGTTACATGAAAGTTATGAGATCAATGAACTGAGCAAAAACAATAGTTAATAAATGTGCCTTTAGAAAAAGTTTGGACCTGTTTACTTGCTGTATTTGCTTTAACAGTTTTGGAAGGTCGTACAATACCTTTATGCCAAAGGGCAAAATACTGTTTTGACAAAGGGAGGCTATGAGTTGATAGATATGTAGATTTACAGTTTATCTCGTTTTATACGTATGCACTGATTCATTCTTTATGAAGGTTGAATATGCATTCTTGTTGATTTTGTTATAAACATTATTATGTCAACTATGTAATGCAAGTGATGGAAAGTATGTCCAGATTTTTAAGAAGGGTTTGCATGATGTTCTTGGATTTTCCCCTTTCCCATGGCTCAAACTGTATTCTTCTGCATTATGAAACATGTCTTACTTACAGAAAATAATGCCATACCTTAGCAAAGAGTGGGCGTAGCAAAGTAAGCCATTCTAATGACTTCCTCCCTTCTGCAGCCTTCTAGTGCAGACTGTATCTAGCTTTTTATGTGATTAATGTGGTTTTCCCATTTTGAATTGCTTTGGAGCTGAAGTGCAAGAAAATTAAAGCTTTCAACTCTTTCAGTGGTCTGGTTTAGAAGATGAGTTTGTGGAACTAGATAAACTCTATTTCCTTTTTTACAACTGTTTGATATTTAAAAAGGAGAAGGGAGAGTAAAGAAGAAGAGTAATAGTTCAATGAAACATTTCATATGGCATTCATGTCTAACAGAAACAATGGTTGAAGCGCTGAAAAGAATAAAATTACCAGACATTTAGTAAATAATAAAATAATGACATCAAATTTATTCTGATTATGATGCAGAAAACCAGTATACTTACTTTGCTTCTGGTTTATTTGACAAAAATCAACTTACTTCTATTTTTCTGATGCATAAGGTATAATTCAACATGCCTCAGACCATGAAAGTTGTCAACATTGGTAGTGTTGTCATCTACTCCTGGAATGTTGTGCAGAGAGAGAAATGCCTCACCAGCAAAGTCATTGGATGTGAGTACATCATGGTCCATTACAGTAAACAGTATCATAGCACCTTCAGTTCTACACTGCTCTAGAGTTACGGAACTGCATGAAAGATCAGAGAAACATGACAAAATACAGTAAGAATGTATGCATCACTTAGCAAGGAGCTTATTTAACTTGTCCTTAAAAGGTGATATTACTTAGACTTTGCTTTTAGCTTGGAGGGTTAACATACATTAATCAGATACATTTCTGTTTTTGTTACTAAACAAATGGCTGTAAATGTGCTTATCCTCTACAATGTAATAGGTAGTTCCATTTACATACTGCGTTTAACATCTTGCATACTCCAGTGGCTTGGTCTTTTAAACATCTACTCTTTGGCAATGATATTCATTTGTGTACTGTTGTGTTAAACTTAGGTTTGTATTACTCTGGGCGGACTTCAAATCCACACAGATATTCAGAATTTCTTTCATACCTCTGGGCTTTAGGAAGGAAGGATATTCTTGACTAAGGAAAAATTCCCAACTTGTAGTTTGCTGTCAAACCTGGACCTCTGGATTTAGAGCTCAGTAAGCTAACCAGGGCATATAAGTAGCTATTGGGACAATATTGGGTTGGTATGCATTTCTTTAAATTTAAATCCTTGAATGTAAATTTAATTCAATGTAATTACAAAATTGCAATGTAATTTAAATTAATTTAATTTAATTACAATGTCACTCATTAGAAAAATGAATTAAATGGGATAAATAATCCTCAAATGAATCCAGGGTGCATACGGCTTAGTTACTATTCTTCTTTTAGGATAAGGGAAAACTTGGGAAAAAACCTTACCCAGGTAACTCAACCTGACCGCGATTCGAACTTGGTGCCTCTTGAATGTGAGGCAGACATGCTACCATCTACATTACTGAGGTGGGCTTGGTATGCATGGCTTAGTTGGTTAGATGCTGCTTACTGATTCCATGTCCAAACCTAGCCCAGACTGATGGTTTTTAAGTTGGCTTAAAGACAGATTTACTGGCAAGTAAAAAACTACTGGGGAATGAAATCCTGGTACACCAGTGGTGCCAATATGATCCTGCCAATTGACAGCATCATTAACAAATAAGATGTAATTATTAGGTAGCTACAGAACATTTAAATAAAATAAATTCATAAATCTTCTGATGCAGCTTACAGAGACTGTGCCTAAGTGGAGAATTTAATGTCAGGACGGCATGTTGGCCATGGTAGCTCAATGGGTAAGAGTGACTGGACGAAACCAGGAGGTCCATGGTTCAAATACTGCTATGGCATTGAATTTTTCGGGTTCACTCTATCTATATACATATCTGTTTTTGTTGCCCAAATATTTAATTGACCTTTGAAATTCTTTTGTCAAAAGCTGTTGTACTTTAGAAGGACTGTTTTTGTTATTGTTGCAAATGGCATGTATTTATCTACATTTCTTTTAATTTTAATGTTTACAGCTATTTTTAGGAAGACTGAGTTCGAGTTGCAGAACTTTTAATGAATAGTTTTATGAGTGCCTGCTACATGCAATTTCAATAGAACTATTCAGAAAATGTTATAGTAAGTATAAGTAAGTATAGTAAGTATAAGGACATGTTTTATTCTAAGTACTTGCTCAATATTTATGTTTTTCATGATAGTTTTCAAATCATCCTTCAAGACCACTGAATACAGTACTATAACCCATATTATCTATAGTGGACACATTAATGCATTGATAGAACTAATTGTAATTAGTTTTTTACACTACATCATTTATATTTTTGAAAGACTAGTTTCGGGGAGATTGGTTTCATTTTCAACATCTAAAGCCTGACTGTTGCCTGTTGTTATTGTTTGCAGTCTTCTCTCTAATGGTGGCACTATGAATTTCTTTATGAAATTATTGACTGGTGGAATTTGATCTTTATATTTCTATATTAAGATGTTCTCCCTCATTGTATATGTGTTATGGTTTATCACTCTTGCAGATAGTCCCTCAAAAAATCAAAATGTAAGTGACATAGTGTGAAAAGTCAATTACAAATAGTTTTATCAATTAATTTGGATGTCATTGTCACTGAATTCATCCAAACACATATGCATCAATGTATGCTTTACATTTATGATTACATGCTCTTGAACTAGCTATTATCAGTGCACATCATTATAATGAACATTAAGATAAGACTGTGTACCTAATATGACTATACTTACAATTCAAAACATTCATCGAACATTGGATTTAATGTCTTTTTCTGGACATTTGTCTGTTGCTCCAGACAATGGCTGAATACTTTTCTTGGAAGAAGCTCCACTATCACAAATGGATCACTGAAACCTTTTAAAAATATTAAAATATATGTAGGATTTAAACTTAAACATGTTTTAAAGTTAATAATATAAATAGCACTAATCAATTAATTTATAGTTGTATAACATTAGAGTGAGGAGTGAATAACTGAAAATAAATTTTCATTCTTTCTTAAGCCAGCAAACAATTCTTAGGTGCAAAGAGCAACTTTCATCATTCTTAGTCTTGTGGCCTGTAATAAAACATGTTATTTTGGTTGATATTTTTTAGATCAAGAATGCTACTGTTCTCCAGGATGCTCAGTTATCTGTAGTCACTACACTATAATTTTTGAATAACATATAACAGCCTCATTTCCTCTAATGTTGATACAATATAAGAAATGAATTTTGAGTAGCTTTGAAACCAATATATAGTTATATACTTTTTAAGTTGGTGCACTCAAACTTATAACTACTGGTTAAACAGCATTCTTCAGGAAGATTTACGGGTATTTCAAACAGATAGTCGGTAAGTGGTTAAGGTGAACTGTGCATGAGGGAGACAAAGATAGAGATTTGGTGTGAGTTATCTACTTATGATCAAGTCAATTGGGTCAAAGTAGCAATACCTGTATTCCAGAATCCAAATTTTTCAGTTAGAGCTTTATAGCTATTATTATTCACTGAAGCAGCACATATAATGAGTGAACAAGAATAAAGTTTTAATTTTAAAATCAATTATAGCTTTTTTCCCACACTTACTATGAAAGTCCGGTACCCTGATTAAAAAAAAGTAATAATAATAATAATAATAATAATAATAATAATAATAATAATAATAATAATAATAATAATAATAATAATAATAATAATAATAATAATAATAATAATAATAATAATAATAATAATAATAATAATAATAATAATAATAATAATAATAATAATAATAATAATAATAATAATAATAATAATAATAATAATAATAATAATAATAATAATAATAATAATAATAATAATAATAATAATAATAATAATAGTAATAATAATAATAATAATAATAATAATAGTAATAATAATAATAATAGTAATAATAATAATAATAGTAATAATAATAATAATAGTAATAATAATAATAATAATAATAATAATAATAATAATAATAATAATAATAATAATAATAATAATAATAATAATAATAATAATAATAATAATAATAATAATAATAATAATAATAATAATAATAATAATAATAATAATAATAATAATAATAATAATAATAATAATAATAATAATAATAATAATAATAATAATAATAATAATAATAATAATAATAATAATAATAATAATAATAATAATAATAATAATAATAATAATAATAATAATAATAATAATAATAATAATAATAATAATAATAATAATAATAATAATAATAATAATAATAATAATAATAATAATAATAATAATAATAATAATAATAATAATAATAATAATAATAATAATAATAATAATAATAATAATAATAATAATAATAATAATAATAATAATAATAAAAAACAGAGGTGACCAATTTAACCAATCCACTTAAATGTGGCTCTATGAATCAATTAATTGAAAATAAAATAGCTAAAAACCTATTACCCTTGCTAACTGAATGACTTAGCTTTGCAGTAATGAGTGAGGTTTTTATTTGGAAGAATCGACAATCAATTCACTTTTTTATTTATTTATTTATTTTCAGTTCAGTATAGTGTTAAATACACAAAAGAACCATGTCATATGAATTTATACAGATTGTATGATACAAAAAAGGTACTAACTAGACTATTAATAAATTAATCCACACTATTATAGCCATGACTACCTCTCGACATTCTCTCTGTTTCACATGTTCTTCATATTTCAGATCTGCAATCCAGATTTTGCACATGAATGCTTGCTCCAATGATTGGGAATTTGCAGTATACACCAGAGGTTGCATGAGTCACTCATTGCTCATATTTGGAGCCTGTGTCTGTACAGTAGTTCATGTGGTTCCCTCATTTCCCCCAGGATGTGGTAGCCAAATAAATTTGTATATCTCACATTGTTATGATGTTGCCTTGCATTATATATATTGTATCCTGTATCCCATAGTATGCCAACCTTAAATTTAAAATTTTGAGGGTAAGTCTTAATCGTTACTTTTCTTCTATTTTTCACTTTCTTGAGAAAAAATTTAACTAATGCTAAACTCTATTGATCATTCTTACTTCAATATTTATTTATTTATGCATTCACAACATTCACATGTTACTCATACAAGCCTATTCACATACGTTTTGCTCTTTGACCCTTGTCTTCAATTGTTTGCTAAGCACTTTGCATAAATAATATACTCATAATATTATAAAGTAACAGAAATAATATTATTAACCTAGTAGGAATAAATTTAAATATGCTTGTACATGTAGTAAAAGCTTAGTAATTCTTAAACTTCACTTAGTAATTTTTAAACTCTATCCTGGTATTTTATATAATTGTAATGTCTAAATACAGTATATTCTGATTATTCATGCATCCCACCTAAAAAAGATATTGCACCTACTTTATTTTTCTCTAGTAAACAGGACCACAGTGTGAAACGGTACTCTCTTCCTCGAGTAGATTAATTGAATGTTAAAGGAATATATATATATATATATATATATATATACGTGTACTGAAAGAAATATTTTGTGTGAAATGTCAAGATTGTTACTAGCTCTGAATGGTAGGGAGTTTTCCTCACCTAAGAAAGCTGACCGCAGCCATAAATTTGATGGGTCACAGCCGGCGTTTCCTTTCAAACATAGTTGACAGGAAGGAGGCATCTTAGGTGGTCTAAAGGAAGATTCTCGTAACTGGGACTCCATATGTTTTCTACCAACCAACTAATTAAAAATAATGAGCTGAAGGGGGAAGCGAAGTGTCATATGGCCTAGCCGGGAACAAATAGATGTCTAAAGTCCTTCGGTGGCTTGGAGTTGACCGAGATTGTCATGCTAACGCGAGCCGACAGAAATCACATTGATTAAATCAGTCGCCAGCTGGAGGTCGGGCTAGATCGTCGTGTAGCAGCACGAAGTCAGATATCGCGTTCTTTAGGGAACGGACGAGTAAGGTAAAGAAATTGCGTTCGATTAAAGCTAGTTAAGAGCGGGGTGCTAATCCGACGACTCGTGTTATATACAGGGGAGTGCTACCAAGCAAACGCAAAACCTACCATTCAGATTTCGCCTAATTAACATGTATTTCGAGAGTAATTGAAATACAACCGATCGTCATAAGAGAATTAACCTGTGTTTCTTTCCAAGTACCCTAATTGATCCACCCAGAATGCCCTGTATTAAGAGATCTTTGCCAAAAATCCTATATTTATAAATATTAGGACAACTCCGAGAGCAGCCGAGGACATCGATATTCTTCAAATTTTGTTAGCGATGCTGACAACCCTAGGAGCCAAGCCTCTGCCAAATAATTGAGCTGAACTGCGCGGCAATACACACCCATACACCCCCGACTGCCACAAGTGTGATATAAGAGTAGTGCTTCAAATGATATTGATTAGCCTGTTCTGTGTAAATTGAAAACATGTTCCATTTTGCCGATATTAATTAGCATGTAAGTGTCAACAAAGAAAGTTGAAAGGAATTTGTAAAAGAGATGGAGGAGAAATAAAATAAAACAGATGTGCTGCCATTAAACCAAAATTGGAATTAACTGAAAGTATGAATTTCTTGATTGTTCTTGTTTTTCAATTATTCGTGCATCTTCTTCCTCATATTACCCCGAATAACTTAGAGGATACTGAACTGTAACATATAATTATAATAATAGTGATTAATTCATGCAAAATAGTGCTTGATATATAATCTTGCAGCTCTTGTCATTCAGCTCTAATAAATAAACAAGTCATTTTTGCACAGTTTAAACAATTTAAAGCAATAGAAACTTCTTATTTAGGTACCATTTGGATCCAGTGGTATGACATCTCGAGCATTCAGCACTTCAACACAAAGGGAATCATGATTAAAATATGCTCTGACGGATAGTACTCCATATTCTGTACTCTCTGTGCAGAGTTGATCTTGAAGTCTTTGCTGATAATAGAGTGAAATGAGCTGCTCTGTATCTGTTTTGTGGTAATGCAGCCGTTGTTCCACATTCCAAAATGTTACTGTGACAAAAAGACAGGAAATGTGTAAACATTTCATTCACAAGTACAGCATTTATCTATTGTTTATTAGTTTAAAAATGTGCAAAAGGTTTGTTATTGTTATTTTTATAGATAAGATGTGCTGAAACTCTCTGGTTTGTTTCATTTTTCATGATACAATATACAGAATTAAAGAGGCTAGTGTATGTTCTTGTTAATATATGTTTTTTTTTTTTTTTTTTTTTTTTTGTAATAAAGGAAAGAGAATAACAAGCAATATTGAAGGGATATATGACTTGAAATTAAAAATTTAATAATGTTTCTATACTTAATTTCAAAAAATATTTTTATAAAATTTTGTTATTACTATTTTGGAATGCATAGAAATTGAAAAAAGAAGGAGCAATTTTAGCAAACTACATGAAAATGTTTTAGCAGAATATTGTGACTCCCTTTAACAACATGAGGAAAAATAATAATGGTAGTATAAGCTTTGTTCCACTAAGGAATTCATATATTCTTTTAAAGAGAGTTTATTATAACTCCTCAAGATGCATGTGAAATAATTATAGGTAGTTTTAAAATAATGGTTAAATACAGAGGTAGACAAGAACTTATAAAAATCATGAAGTTATAATTACGTACCTTTGCTAAAACTACTGTATGTTGTAAGCATTTAAAGCAGGGTGATTCTAAAAAACTAAATATTTTCACTGAATTCGTTTTCAGAAAGCATATAGAAGCCATTATTTAGTACTTGTAAACTCAAAATTAAAATAACTATGTATAATAAAATATTAAAAATGCTGACTTTTAGAGATATCATTTTACCAAATACTAACTTACATTCTGCATTCTTCCATATTTCTCTTTTAATGCTCTTATTCTCCTTATGGCTGTTTAGCTTGCTTCTATGTATGCCTGCATGTTGTCATAGAGACATTTCCTGCATCATTTAAAGCAAATGCATTACCTGATTTAAGTGTATCAAGAGGAAGACCTTTCTCATCAGCATGGAAGAAATCCAGCAGTATTTCAAGAGCTTCATACAGTCTTTCATAGAACATGGGCATTTTTTCCTGTCACAAAGAAATACATAAATACAGTTCAAGGTAATCTCTATGATAAAAGAACTAAAATTTGGTTAAATTTCAAATTATACTTGTAGCTATTTCTTTAAAATTTGAAGAAATTAATGCTTGAAGATGTTTTAAATAAAAAAATCACTCATTGACATAAGAAATTCATACGCTTTAAAAGGTTCAAGATTATTTAAAAGCCATAATATACTAATAAGTTAAGTGGCAGTATATAGTTAAGGTTAGATCATTTGGGCCTGCTAGTAGATTAAGAAGTTTAGGTAATAAAACGGTTCCATGTCTCAGAAACGAGTTAAAACTGGATAAAACTAATAATGAAAAAGGAATAAACATAAACAGGAAATTAATAAGAGTGTACCTACCCCAGCATTTCCATCCATTTGCTGTCCTAGTTCCAAAAGAGAAACTTCCCACACATCTGTAAGTATCCGTTCAAAGTTTCTTGGTAATAGAGCAGCATTTAAATTTACCAGATGGCCATCTAGGTATTCTAGCAATGGCGAAATGGCATCAGATGTTGGCAATGAATCAGGTGACCAAGCTAGATGAAACATAGCCTTTTTCAAGGCAGGTCGCATCTGCAACACAATGGGTAATTAAAATTATATAAGAGTTCAAAAATTCTAAGCAGAAAATAAGTAGTAAATAGGGAAATAAATAAAATAAATAAACAAAACATTGACAAAATTTTGGAAGCATCATTCTGTTGTGGTCACTATTATGAGCTTGTGTGACAGCAGCCTAATTTTCAAGTCATGATGATAAGTTAGTTTATGCAGCTCAGTAGTTTGTGTGTAATGTGTCTACCTCAAACTCAGAAGGTAAAGTGCTTAAATCTTGGTTGAGATGAGTCACCTGGATAGGGTATTTTCCAGGATTTTTCCTCATCATGAAAGAAATAATTGGGTGACTAAGCTCTATTGACCCAAGGCTCATTTTATCAATCATTTCATTTATTTTTTCACCTAATCTAATCATCTAATACACAGGTTCCCAAATTATGGTTCTCAAATCTTCATGGGGTTCACAAAATTTTCCCTAAGCATTGTCATTACAACTTTCAGAACTGTTATTTATTACAAAATTAAATTGACTGGAAATCAGAATTCAAAATCAGATCTCCAATGATATAAAAACAGGAATATGACACAACTATGATCCATGAAAGCAGGTAGGAGCCCAAACAAAACACTATGTATATGACAAGCAGTATTCCTAAGTATTTGACATTTTAGCCACAATCCAAAGTGCACCTTTCCTTCAGCTGTGGTGCTACTCAGTAACACACAAATAGTCAGATTCACTTTGGTTGAGAAGGTTGCTCACTGTGCTATCATGTTTCTGAATCCATAAAAGGTTGCCAGAAAATGAGAGCATAGCTATCAACAATGAGTGCTTCCTGTTATAAAAATATGTCACTCAGTAGCTTAAACTAAATAGGGATCAACAATCATGCAGTAAATCTTTAAAGTTTGTTGCAGCCATTGCACCATAAAACTTGATATGGGTGTATTTAGGAAATGAAGCCATCTGCTGCAACAATAGCATCTTCAAGATTTAAAAAGTACCATGTTCACTGAACTTTTAAACTTGTACTAATGTTTAAGTTAATTGATTGAAATTAATCATTTCTTCTCACTAGCCATTGATATGATGCAAGGTATTCATCTATCCCTGGAACCAATCCTCATGAGATGGGGAACAAGGATTGTAGCAGTTGTATATTATAATGAAAAATGTGCTAGATGTGATGGAGAAAAATGAAGCAGCTAGTATCCTTGCTGCAGTAAGTGTTTGCTATGAGAAGAGTCTTCAGAGTAAATTAGAGTTTATTAAGACCTCCATTAGTAAACCCCAGCTGCAATCACATATTTGGACGAAAAAGGAATTCTTTTATCTTCTACCCTACAGATATATAAAACGGCTGTCATGGGAGACATACCAGGCAAAATAGGAAACAGTCTTCATAGCAAAATTGAGAAAACTGAAGCAAGGAATCCAGGAAGGAATACTGTCGTGAACCCGATAGCGATAGCGCAGCTATGTACACAAAAAGCCTGGAGATAAAGAGTATGCTGGAAGAAATAATGATTGCGCGAGATAAAAGACCTGCCGACACCGATAGGGTTATGCTTCTGGAAGGTGATAGAACATTTGATTCCTGTTTGATCCAGAAATACCTCGAATTTACGAAATAGGTATTTAAGGACGTGACGGCTCGCAAAGAGTTGTGTGTAAAATGAGAGTGAGCTTTGAAGTTGTGTAACAAGAGTTGTTGTAGTAAAGAGTTGTAAACAAGAGTGAGTAAGCAAAGTTGTTGTGAAACAGTGTTGTGAAATGAGAGACAGCCAGCTGTGTTGTTGTAACGATAGCTAAGGATGTAATCTGCTGTCACTGTTTGTTATTGTGATTGACTTTGGTAGACTGATGGTGTATGTAACGTAATGCTGCTGTAATCTATAAGAGTATTTCTATGAAAATAAAGGAGATTTTTAATTTCTGAAACTCGGCCTTTTAATTCTACGAACCCACAAAGTCACAATACTTCTTCAAGATGTGATGCTAAAAGGTGAATCTGAAAAGGAAATTAGTACTTATTCTTTAAGTGACAAAGCCTCTTTTCAATAATGATTTGTAGCTTGGTGTGAAGCTGAGTGATTTTCACTTCATATAAAAACAGTTTAAGTGACAGAAGAAAATAATTTCTTGCAGAAACCAGTTAAATATATTTAATAATTTATTGCAATAAGATGACTAATGCTAAAATAGACAAAGGGGGACTAATAAACCTGCAGACTAATTTAAGGCCTGAATTTAATAATAAATTTACAAATGTGATAAATATATCATTATTAATTAATGTAAGAAAGTTTGAATAATGTACTTTATGTTAAATGCATATTATGAAGTTTTACAGCATATTTACCAGATTTATAAGGCATGTATACATGCATATATTCATACTTTACAGTGCATGTAAATCTAAGCTCTAGTCACAATACTGTGACAGGTAGTTCTTCCAAAGAGTTTACTCATGTGGGGATTAGGATGCCTAAAATGTAGTTTTAGAAAACTCTTCAATTTAGTATTCTCCAAATATCGAGGGGGGATGTTTACATGATATAAAGCTTTTAAAAGCTTCTAAAGAAATCTGATTTATTATCCTTCATGGATCAGTTTTCCATATTAAAAGGTGCATGCATTTCTTCTTAACTATAAGGGTCATTCCAAAAAAAAAAAAAAATACAGAATATATTTTTAAAAATACAGTTTTCAGTCTACACCTCTGAAATTTTTAGAGTGTGAAGATGCATTCTTTAGGCACAAAATTTAGTTTCTCTACATAATTCCCATCCTTCTCAACTGCCTTACAAGGTCTTGGAACCAGCAACTGTATAGTAAAATTCTGGACCAGCATATTTGAGCCACTGTTTGGCGGCGTTCATGAAGGAATCATCATCTTCAAACTTTGCTGCATGAACAGATTCTTTCAGTTTTCCAAAGAGTTGATAGTCACACAGAGTCAGTCAGGACTGTAAGGCAGATTATTCAATGTTGCCCATCCAAGTTTTGTGATTGCTTCTGTGGTTTTTTGACTGACATGTGGCCGTGCAATGTTGTGAAACAGCAAAACATCCTGCTTTTGCCAATATGGTCGAACATAACTCAGTCAAGTTTGTTCAGAGTCAATACGTATTCATCAAATTAATGGTGGTCCCATGGGGCATGATGTCCACAAGAAGAGTCCTTCAGAATTTAAAAACACTGTAACCATAACCTTTCCAGTTGAAGGTGGAGTTTTGATTTTTTTCTATTGGGCAAATTTACATGATGCCATTTGCATTGTCATTGCTGTCATTTGTATGGCCCATTCCATGCACCTTTTTCAAACTCTTGTGGATGCTTCCCATTATCTTGTTTTCACAGTGCAGAAATTGTATGACAGCACGTTGCTTTTGACAACTTAAAGACATGCTATGACAGTGCCACTCACAGAAATTGGTTGAAATAAATTGAACATAAGAAGAGAAAGATGTTAATTAAATTCATCATGAGTCGATGGCCGGTTGAGGATAGAGGCAAAGTCTCTGAAACATGTTCTGGAATCCTTTCATGGAAGTGTTGGAAACAGTGTTGTTGTGTAAATTAAATTAATTGGGAGTCGATTAATAACACAAAACAATACTCACTTTTAAATTTTCCCGGAACCGGTTTCTGAGGCCTTCCCTCTATCTTCAGCCGGACATCGACTTGAAGATAGAGGGAAGGCCTCAGAAACCGGTTCCGGGAAAATTTAAAAGTGAGTGTTGTTTTGTGTTATTAATCGACTCCCAATTAATTTAATGTTCTGGAATAATTTAAAAGTAAGTGTTGTGAGTCTCATTATTCGACTCCCTATAAATTTAATTTATCATAACAACACTGTTTTCAACACTTCCAAGAAAGGAAGAGAAAAATGTATTTACACACTGTAAAGTTTAAAAAAATGTAGAATTAAAACTGTTTTTTTTTTTTTGTTTTTTTTAAATAAATAGTGTGCATTAATTTTGGAGTGACCCTCATAATTGTAAGTTGCACCTCATGTACGTTCTCAACATAACCCACATGTACTCAAACTGTGAATTTTCTTTCTGCTAATATGTGTTTTATGAATCTTATAAAATAACACTTCATTGTCCACAAAGGAAACATCTACAAATTTAGATACAATCTGTTTTATATAACAAGATTTATATGGTTCTATTTTAGACATAGCAGATTGAAATTGTGAAAAACTTAAATGAAAACCCATTTTCTTCTCAGAAAATCTGTAAAAATATCTGTGATAGACCAAATGATTGCCATTCAACTTGCACACCAAGGAGGGGCCTTCTTTTTAGTTCACTATAGGGGGATTGCTTGCTATGACAATGTACAGTATAGGTAAGAAACTCCCAACATGTACATTGTCCTCCCACTGATCAAATACCTATGTATTTCTTTAGATTAAAACTAAATGCTTTAATAATGTTAGTTAATTTAATTTAGAAATAAAATCACCAGAAAAGAAAGTATAATAAAAAATGACATAGAGACTGAAAAAAATCACCTAAAACTGCCAAACAGAAAATATGATGAAAAATGCCCAGAAAAATTAATATTTCTATATCCAAGGATTCATATTCAGGATTTTAATACTTAAGAGTAATGTACACTACACAAGGTAAAAAAGGTGACATGTCATCAAAATCTGGCCTCTACTCATATAAATGTGCGTAAGTCAATAGCATTAGAATAGATAAGAATGGAATATATCGGAAAATGATAGAAGCAAAGCCAGAAAGAAAAAGAAATAGGGGAAGATCCAGAACTACATGGATGGAAAATTGAAGGCTATGGAAGAAAGAGAAATGGAAACATTAACTTTGGAAAAATGGGAGAAGAATGACTTCATTGTTAACTCCATGAGCACTAGACACAGACACACACACGCACACGCGCACGCGCACCCACACGCACATGCGCACGCACGCACGCATGCACACACACGCAAGAGTCGCACAAGAGCCGTAGATGCAAACGAAGATTTGCGAAACATGTCCTCAAAATAGGTACGAAAGTGAAGCAGATGTGTAAAAAATACGACTCATCTAAAATTTAATAATTCTAAACAGGAGTTTATAATATTAGCAATTGGGTCAGCTATTGCCATTCTACATGCTTTTATCAAAGAGATGGATATGCCATCATTTCCCACACTATTACGGTTTTTTAAATTTTTAATAATGTTTGATATCTCATATTTGTCAGTTGGATGTAGATATACGCTGCGTGAGGATTTGCAGTTGCTTGCTAGTCCCAGAGAGGTATTGAAATTGCTTTTGGTGTGATTGACTTTTAATTTAGTTCCAACGGAGGTAAATAGTTGTTGAATGTCTCAGCTACCTGCATAGGTTCTTTTATTGATTTATTTTCAAAATGAATGGTTATGCTTTCTACAGTAGCATGAGTTTTACGTAAATTATTTATTATTTGCCAGCTAGTTTTACACACATTGTCTGATTTTAATATGGTTTTGCTTATACTGTCACGTTTTGCATCAATCACTAACTGATCATAAATGTGTTTTACTTTTTTATAGTTATTTGCTTGAAGAGTCTTGTCTGTATTGTAATGTAAAGCATTAAGTTTGAGCCATGTGCGTAGATGTTTAATTTGTGGAGTAATCCACAAACTTGGAACCTTCTTGTACATGAGGCAGACAAACTACCATACCACTTAGGGGCAAACTAATTAGCTTTTGTATTAGGCAGTTGTAAGCTGCGAGGGTATACTTTGATATTATTTTTCAAATCCAAAATACTTAAGAATTAAGTACTAAGTGTGTTACATCTTTAATTCACTTTACTTGGACTTTTAGTTATATTCTTTATCCTTATATGTTTGAATTCTTTTCTATAATAAAGAGCAAAGTTAAGAAGCCTGATTTAAAAAGCAGTTAGTTTTTATAGTTTTCTTAAAATGAAGCCAGTCTAAAGTTTACTGTAAACTTACCCTAGCAGCTACTCTATTAAGGACTTGCAATGTCCTTGCTTCCAGTTGATTTATTGCTCCTTCTAGGATTCCATAAAGAGCTTGGCGCCACTGTTGCCTTCCTGCATCACCTGTAACTGCTTCAACTGCTTCTAACATTGTCTCCACATGCAGATCTGCACCCAGCACTGATAATGACCGGCGAACGTATTCCAAATCATTTACTGTTATGCACATCTGCAGCAAAGAGTGATACATAGCAGAGGAAGAAGACTTCAAGATACAAGGAAAAATCTATAAGCATAAGGTATTTTTCGGCTACATATTGTATGTATCATAAAACTGCAGTAATTTTCAGTATAAGTAGTGCATATTAATGAATTTTGTTCTCTGTAGAATACTACAAGGAACAAAATGTCATATTTCACCTTTCAGAAGAAAATAGAAAAAATTCTAGTATTCAAGAAGATTAAAAAAGCTAAGGTAATGAAAGCCATCAAAGGCTGAAGCATATTCACCATGGAGAAAGAAAGCAAGAGAACATTAAGAGGATTCATGTACCACCCAAAAATATTTAAAAAATATTTAGAGTACCTTAGAGAACAAAATATCATTTTGGTACCAATAAATAGATACTTGTAAATAAACTGGTTAAATTCAAAAGCAAAAGAGAAATCCTACCAGTCTTTATATCTGGAATATACCACAATTAACTGTAAGGATTGTGAAAAGTTCTGTAGAGGGCAACGCAAAAGCAACCTAAAAACCAAAGACAAAGAACATCTCAAAAAATACTGAATTGAAGTATGAAGACAAGCAAGTTGAATTTGAATTTATTTATAAAACTTACTATTTACAATATTTATTTATTTCCATAATAATACTGAACAAAAATTTTACAATTTTCATATACATAACTTTGTGTTGCTATTTCCCCCCCCCCCCCCCCCCCCTTTATTCCACCATGCATTTTAACATGGGGAAATCCTACTAGTTCAAAACTAAATAAAGAAGTTAATTGTTCCCCACCAAAGATAAAACACCAGGAATCTGCAACCAACAAGTTGGATCTTTGAGGTCCAATGGCTCCCAGAACTAGTCCCTCAAAGCTAAACAGTAAGTGATGCAGTATGAAAAAAGAAAACTACAAATGTTTTATTAATTAATTTGAACTTCAGTGTTCCACCAAACATCAGTTAATTAGTGTATTGTGACAAAAATGATAGACAAAGTTCAACTTAACTCACTTTATTGGTCACTTGAAACATAAGCTCAATGCTAATTTAAAATCTCTTTCTCTTTTCATAAATACACAATGTAAGCACTCCAGTTTAAAGTGTGTCTCTGTTGCATGCACCAACTTGTGCTACTTGAAATTTCTTTGAAGCATACACACATTTCCCTCTTACACTACTCTGCTTGCTGACTCTGACACAGCAACTCTGATATGATTCAATGGTGCACTCAAGCTAGCAGCTGCTCTTGCACGCTGCCCACAGGATTGTCACTACAAGGCTGGAATGCACTACACCTTTACAGACCCAAAACTCGCGACTGGTTCGAACTAAATTTCAACTAGGTTTCGCATCGCCTTTTGGCCTGCCGACCACGACGACAAAATTCTGGAAGTGCGAGACAAGTCACTCGAACAACTTTTGCACTCAATCACGCTTCTGCTTACTTGACGCCAGCTAGGGGCTGACCTTGAGTGTAGTGTTGTTTGACTTTTCTCGCCGGGAAATAACAATGGTAATGGAATGGTTCAACTGGCCTTAATTTCTCTTTGACAAGCGTCAGTCACCGTGACACTGCTCGCTACTCAGAGCTGTTGTAGCGGGACAGGCAATCCGAGTACACTACCAGCATCTTTTCTCGGGCAGCCTCTGGATGCGGTAGATTACGTCATTGTTCGACTAAACCACGCGATATGGCCCTTGCGATGGGCGTGGAGCTTGGAATAACGGATATTTTACCAGTTAGGGCGATAGAGCCAAATCGAATCCCCTTGCTGAAAACTTTGACTGTTGGCCTGCCAGTCATTGAGGGTCATTATCCAGTAGCTCGCTATCTGGATATGTTGACGGGTCATCTAATGTGCATCATGCAGGTAACCATGAGATTTTCCATGTCTGCTGTCTATTCAGCCTCAGTGTGGGCAGAACTCGCAAACATCAGATTGCACGGTAAACTCGTGTCCTTGCCTAAGATCAAATTAGGTGGTGGTGTTATGCGTAGACGGTGAAGTCTGATAGCAAAAGTGGGATACTGAGCTTGGTAATTCCCAGGTAAGGAGAGAGGGTGGTTTACCGTCTGCGTAGGTACTCTTGTGCAAAAGGAACCGAGTTCCTCTGATGGTTTGCCACAAACCTTCCTTGGGTGTCTTGATGTATCGCTCGACCATGAGGAGAGGCGTCGTACGGGTCTTGCGCAATCCAAATTACTCTAGCACCTCTCTCATCAGGATTGACTCGAAGTTCATACCTTGTTCATTGTGCAGATCCAGCTGCACTCCAAATTAGCGGAACAGTTCTTCTATAAGACGGACCATGATTGTCTTCCCCTCCTGATTTGTTTTGGCGCATACCTCAGACCACTTGGTGAAGTAATTCATTACCACCAGCAGATATATGTTGCACCTGTCGGATACTGAGAACGGTCCAGCAATGTCCACTGCTACTGCAGCCCACATTATACTGCAAGTCTGAAGGCCGCGACATGCCGCACACACATGAAATTGACGGCACTATCTCTCAGAAGTATGTACCTTTGTTGGAGCTTGTCGATCATTCGATTGGATGCCCGTCTCGGTAACGGAGATGGTAGCGTGTCAGCCTCACGTGCAAGAGGTCCCGAGTTCGAATCTCGTTCAGGGTGAGCTATCTGGATAATGTTTTCCCATGTCCTTAAAGGCGAATCTCGGTTAACTCTAAGTTCTATGGACCCTGGACTAATTTGAGCATAATTTCACCAATTTCATTCATCGTCCAATATAGTTGGAGGACGTAAATTACAAAAATAAAAATTCGATTGGATCCAAGATCCCCCCCCCCCCCCGCGAAGAGGAATCTGCATGTACGTCCTCCAAAAATATCACAATTTTACTTCAAGGAAGAGGCAATGCTCTCTGGATCTTCGCAAGATGCAACTCCTAAATCCTGTATAATATGCCGTCTTTGATTCTCAGCGAGTCTTACTGGCTCCAGACATATACTCACTACTCGTCGCGGTGATGTACTCCCAGAATGACTTGATCTTGCTTCTATTTCTCTTAGGAGAGGACCCATGTCAACATAGCCAGCTGCACCTACTTCAGGACTGCACTATCCCGGCCATTCGATGGCACTGCCGATACAGTGCGTAGAACTGCAACCGCTCGTTTACATCTACCCTAGTGCAGTGGCTGCACTCCTTTGTGAAGGGTCTCGACAAAGCATTCACATTGTAATGGCTTACTCTCTTCCGATGCTCTGATGGAAATTTGTGCTTTTGGATCCTCTGGATCCAAATATATGTCTAGCCCCCAAAATTCTTGAAACTTAACAGTTAGTCAGTCCTCAGGAGTGGCCAGTCCTCAGGTACAATAAGTGACCATACAGTCATTTGGGAACTGATCTAGAGCCGTGAAGACTGCCAGGAGTTCATGCTGGATAACGCAATATTTCTTTCTGCTTTGTTGAAAGTCATACTGGAGTAGACTATAACTCGCTCCTGTCCGTTCTGAATCTAGGAACGTACCCTCTAATACCGCTGTCACAAGCAACAGTGTACACGATGAAATCGCTGTCCGGTAGTGAAACATCTAGAACAGTGCTGTCCAACTTTCTAACGTGCTCGGGCACATTTTACCCATACATAAAGAGGGGGGCGCCACTACTGTCACAACCATTATTTTCACCACTATATTCACTACTGCTGCTGCTATCGCCGCTGCTGCCGCTGCCGCCACCACCACTACTACAAACATGTATCGGTGTAAAAGTGTTTCAAAAAATTGCATTTTAAATTACTTAGGTTTCCAACTTACATAATCAATGAGTAGTTTGGCATGTTTGTTCACTGTAAGCGCAGCAAAATCCGGTGTGTAGCTGGAAGAAGCTGTTCATAATGTGTCATCTAGATGTAAGTCTGTTAAACTGGATCGATATTTGATTTTGGTGATGCTCATAGACGAAAAAGTGACTTTGCAAAGATATGTCAAACCAAAAAAGGAATAAATTTTTAAAGCAACACTACAATGAGGAATATTTATTTCTGTCCATCAGAATCCAGAAACTGCTTGAACTTGATAAACATGATTTCAAAAATATGTCTTCTTGAAGATTAAAATTTCCATTTCTAATTCTTCAAGATTACAATTTCAAAAGATCTCACATATCCAACCTCAAAGTTCAGTAACATCAACTGAAGTGAATGGGTTATTGATAAACATAATCACTGGCTCAAGTGCTGAAAACTGGCTAGACCTGTTACTAAATTCTGTGACTAAAATTTCAAGATGCTGGGAAAATGATACAACATCACATTCCATAACTGATTTTAAAGTTGGAAAGTGTGATAGGAAATTACTTTTTACATGCTTAATCCATACGTTTAGTTTCCTCTGAAAAGCATTTATTGTACTGATCACGCTGAAATGTTGCGAGTTTTCCCTTGCAGTTCGAGGTTTTTATTTAATTTTGAGGTGATATCTGCTAAGAAACCTAATCTAGGAGCCATAGTATCTCATCAAGTTCTTGACAATATTACCCGGGCGATGATTTCAGAAAAATCTTTTATTTCATCCAGAAGACTGCAGTATCGTTCCAGAGTTTTACACCCACTAAGCCACCTTACGTCTGCATGAAGAATTTCGGTCACCATCCTCAGAATCTGTTATATTCAAAAGATTTCTGAACAATCGGATGATATGGTCGAACTTAGAAAACTTTGCGCATAAATGTTCCTGGTGTATAATACAGTGATAAGAAAGAAATTTTGGAAATGAATCATCTTTAGCATAAAGGGCAGGAAACCCATTATTCTTTCCAGTTATTGAAGGCGCCCCATCAGTTGTCATAGCAACAAGTTTAGAAAGTGGAGTATTACCACTTTGCCCAAATGTTAGGAATGCATTAAATGTCTTCTCCGCTAGTATGCTCATGAAGTGCAGCACTTTAACATATTCCTCTTTAACTGTAAAGTCAGGAAATATCATTCTAATAAACACAACTTCCAGTATCCGAATATCAGTGCTTTTATCAAACTGAAGCGAAAAATATTCAAATGATTGCAGGTCCTGATACAATTGAGATTCTAAATTTTTAGAAATCTGTTCAAAAGGTCTGTTCAGCGTGAGACAGTTGAAGGCCTTTTATAGAATACATAAATGCATATTTATCTTTGTGACCATCAAACAGAGAGCCCTCAGCATGAGCATTGCTTCTTTAGCTATTTCCCCGTCACTGAAAGTCTTTTTTTTTTTTCTTTTCGCTAACACAACAGAATTTGTGCTATTGTCACATTACTGTTTTTCTGAACTGGCTTTCTAAATACACTTCACTGTAATGTTAATTAACATTTTAAATCCCTAATTTTGTGTTTTCATAGTTCACAATTAACCGGAAATTCAGTATTAAAGTTTGTGTGATTTGTCGAAAAAATGACGTTCTACATTACTTTCTTGGGAACAGACACACTAGTGTTACGTTATAACCACACGGGTTTTCCTCTGAATTCCACCAAACAATACTGCTTCTCCCAATCACTATTAAAACTGTAAGTCCTTTGTCTCTTAGCCATATTATATTAAGAACATCCAACAAACACAAGGCACAACAGTGAACCTACATTCACAATCTTTCAAGTTATACTGAGTGTTTGTTTATAAAAGCCTGACTCCTTCGTTCCTCGCTATAACTATAAACAAACCGACTCTTTCGTTATTGTTACCAGCAGTAATGTTTAGAGGAGTGAACTTACTGCTGCAATAAACCTTGGTTGGGATTGAAGTGACTCTGCATCCAGGTCTACTATTGGTTGAGGAAATAACGAGTACAGTTTCGAGTGTACAAAAACAAGTTTCATGATCATGGGTGTATACTGTAATGTTTGCAAGAAAGTAATTTTTTGCTTTAATATGATTTAGATAAGAAATTTTCAGAATAAAAATTGGCTCAATAAGGGCACCAGGAAATCATACTTCGGGCACCATGGCGCCCGCGGGCGCCGCGATGGACAGGGCTCGTCTAGAAACATGGGATTTTCACTGCTATGCTTTACTAAACAAAATTTTTATTCTAAAGGTCATGCATATTAAATTGGCAGGGTGTTAAAGTTTGCAACATATTATATACATATACATTTACAATTTTACTGACCTCATCATTTATCCTGAATGGTGAATTATCCTCATAATATCCTGTATCCTGCAGTTTCTGATGAGTGATATCAGAGTAGTATACTGCAGCACTACAGATACACTGCAAAATGTCAAATGAAAATATATAATTACTTATATATATAGTAATAGTTTAATCTAGTGAATGTTAAATGCAGAAAAGGCAAATTCCCTGTGTATAGTTATAAATTCATTTATTCTATCTTTATAATACATAAGAACTTTGTGTTTAAATGTTTATAACCCATATCATTTATAATTGCTTGATAATAAATAAGAATACTGTAAGCAGAGGTTCTTTCTGTTGCAAAAAACATTTTGTACTTTTACACAAATTCATTTTATGGGCTTAAGTAAACATTCTTTATTCATAAACATAATAACATAAATGTAGTAATTATTCTTTTACAGGTGATTAAAAGTTCATTATATGTCTGTATATGAATAGAGACAAAAAAAGATAGCTTGTTATGACAAATATTCTTTGGTCAAAGCATGCAACATATATGTGTGTGGCATAAATTTACCCTACTCTTGGTGAAAGTGAAAATATATTACTTTGGCATTTACAGAAAAGATAGCTTGTTATGACATATATTCTTTGGTCAAAGCATGCAACATATATGTGTGTGGCATAAATTTACCCTACTCTTGGTGAAAGTGAAAATATATTACTTTGGCATTTACAGAAAAGATAGCTTGTTATGACAAATATGTGTGTGGCATAAATTTACCCTACTCTTGGTGAAAGTGAAAATATATGTTCGCGAGGGTGACGAAGTGGGCTGACGGCAACGAGCAGCAAGGGCAGCAATGACACCAACTTCAGGAAAACGTAGACTTTCAGGTAGGGGCTGATTCCTTAAGGCTGCTACAGGTAAATTGCCGTAGTATTATGAATAAAATTGTTGAGTTTTGGAATTTAGTAGAAATATGCAATCCAAGTGTCATTATAGGTACGGAATCATGGCTGAATATTGACATTAATGATTCAGAAGTATTCAGAACAGATTACAGGGTGTTTAGGAGGGACAGGGATGAAAGGGAAGGGGGAATCTTTATTTGCGCTAAATCAGAGCTAAACAGCAAAGCATTATGGGTAGAACAAGAGGTTGAGATTATGGCAATCGAAATTATTGATCAAGCAAACAAAGGGAATAATTTAACAATAATAGCTTGCTATAGACCACCTGGAGAAACTGATTATGCTACACTTCATAAACTAGTGGAGAAAATCTCTTCCAAAGGAGAAAAATAATGTTATATTAGCAGGGGATCTAAATCTGCCAAATGTAAACTGGGACGGACAGTTAATAGGAGGTGAAGCTCAAAAGCTCGTTAACTTTCTAGTTTGGGAGCAGGGGTTATTTCAAGTAGTGAAAACTGTTACTCGACAATCAGCATTACTGGACGTATTTTTATGCAAACCTGAGTCATTGTTTTCTGCATGCGATGTCTTGACAGGTATAAGTGACCATCAGTGTGTGCAATTAGACCTAAACTGGAAAGGGCAGACAAACCGGTTTGAAACGGAACAAGTAATTGGTTGGGATTTCCATAGGGCGAACGGGGAGGCTATCCAAACATTTCTCCGGGAAAAATATGGGATATTTGTAAAATCTGCCACTAGTGTAAATGAAGCATGGGTTAATTTCAAATCACTAATCCTGGAAACAATTAGAGAACACGTACCTTTTAAAGTTATTAAACATAAAGCGGATCCAGAATTTTATACAAAATGTATTAGGAAACTTAAAAGAAGGACTAGGTACGCTTATAATAAAAGGAAGCTATCAGAATGGCATCTTAACAAATTTAATGAATTAGCTAAACAATTACAAGACGAAAAGTTGCAAGCGCAGGAATGATTCTTAGATAATGTTTTTAGCGGGACAAATAATTGTTGGAGATCATTTTACAATTATGTAAAAAGACGCGAAATAAAGAGAGCACACCAGATTTTAACGTTAATGGGATAGATGTATAAAGTGATAGGGACAAAGCTAATATATTAAATTCGCATTTTGTATCGGTTTTTCTTAAATCCGACGATAGTTCCGAACAGGAAATTGGGGAGAGTGGAGAAACGATTTTTCAAATAATGGCGCCCAAATTACGCAAAAGGATTAAGATGCTGCAAAACCGAAAATCAAGGGGACCAGATAATATACCTGTGCCTTACCGGAAGACTGGAAAACAGCTATTATAGTTCCGATTTATAAAGGGGGTAATAAAACAGAAATAAATAATTATCGGCCAGTTAGTCTAACTTCAGTAGTATGTAAATTAATGAAGCATTTAATTGCAGAATATATACGAGAGGAGTTAGAAAATAAAAAGTGGTTTAATGAAGCGCAACATGGATTTAGACCTGGGTATTCGTGCGAAAGTCAAATTACTTCATTATTTCAAGATTTGGCAGATGAGGTAGATGCAGGGGGAAGAACTGATGCAGTGGTAATTGACTTTTCTAAAGCTTTTGATGTAGTGCCTCATAGTTTGCTTATTTGTAAGCTAGCTAATACAGGAATTGATAAATGCGTAGTATTATGGGTTAAACATTTTTTGAAAGGGAGAATGCAAAAAGTTAATAGTAGTTAATAGTAGGTAAAGAGCTGTCCGATAGTGGAACTGTAAGTTCGGGTGTGCCGCAAGGCTCAGTACTAGGGCCTTTACTGTTTCTCATTTTTGTTAATGACATTGCTGTTAATATTAACTGCCAGATAAGGTTGTTTGCAGACAATTGTATCATTTATAATAAAGTTCGGAATACAGTGCATGAAACCGCTCTTCAGGATGATTTAAATGAAATCTGTAATTAGGCTGCGGCTAACAAAATGTCAATTAATGCCAAGAAAAGTAAGTCCATTGTTTTTAGTAGAACTAAGGGCAAAATTATTGTTAACTATCACATGGGAGGGGTGCAAATTCCACAGGTGGACAGCTGCAAATACTTGGGAGTGTACCTGGCAAGTAATGCTGGATGGGACGAACAAGTAAATTCCACATCTAGGAATGCGTGGAAGGCATTACATTTCGTAATGAGAATATTGAAAAAGGGGAGCGCTAGGTCCAGGGAAATTGCCTACAAGGCCTTAGTGCGGCCGGTTATGGAATATGGAGTAGCATGCTGGGATCCGTATAGAGCTAACCAAATCGATCCGTTAGAAAAAATACAAAAGAGGGCAATAAAATTCATAAAAAGAGGCAAGTATTTTGGGCCTATAAAAGGAGATGAGACTAAATGGGAGGAATTAAGAATTAGGCGTAAAAAACATAGGTTGGTAGCATTATTCAAAGTTAATGCTGCTGTAAAGGCATGGGTGGACGTTAGTGTAAGGTTAGATAATCCAGATTATTATGGACGAAACGATCATAGGTATAAAATTAAGGGTGGAAGATACAGAACCGACGTAGGAAAATTTTCTTTTGTTAATAGAACCATTGAAGAATGGAATGAATTGCCTCTAGCAGTCTTTCAGGGCTGTCCCCTGTCGCTGAAGAAATTTAGAAAAAATCTAGATGGTTTATAGTTTAACTTTTGAATTATAATGGTATATAATATGTAAATAGAGAAGTAATTAGATATGTTTTAAGTGACTAAAGTAAAATAATATCATGTTTGTATTGTTTACTGTGTTATTGTTGTAAATCTAGTAATTGTAATTTGATCTGTATTCTTAACTCTGCCACCGGGTAGTACCCAATTGCAGTCAATAAATACATACATACATATTACTTTGGCATTTACAGAATTTAAAAGGGGCTTAGACAACTTGAAACTTAATCTTAAGATTCAGTTCATTTAAATTGTTCATTTAAATGTGTGGTTATTAATAACAGTAAAACAATTTAGATAGCATTTTGTTTTTATGAAAATCAGTAAGTTAATCAATTGGTACAAAATAACCTTACCCAAAGTTACCTAACCTTATTTATATGCACGTTATTATATGAATAAATAAAATCATATTGTTCAAAGTATAAACTTGATAAAAGCATAGGGACAGTGAAGCACAAATTAGTACAAAAGTGAATTGAGAAGATATTGACACATTGCTTCACTCACACTGTTTATTCACAGGACATGTTTCAAGAGCTCTTGCTCCTATCATCAGCTGATACTCAATTAGTGTAAGTTGTAGTATCAAAAACTCGTTTGAATTGTTAAATCTCCTGAAGGACGCAAAGATCAACTCTACAGATGCTTTAGTTTCCTTTGACATCATTTCTTTATATCCAAGTATACCTACCAATGAGCTTATTCTGCTTCTCAAAAAATGGCTGGAATTAATACAAATAACATCTGAAGAAATAGTAGAACTTTCATAACTTACAGAAATTTGTATCAATCAAAATATTTTCAGCTTTAATGGACAGATCTATAAACAAAAAACGGGCCTAGCTATGGGCAACCCATTGTCTCCCTTCTTGGCAGATTTATTTATGAGTGCTTTTGAAACACATATCACAAAAACTTTTCCAAATTATTTGAAAGTGTGGTATCGCTATGTTGATGACATTTTTGCAATAGTACCTAAAAAACTCATACAAGATGGTCTTAGACTTTTGAATATACAAAATCCAGCTATAAAATTTACATTGGAAACAGAAGAGGATGGTGTGCTCCCCTTTTTGGACATCAAGATCAAAAATATGAACAAGAAACTCACTTTTGGTATTTACAGGAAACCGACACACAGATAATTATATTAAGAACAACAGTTTCAACCCAAAACAACATCAACATGCCATTTTCAACAGTTTAATCTTTCAGATGATCAATTTTCCACTAAACAGAGAAGATTATCAAGAAGAATACCTACACATAAAAAAAGTAGCTATATCCAACGGTTTCAACCCAAATTTAGTAGACAAAACAGTTAACAGACTCAACAAAGCTAAGAAAATAAAAGAAACCACCACCCTAGAACCTACAGGAGAAAAAGAGAAAAAACTTTTTAAAAAATTCACCTTCCACCCATCAGCCTATAACAAATTCCAAAAAATCTTCTCAAAACACAACATAACTCTTGCACCTCAAAATAGGTTTAATATCAGAAATTTGTTAAAAGGCCCTCCCAAAAATTCAATCACTACCAAAGAAAAACCAGGAATCTATGAGATCAAATGTGAAACTTGCCCTAAAATTTATATAGGAAAAACAAAAAGAAATATTAACATCAGAACAAAGGAACATATAAGAAACATTAAAAATGGTGAAACAGAAAAGCTAGCAGTGGCTTTTCATTTTTTGAATACTAAACATGACATCAACTTGGAAACATCTCTAATAAAATAGGTTAATCACCCCATAGACCTTTCCGTATGGGAAAAAGTCTTCATTAACAAAAATCGTCATAGAGTCATGAATTTTGAAACTCCACCACCGGACATCTTTGACAAGTACATCACGCCATCTATTGACAATATGGAGAAAGAGGAAACCACTACAACTTGCACTAATCGAGTATCAGCTGATGATAGGAGCAAGAGCTCTTGAAACATGTCCTGTGAATAAACAGTGTGAGTGAAGCAATGTGTCAATATCTTCTCAATTCACTTTTGTACTAATCATATTGTTACCAGGTGCCTAATATTATTCAGATGTTTATATCCAATACCATAGTGTCAGCACTTAGTAATAAGAAATTAATCAATAGGGATATCATCATCATTATTTCTATTGATACGAATACCAGCTGCACAGTAGATATTTATTAAATTATGTAAAAACTATGTAAATGCAAATGGCTTTATTTTTGTTTAAATGAATTGTATTTTCAAGATTTGATGTCTAGAGAGAATAATATAAATCAGTGCTAGATTAAAAAATCCCTGTGAACATCAAATGATTCTAATGAAAAGTAAGTGCATATTTTAAATACCTTTATTTTCATGAAATTATCAAGTTATTTCAATAGAGATTCTGGGTATTCATATTAATCACTATGCGTCAAGTAATTTTTAATTAAAACTTTTTAATGTTAGCACCTTAGCACCTCTAATTGAATAGTATTATTGTTTTATTTAAAACAATATTTAAAACTTTAACCCTCCTACTCTTCTACTGTTATCTTATTTAGGTAATCTATAAGTTTGTAGTTTACCAGTACATGTAATAAAGTGTTTATTTAGAATTGAGAGAAAAAGGATGAGTTAGTTCAAAGAACCACTTTTATAAAAATAAATAATAATGATAATTTGTTTTGACAGACACTGTTATATAGGTAATATTTTTACTCACATCAATTATCTTGAGCACATAATTATAAGAGCTCACAAGATCGGGCCATGCCAGTTGCTTCCAAAATTCTTTCATCTGGTAGAAACAAGCAGTTGCATCAACAGCAGATGTACTGTGCTTTACTATAAGGTCTCCAATGCACATCCTGTTAAGCTCTGTTGCTTTGTGTATCCTGTGAATCGCCTAAAATAAATATGCAATCAACAGGTTCAGTAGAAGCAAATTTTCACAGTGCTTTCAAATGGATCTTTATCTACAAAAGTAAATGGAAGAACAAATTTGATGCCAGAATCAGATACCTGTTTATTCCCCTTTAGTCATGTATTCCTCTTGCAGAATTAAATATAGGAACTACTTTTCTTTGTCACAGACATTGGTAATGAGGTCCTTATGGTCCCACATCCTCAAACCATTTAAGTAAGTTTGATAACAGTCTTAAATTATGAAACTGTTTATCAGATATACACCTTATTTGGAAATAGCAGTATACTCTCTGTTCTTACTAAAGTATACCATGTCTGAGCTACTTTAATGCTGATGTAAACATCTGGGCAGGAAAAGGACAAAGCTATATGAGACAGGGTTCCTTGATAGCTCAGGGAAGAACTTAATAGCTGTTATTTTTATTTGCACAGATACCATAACTACTTCCTAAAATTAAAGTACTATGATTAGTTTTCTCACCACTTTTCTGGGCAAATTAGTTTTGGAATGAAAAAACTATGCAGATGCTTTGATTCTTATAAAGGTAGCCTCACATTTTATCTTCATTCGACACATAGAACGCACATATGCTCTGTGCTCATGAATTTGAATGGAATATCTACAACAGATATATAGGTACATAAGTGTACACTATAAAAAGTCTTATGTATTGCACTCACATGACTTTCTCTACTCTTGTATAAACTATTCCCAAAATGCTTATTCCTCTATCAATTTCATGTTATTCAAGTTAGCATTTCAAAAATTATCTTTGTGCTAATTTTCTTGTAGGTACCTACAAGGGAATATGGAAATATCGCTTTAAGTGATAGTCAAATGTGTAAATTGGTTGCTCTACGATGGCTATTGAATTTTGTTCCCTTTTATGATCAAGAGATAAAGAAAAGAATAACAACTTCTTGTTTAAAAAATACATATGATATAAATTGTGTTTTATCAAGATCTATATTTTTTATGTAGTATGATCATGTCTGCCTTTTGTGGCAAATGTGACAAATGAATGAAGATTACTTCTGAAGATATTAACACAACATTCAAGATACAAATATCATTTGTGCCCAAAAATTATTTGAACATACAATATTTTAATGCAAGTCATTAGACCTACTTTTGGAAAATCTAAATTTTCAAAATATTTTGCATGTAAAGGGTGGTCTGGAGTGGGGATTATTCTGAAAATCTCTGTCAAATCCTTAAAGGATGCTAAACTTGAATATCAAGTTTGGTATTTAGCCGACATTTTATTTTTTAGTTATATTGTATACAGTCACACACACACACACACACACACACACACACACACACACACACACACACACACACACACACACACACACACACACACACACACACACACACACACACACACACACACACACACACACACACACACACACACACACACACACACACACACACACACACACACACACACACACACACACACACACACACACACACACACACACACACACACACACACACACACACACACACGCACGCACGCACGCACGCACGCACGCACACACACACACACACACACACACACACACACACACATAGACCTTTTTCTAATAATGCTATTTTGGATTCAGAACACCTCAAAATCTCGGTAAGGAAGTTTTGGTTGGAATGCAATACTTTCCCTATTTCTTGTAAGTACATAGGAAAGAAAGTAAAAATAGATATAAGCTACAAAGAAGAGAGGCAAAACTATATTCTCAAACTACTCATTTTTTACTATTCAATAAAATGCAGTCTAACTTAAGGATTCTATAGGACAACTTGCAGTCCGAAGGTGAATTGCTGATTATAAGATGTTGCTTATAGAGCAGAGTTTCTTCTGATAGCAATTTACAATCGTACATCTCACATACCTCACCAGCTTAGTGTATTACAAACAGTTTAAAAGGAGTAAGCTTTTTCTCATGGAAAAGTCTAGTGCTTTAGCCATAGTAAAACACAATCAAAGCAAACTGATAAAAAGTGGTGAGAGGGAAATGATTGTGTATTATTCCTCAGTGTTCCTGTTTTTTGTCATAAATTTAACAATGCTATATAGTGTTACTGTTGCAAAACTTATGTGCACACATGTGGTATGTAACACATGGTGAATGAAGCGAGCTCCATCTTTTTGTAAACAACAACAACAACAACAACAACAACAACAACAACAACAACAACAACAACAACAACAACAACAACAACAACATCAACAACAACAACAACATTAGGACTGAAGCAGGCTAAAAAGATTTTAGGAACAACTTTTCCTTGATTATAAACATACATGTGTAACTAAAATTAGGCAAATGAGTCAAACTTGTATATACTCTTCTCCCCTTACAAGTTTTTTCAATGAAGACCGGTTTCTGGGAGCTTCTTCCCTATCCTCAGTTCTGTGGTTGACTGATGATGCATCTGGTGTCTGTATCTGGCTTGGTGTCGTGTTGCCATCTGATGTTCTGATGACTTTGATGACGTCATCTATGGCAGGAATTTCAAAATTCATCAAGAGGTTCTGTTTCTTCGTAATAAATATGTTTTCCCAAATCTGCAGTTCTAGAGGTTTCTTTGCTGTTTGATCAATTCTATTTCTTGCCTTATGTTGTGATTCTCAGACCAAAAGTGATGTGCTTTGATAGCTGGGTATCTCCATCTGAAAATTTCATGAGTTCATTCCAGTTATTCAGAGTAAAGATCTGCATCAATAGCCCGCACATTTGGAACAAACTCCCAGTGAATCAAACCTTCAAAATTCTCCCAGACAATTATTTTGGGATCAAACTGATTTTTTAACGATGACTTTGGCAGGTTGGCGGGGATCAAGCCACTGTTTTGAGGCATCAGAGTTTCAGTAATATTTTTCATCACAAGTGAGTATTCTTCTGACAAATATATCATCCATGGGATTATGGATAAGCTGACAACAGATATCCACTTTACATTCAGCCTGTTGAGGTGTCAGTTCATGAGGTACAGATCTACAGCTTCTGTATGATTTTCCAAGTATCTTAAGTGGCAATGTATGCTATCTTTTGATGCACCAAGTTCTTCTGATAGCAAATTTTCTTGCCATCTGCAAGAACGTGGTAAATCTTTAGTGTTTTCATCTCCATTGTTGAAATTTTGGAACCATCGTTGTGCCACACACTCACTGACACCTTCTCCATCTACTTCACATATCCTTCGAGCTGCGGCAGCAGCTTTATTTACCTTGTTTCCACTAATGTTTTAGAAGAACTCTAAGCTCAACTTTGGGATTTCCATCTTCTCTTCTTCTTCTTCTTCTCTTCTTCTTCTTATTCTTCTTCTTCTTCTTCTTTCTTCTTCTTCTTCATCTTCTCTTCTCTTCTTCTTCTTCTTCTTCTTCTTCTTCTCTTTTCTTCTTCTTCTTCTTCTTCTTCTTCTTCTTCTTCTTCTTCTTCTTCTTCTTCTCTTCTCTTCTTCTTCTTCTTCTTCTTCTTCTTCTTCTTCTTCTTCTTCTCTTCTTCTTCTTCTTCTTCTTCTTCTTCTTCTTCGTCTTCTTCTTCTTCTCTTTCTTCTTCTCTTCTTCTTCTTCTTCTTCTTCTTCTTCTTCTTCTTCTTCTTCTTCTTCTTCTTCTTCTTTCTCTTCTTCTTCTTCTTCTTACTTTCCTCTTTCTTCTTCTTCTTCTTCTTCTTTTCTTCTTCTTTACTTCTTCTTCTTCTTTCTTCTTATTCTCTTCTTCTCTTCTTCCTTCTTCTTCTTTCTTCTCTTCTTCTTACTTCTTCTTCTTCTTCTTCTTCTTCTTTTCTTCTTCTTCTTCTTCTTCTTCTTCTTCTTCTTCTTCTTCTTCTTCTTCTTTCTTTCTCTTCTTCTTCTTCTTCTTCTCTCTTCTTCTTCTTCTTACTCTTCTTCTTCTTCTTCTTCTTCTTTTTTCTTCTTCTTCTTCTTCTTCTTCTTCTTCTTCTTTCTTCTGCTTCTTTTCTTCTTCTTCTTCTTTGTCTTCTTATTCTTCTTCTTCTTCTTCTTCTTCTCTTCTTCTTCTTCTTCTTCTTTCTTCTTTCTTCTTCTTTTCTCTTCTTCTTCTTTCGTTCTTTCTTCTTCTTCTCTTCTTCGATTCTTCTTCTTCTTCTTCTTCTTCTTCTTATCTTCTTCTTCTTCTTCATTATTCTTCTTCTTCTTTCTTCTTCTTTCTCATTCTCTTCTTCTTCTTATTCTTCTTCTTCTTCT